>VXBO01010455.1:177232-239480 GCA_013400135.1 Rhinoptilus africanus | reverse complement strand
CCTTTCCTTTCCTTTCCCCCCTTCCCGGGAAGGCCCGTTCCCCCGGAGGAGGTGTGGGACGCGCACGTTTCTAGCGGCTGACACCGGAGAGCTGACGGGCCCCTTTTTTCCCCCCCTTCCAGAAGAATTAAGGATGCCGGCGGCATCGGGCTGGCTCTGGGGCTGCTGGTGCGCAGGTCGGGCGCTCGCCGCCTTCCTCGCCTGGACATCCTCAGGAAAACCTATTTCCACGCTTTGTGCGGTGACTCCGGCGTCGGATTATGCTGCACATTTCTGGCTCTTTGTTGGCAGTACCCGACTGCACACGCACGGCACTCGAAACATCCAGTCGGCTTATTTTATTGATTAGCTCTTGACCAGAAATAATTTATAATTTATTATTTTGAAGCTGTTTCGGTCTGGAAACAAAAGTCCTTGCCCTTTTCTGCCCCGATTCCTCCAGCAGTGTTTTCTCCTCTCCCCGCGGGGGTAGAGCTCGCCGAGGAAGGCAGACGTGCGCGGCACTGGCAGCGCGGCCGTCTCGGTGGTGCAAAAGGACAAGGATTTAATGTTTCACCTAAACTGGCCTCGCGTTCAGGACAAGGGCTGCGAGCCAGTCAGAGCCACCAGAGGAAATTAATTATCAGTCAAGTCGTAGTGATCCGTAATTGAGTACGGCCAGGGCGCGGGGATTTATTTTATTTTTTTTTAATTCCTTTTTTTCCACCTGGGTGCTTGGTTTCCAGCGGAGGGTCTGTGTGTTCTGTGAGTCGCCATTAGGCTGCTCGTTAGCCGGAGGGGCTGGTGCCTGCACGTATACGCGCGTAGGTGGCTCTCAATACACGTGTTATCCTCTCGCGCCGTCCTCTGTGTGTGCCGAAAACGGTGTTATTTTATTGAGGGCTGCTGAAAATAAGGGCCGTTCGTCCCTCTGTGGCCCTGTGCCGCAGGCTGGGGGCAGCCGCAGACAATCTCGCTCCTTCTCTGCGGTTGCGAGGTGTCAGAGTCCCCTGGCGCCCGCTGCACCCGGCTTGTGCAACCTCTGCTTCTGCCGCCTCCAAAGCTTTGCCCTTTAAATCCTTAGGCTGGCTGAAAACACGCCTTTTTCAGGAAGAAAGGGCTCGGGAAGTCTAAAGGCGTTGAGGGGTTCTCAGGCTGTGTTGGAGCTGCCTAACAGCTTCTGTATCTTTATTGTGGAGATACGAGGATACAAGATAACAAGGAGGAAGGGCCAGAGTTCGCTCCCTCTGGTTTGCTCTCCTTGAGAACTGGGATCGAAATTTGCTTCCACATTATATTTACAGTACCTTTTCAATTTTAACTGTATAAATTAAAGAAACCAGAAGCCGCCCCATCTTCCCAGTGCTTCCATGAGGACGTCCCTACCAAACCAAAGTCGATGTCCGTGAGTTGTGACACGCCGTGGCAGAGGTTGGAGACCCACGACTGGGATCGCTCTCCCGGGGCTCAGCCGGGAAGGAAAGGCCGCTGGGGGCTGACGCTGTGATTTACTCGGTGTTTCCTGGGTGCGCGCTGCCTAAAAAGGGACCTTGCTCCGCCTGCTCGTGGAGGGAAGAGGAAGAGCTGGGCCCTGTCGCGTTGCTCTCGACCTTGGCCGGGCTGGGAGCGGGGATGCACCTCGCTCGCGGCAGGGCTGCCATCAGGATTAGGGCCTCTGGGCGCTGATGCAATACTAGTCCCAGATGTAATGCAATAAGCTGCTTTGTCCCCTTTATCCGGAGTATTATGTAAATAAGATGGTATTTATGGTCCCAGGTATGCCGTTTTGGGGATGTGTGATGGTGTGCGCGCGCAGCTCTGCCCTCCGAGTGTTGACGCTCCTGCTTCTGGCCGGCCTCCCCGGCTGGAGGCAGGCACCTCGCAGATGCTCGCTCCCTACCGAGAGCCGATGAGGCCGCAGGTGACCTTGCCAGGGGCTGGTGACAGTTTAACTGTGCTCGGTTGCTTGTACACAGTGAACGACACGAGTGGATCGCCTTTGGGAAGTCCGCAGGAGATGGGGTGGTTTCCCACCGAGTTCAAGGTGAGGTCCAGGTTTACGTTTGCAGGCTCGCTGCAGAACATGGACTGATGTTTCCTCAAACTCTGGGTTGCGAGAGTCGTGGGTCCATTCCCAAACCTGCCCCGTGTTTCTTCGCAGCTGATGGTGGGTTGTGGAGAGATTTTGTTGAGAAGCACAAAGTCCCCAAAGCCCCTAGAGATGGCCTGGGCCATCTGCAGTTCTCCTGTGACGCCTCTTCTGATGGTTCACGGGCACAGGTCAAGCGCGTGTGGGCTCTCTGGGGATGGGGAGAGCTGGTCCCTTCCCCATGGATCTTGCCCACTTCTTTGGGAAAGTCACAATTTCGATGCTTGTGCTGTGGTGGTGGTGGTGGCCAGAGGGAGGATGACACCGTTGTGTGAGGGTGCCTGACTCCAGCAGGGTTTTGGGGGGGTGGGGCATGTTGAGGAGCTCATCTGGGGGTGAAGAACCTTTTGTAGGCTCTAGGGTAGGTAGATGAGCTGGCTTGGAGCGTGTGGCTGCCCTGAGACCTCATCGGTGGCCGTGTGTAGCTGCTGAACCTGAGCTTTGGCCACCTCGGCAGCAGCTGATCTGCTCCACGTCCCCGTGCCGGGTTGGCTCGGAGGAGGAAAGGCTGATGCTTGGTTTGCATGAAGGGCAGGAAAAAAGATCCCACTGGGACGTGGCTTCATTTTGCCACGCGATTGCATTGAAAACGCGCTTTCCTGCTAATGAGGATCAGTGCCTGTGGTGTGACGTGGTTTCGGAGGAAGGAGTAAGGCTTTGCTCCAGCGCTCCTGCGGTAAGGAAACTAGGGAACATCTGTCTGTCTGGGAAACTTGCTCTCTGATTAATTTCTTGAAATTTATGTCATTTCATTGAAGGAAACACCTATTGGTGTTTTCATGGAAGGAAATATCTTCTGGGCTTTGGTGAAAAAAAATAAATCATTTTTTGAGCTGAAACCAAGAGCTTGGTTTGCTGCTGCTGCAGCTGCGTGTCCTTCACGTGCGCAGAAATCACTGACGTGGCTGCCTAAGCGTCAGCGCGGATGTGCTGTGCCTGTAGAGAGAGGGTGTAAAAGGATGCGGGTGCTTTTTTGTGGATGAATAAGGATAATTTCAGGAGAATTGTGGTATTTTGTATTCAAAATGCTCAACTTTTACGATTCATTTCCTTGTTTATGGAGTAAGAAAAGGAAGAAAAAGGAAAGATACCGTTGTCCCTCCTTCCCCAAGCACATCGAGGGCACAGAAAGGTTTTGCGTTGTCGAATTTTCCGTCCGAGCTGTTCCTGGGCCAGCTCGGCGACTCTTCCCAGGGCAGATGGATGGTGTCTTTGCGCAGCGCTACATCACGTGCGACGTCTGGTCTCTTTGCGTGGCTGCGCCCATTTATTGGTAACAAAACAAGGCAGTTTGAGAATGACTTGAATAAATCTGCCAAGCCCGTTTGTGGCTTTAATTAAATGGAGCGTTCCTGGCTTGTCCAAAGGTTTGGCTTGGAGTTATCCCGGTGCTTCTCCAAGGGGAGAGAGAAAGGGTGGCTGGGGAGGCGTCTGCTTTGCAGCTTTTAAAGGAGTGAAAATGAGGTGTGTAATGACTTAGCTAATGTTAACCGCCGTGAATTCGACTGAGGAGGTAGAGGCTTACAAATCTCCAGGAGAGTTACTGCCCCCTCCCCAAGGATAGAGTAGCTGATGCCGTGGTGGAGCTTCTTGTCCTGAAGATTCCCTGTTAATTTTTTGGGGGGTTTCGCGTCGTTTCCCTCTGTACCTGTCGCCACAAGTAATTAAAAGTGAGCTACGACTACCAAAATAAGCCAAGTACACTTTGATGCATGATTCTTGCTGGTTTTTATTGTATTCCTTTACATGCTGGCTAATTCACAAAATTCGGCAATTTGCAATGGGTCATTAGGGTGAATTAACAACTTTCTGATGTATATCATAGCTTTGCAAATGTGCTTTATTAGTCTGTGAAATACACCTATTTATTATCCCTCCTGGGGGAAAAAAAAAAAAAAGAAAAAGAAGGGATTTCTTGGGGTGGTGCTCGCTGCGCTTGCATTTGTCCCCGTCTGCGTACGCCTTCCCTCCTCCTCTACTTCCCAGCCTGGTTGGGTTTTCCAAAGTGTTCCCAGGCTGACAGTTTGACAGCAAGAGAGATTACAGCCGCGCGTCCGATCCTCTGCTGCAAATGGAGCCTTAGCGGGTGTAGCCAAGGTGCCCTAATTGGTTATTGAATGGAGGGAATTAAAGGCATTAGTAGGTGAAGTGTCGTCTCCTTCATTTTTGGAGCAGCGGAGAGATGTTTGTCCTCTTCGGAAGCCTGGGAAATGGCCAAGGCTGCCTGCGTGCTCTTCTCCTGAAAGGAAGACTAAAGGCCAGAAGCTGTCCCTTGCCTGGGAGCAACCTGGGAGCGGGGAAGCTGGTGTCTGTCCGTCCTCTCCAAAGCGCGCTGCTGCGTCCCCCCGTCCTGTCGAGGCAGGGCTGTGCCTGGGGGCCGCCGCTCAACCGGGCGTCTCTCCGCTGGGGACCCTCTGGCGCTCTTCCTTGGGATGGAGGAGACAGAAATGAGACGCCGACTTCGGCATGGAGCCCTCCCTGCCTCTGCCAGCACCCTTTCCTGGAGGGTGATCCTCGTTGGAAACCCGGGTGGCTGCGGCTGTGAGAGCCCCAGCTTGGGATGGGGACCACCGTGGGGCTAGGGGACAGCAGGGATATGGGGGTGGCCGGGAGCGAGGCGAGGAGCCTCACCACCTCCAACGGAAGGGTACAAATGGCCGGTTCAGAGGTGCCCACTCTGCTCCCGGCAACGCCAGGAGCTCGGCTGCCTTTCTGCAGCCCTGCTGGGGACGTTGGGCGAGCAAGGGGAAGAGGGCGAGCTCCTTTTTTTCCGGCGCTTGCTCCAGCAGTTATTTATGCCCGCTGGTTGTCGTTAGTCTTCGCCAGCTCTTCTTTCTTCCCATCTCCGTGACTGATGCTTCGGGGACCTTTCCTGGTCACATCCATCTTGCTGCTTCCTCTCGCTGCCGACTTTCTCAGGCTGCTGGCAGTCTTCCAGCCTGCACGGAGCTTTATCTGAAATTTGTAAGCCTTTTTGGTTATTTTTACATGCTCTCTACCCCCTTCTAGGTTACATGTGAGGACAGGCCACCGGTTCAGATATCTTTAAGCCTCTCGTAAATCAGTTCGCGTCTGTGTTGGAGTTAGTGAGGATGTAACCAGACTGGTTTTAAATCCGCACGGCTGCTCCACTTTCCCAGTGGAAACCAGCTCTCTGCTGGAGGGACAATCAACCCCCAGGTTTGTCCCTGTGGGAAGCATCGCGTTGCAGAGCTTGGTGCCAAACGAATTTGCTCAGATGTCCCGTTTTGAGTGTTCCATGTTATTTTTGGCAACAGCCAGCGGCAGCATGGCTGGCTGGGTTCAACAAACCGGGTGCTGCGGTGGCAGGAGAGCGGCCGGGCCGTGGCCGGTGCTGCCGGCAGTGCCTCCGGTGAGCGTGCCCGCTCGTCTAGCTGAGACTCATCCGAAGCGCTTCCGAGTTAATCCCGGCCACTTATTGCTCACAGGGCTGCTTTTTGCCTTTGCCACTGTGTAGCTGCCCGCGGTCGGTGTGTCAGCCTTGGGCAGCCAAACCCGGCGGTGATGCCTCTTGGCTCCTGCCAGCCACATGCCGGTGACACCGTGAGACCTGCAGTCACGCCAGGTGGCACACGGGGCCGGCGGGACGAGCGGGGCCGGCAGCTTTTGGGTGAAAATGGGGCTGTGATTCTACTTAGTGTTAAACCATCGCCTGCGGGTCTGGGCACGGCAATTCCTCGGTGGTGTCTTCCAGCGTGCAGGCACAACGGTGAGGGGTAAATCCCAGTTCGGTGTGCCTATCGTGGGATAGGTCCGAGAGCTGAGCTTGCAGGAAGGAAGCCGGCTCTGTTGTTTTACCCACCGAATTCTTTTTCTCCCACAGGTGTGGGTTTTTCAGTTCCGCTTTCCCAGTACAGTCAAATGTTAAGAGCGCTGGGCACCAGTTTATGTTTCTGGATGTGGGTCTGAGTGCTGGGGCTGCTGGGAGAGCTCTGGGCCGTTTTCAGCTGTCAGAGATTTTGAAGTCTGCGAGGTCGTGCTTGCTGAAAGAGGTCTAGCCTGCTGTTTTCGGATGAGCAGGCTACAGCCAGCCAGCATCCAGAGGAACGGCCGTGCCCGAGCCTCGCTCCTGCCTGCTCGTCTCAGTGGATGGTGATGAACTACCTGCTCATCTCCGCAGCAAGAGGCTTGGGAAGGGGACGTGCCTCGCACAGGATGCTGCCGTGGGAGTCGTAACAAAGCGCTGGCACGGCTCTCGTCTGCCACAGCTGTGCTTGGTGCTCCTCTAGTCCCTGCTGCTGCTTCATCATCCCACCGCTGTGACCCATCCTGCAAACCCGGCTCCTGCCCGGCAGGAGGTCCGTCAGCTCTCCGTAGGAGCTCTGTGCACGTGGGCAAGTCGCTGGACTTAAAGGGTGGCTACAAAGAGGACGGAGGCTCTCCCTTCACGAGGACCCACATGGAGAAGCCAAGGGGCAATGGATACAAGATGCACCGGGAGAGAGGTTTTGTCTCAACATAAGAAAGAAAGTTTTTACAGCAAGAACAATCACGCACTGGAAGAACCTCTTCAGGGACATGGTAGAGCTCCCGTTGCTGGAGGCTTTCAAGATGCGACTGGAACAGGGTGGTAAATAGTCTCATTGGGCTCCCTTTTCCAAGAAAGGCTGGAGCAGGTGACCTTTCAAGTTCCCTTCCAACCTGGGCTGCTCTACAGCTCTGTGTCCGGAGTCGTGTTGACACATATATTCCAGCTTCTGTGTAATGATGGTGCTTCCTCAGCTTCCCACTGGAGAAGGGACTCCAACACTGCGGTTCAGCGGAGAGCAAGCAGGCATACCGGGAAGGTGACGTTTGCCTGCTGTCCTTCACAGGAACGAAATGAAGTGACGTTTGGTACCTTTGTGCAGGTTTGTAGGTATTGATGTGCCTCCTGCTTGAGCTGAGGACCACGCGTTTGAGTGATGTTTCTCTTGACATTAGTTTTCTTGAAATATGAAGCTCTGAACTTCCCTGGGTGTTGGCGGGGGAGATCTGAGTTGCGTTTTGCTCAGTACAGAAGTGCTAGGGTTGAGAGACATCAAAATCAAATAATTGTACATCTGAAGAACTGTGGGCTCTCAAGGCGTGAACAAAGGCAAAATTAGGACTTTTGTGATGACACTTCAAGAGTGATGGGAGGATTAAAGAGGAACTTGTTCCAGTTTCCCCTGTTTTGTGATATAAAGGAAGGCCTGAAACTTTTCTTCCTTCTCGTTTTCCCCCTTTTTGGGTGCCTTGTGTATCGGTGACCTGTTTGGCTTGTTGGGAGTCGAGGAAAATGAGGGCGTCTGCCCAGGGTGGCTTTGTTATCCAGCCGCGTTCAACAATGTTGGGTTTTTCAGCCTAGATTGAGTGTTTCTGCAATGCCTGTTTGGGGCTGGGGTTAAAGAAGCGTCAATAAGAAGCAAATGCCGAGCTTTAGCTAATCTGGTAAAGTGTTTTCTTCAAACACAGCCAGGTTGAGATCTGCACCGTGTGCCCTTATCTTGTATCTGCAGTTTTGCTGGGCTGCTTTTTGTGCCCTCATCTTGTTGAACGTTGCCGTAAAGGTCGTGTTTTAAGGTCACGAGCGGAAGGGGGTGGATGTGAGGTTGCGTTTTGATCTGAGCTGCGTCTTTGTCACCGAGGATGAATGTGAAGTTGACGCTCGAATGTGGATTTGGTAGCGGGTGGGCGTTGTGGCTGATAAATCTCCTGAGCTTTGCCCCAGGTAGAGCGAGTGCGTGGCCGCCCCTGTGCTGAAGAGTCTTCGCTAACCTCTCCCATCTTCCTCCATCGCCAGCTTCTTCCAGTGACCTCGTCCGTCCTGCTGTTGTAATGCCTGGACTGAAATATTTCAGGCTTTTCTCAAGAATGCCAACAAATGACTCATGACTTGAGCGCTGCCCTGTGTCAGGTTCATCTCCAGTGTCAAGGCTCAGCCGACGGAAACTTGGAGTCCCGGCATAAGTTTCTCGACATCTCTCCGGGCGCTCCGCTTGCAGTGCATGCTGGAAGATGTAGTCTTGGTGGGGTGCACCTCCATATTAAAAAATGAAGGGTGGCTCCATTTTATTCAAATTGGGTTCAGCCTTCTGCCTCCTGGCAGCTCGCCGGCGCCATCCCGCTCGGCCCCGAGAGCCACCGAAGTTCTCCCGGTGCCTTGTGCGAGCGGGGAGGCGAGAGCGCAGCTCCTCCATTCAAAATCTTGCTTAATTCCACATTGAACAGCTTGTTTTGAAGCCCTGCGCTTCGGCGTGTTTTGCAACAGCTCGGACTCCCGCCGGGCGAAGGCGATGGAGGGATCCTGCCCCCGTTGGGTGGCAGTTCTGGAGGGTGTCATGGTAAATCTCCTTTGTCTGCTGCGGCTTGACTGATGTCTGGGGGAGAGCAAACCCTCCTCCCCTGCGTGATTTCTTGAGCTGAAAGCAGCAAGTGAGTGAGGAAGCTCCTTTGTGCAGATTTCTCCGTCTCCTCTTGTGCGTGCCAGCTGGCTCACGTTCAACATTTCTCTTTTTTTCTCTCTCTTTTTTCTCTTTTTTTTTTTTTTTTTTTCCTCCCCCATCTCTAGAGAAGAGGGGGTGGGGAGAGAGGGGGAACATCTTAAAAAGAAATCTGCAGAGAAGACATGGGAGTTACTTAACAAAAATCCAACCCAAACAAGCCCAGCTGGGGGATTACAAACGCGGTGGTAGGAGCCGAGCGGGGAGCGAGCGTGGCAGCTCGGGAAAGGGAGGCGCATTCCCCCCCCCGCCGCCATGGCCCCGAGTTTCTTTAGTCGTAAAAGGAAACAAAAAGGGATCTTGTGCGGAGGCAGCGTATGGGGAGAGCTGCCGGCTGCCTGCCAGCGGCGGGAGGAAGGGCCACGGCCCCTCGGCGGAGCGGGGCTGAGGGCTCCCGGCGAGCCCTCCGGGGTCTCTGCGAGCCGGGGGGGCAGCAGCATCTCATCCATGGATGCTCTCCTCCAGCTGCTGGCATCGCCTTTGCCTCCTCCTGGGAAGGAGTGAAGGGGTCTGTTTGCTCTCCTGGTCAAGACGAGCATCTCGCCAAAACCCTCTGCTCCCTGCCTTGTGCCCCGCCGGAGGAAACGCCGTGTCCTGGAGAATTTTTTCTGCCCCCCTCCACCTCCTCCCTTCCTCCGTCATCTTTGCCGCTCCTCCTTGCGGGCATTCCTGAAAGTTAATCAGGGTGAAAATTGCAGTCGGTCATGTCTGGAAGCCACCAGAGGCTGATCCCGGAGCGCTGCAGGCTGGAGCACATGGGTATGAGACAGTCTCCCTACGTGTGGGCTGGGTGTTGCCAGGAGAAGAGCTTTCTCCTGCCTCTCGCCGCCCTTGGGCATTCAATCCTGCCCCGCTTTGGTTTCTTGGCCTCCGGTAACCGGTGGAGAAAGCGGGAGCGGCGCGGGCTCGGCGGGTTCGCTGCCGAGCATCCTGCGCGTGTTTTAAGCACAAAGAGCCGGGGGCTCCTGCGGTTTCCTCGCTCCCTTTTTGAAGGCGAGCTGTTCTGTTTGAATAGCTTTTCTCTAGGTGTGTTTGCAGCTCCGAAAGTGAACTTACAGGTTTGTCTCTTAATACGGTTGGCTTCGTCCCAGCCCATAGATGTGGATTGTAGAGGTCTCGGGCACCTAATGGAGCTGAATTATTCATGTCTGGTGCTGTGTGTGTGCAGCATTCCCAAGCAGAAAGCTGTCTCCTTGCAGGATCTGCGCTCCAGGACTGCTCTTAAAACGCTTTGTTGGCAGGTCTCCAGGCCAACAAGTGAGCACATGCTTTTCATGTTGCGCGGGGATCAATCCTGCCGTGGCAGGAGGTAAGGGGAAGGACACGTTTATAGCTGAATCAATCTCCTCGCTCTCTTCTCTGAGATGCTGTGATTTGTGGCGGCGTTACTCCCTCCCCCAGCCCCCGGCAGGAGGGTCTGGATAGCACCCAGCGCTTTTCCAGCTTGGGCAAAGCGAGCGGTGGGAAAGGGACCTCTGTCCCTGGCCTGTGAGCTGCGGGAGCCAGGGGTTCCCGTCTGCCCCAAATAGCAACGGCATGGCAGGCCGGGGGTCCCTGGGGGGTCTCGCTCAGGAGAGGGACCTGGAGCACTCCTCTGGCTGCGGAGGTTGACCCTGTGAGAGCAGCTCTTTGGGGAAGAGAAATGGGGAATTGGGACGGGAATTTTGGGTAGGAGGTGTTTGAGCGGCGGGAAATGCTGTTGAGCCACGTGCAATGGACGACTTGCAGGGCATCCACATTGGAGGTCCTGACCTTCGGCCCCGGGCTGGAAGGGGCCATCCCGCCCCGGTCCCTCTTCCCGCAGTGGCACGTCTCGAGCTCCCTGCCCCGCTCTCAGCACCATCTGCCTTTCCTCCGCTCCTGCAAATCCAGCCTGTTCTCGTCCGGCCTGTTTGCGGTTCCCTTCCCTCTGCATTAGCAGAACCTGGGCTCCCTCGACGCCTCCTCCGTAGGGTGAATGTTTTTTCTCCTCTTGTTTTCTAACCCTTTGATTGTTCCTGGCTCTCTAATCGCTGGGGACCCAGCGGACTTCTGGGCTCCTTCTTCCTTTTGTTGTGGTAGGAATTGGCAAACGCTGCTGCTGTTTGCATAGTTTCAGACCAAAGTCCTGCTCATCTGCTCTCCTTATTTCATATATCAAAATAATACTTAGGTGTATGTGTGTGCGTGCACAGATGTGCACCTAAAGCAGCAGGGCGAGTTGCGAGTTCCCTGGTGGGAGCCGAGAGCCATCCAAGCTGGCATCGTGGAGGCGTTGGCGTGGAGCAGGTGATGCCGTGCCTTTCGCAATACAACCCTGCGGATTGTCCGCCACCTTCCTGGGACTGCGAGGCCAGATCCTGGTCCATCTGTCCCTCTGATCTGAGCCGACCGTGGACCTTGGCATGCTCCAGCCTTGGGTGGGCAGCTCCTGGGGTCTGAGGCTGAGCCTTGTCCTCTCCCAGTGTGTTGGTCCTGCGTGGCAGCACCGTGTCCCCGAGCCCTGTCCGGCCTCGTGGCTGGATGCTGTGTCTCAGCTTTGGGCTGGGAAGGGGCTGTTACCAGATAAACATCTGGTTCATCCACCTTGTTGCCGGCTTTGCCCATCCAGACAAAGGGATGGCTGCGGATCCGTGGCACAAAGGCAGCGGCTGCGGCACCGCGTGCCGGGAGGAGGTGGATGGTGGGTGCCCGTCGGTGGTTCGGAGAGGGGCTCCGGAGAGGCGGGTTGGTGGAGTCGGGCTGGACCCCCTGGCTCGGGGCTGGGGAGCGGCTGCTGGGGCAGGAGAAGGAGGAGGAGGAAGAGGAGGAGGCAAGAGAAACACGCGGTGCGGCTTTGGGAAGCCGTTAGCGACTCTGGTGCACAAAGTGATCTCCTGATTCGGCACTTTCTCTGCTGCTGAAATGAGAGGTCAGTGCTTTTCATTTCCAGCTTGCATGCTAGCCCCCGGCTCCTGGGGTTAAAAATCTCCGTAATGACCTGTCAGAGAGTGGATTATTAGCTGTACAGAGCCGAGGATGCTGTGGGGAGCAGATGGAAAATGGTCTGGCTGCGGCAGCCTGTCTGATGAAAGAATCCCTGGCATTTTTACAGTGTTTGCATCTCTGGAAACGCACCATGAAGCTGCTTTCCAGGCTCCTGCCTGCTGGGGTTTGAAGAAATTTGTGCGTGTGTGGGTTTTGGGGTTTTTTTCTTTTTCTTCTCATTTCTCTTTAAGTCACCTGTTTTGAAGTCTTGCTCATAAATAGTACCAGGAGCCGGCAGGCCCGGAGCTCGGCGGGGAAGGGGAGGACAGTGCTGCTGGAGAGGAGCTTCATCCAAATGGGTGGCCAAGGATTTCTTAAGAGATCTGGAGAGCGGGCGGCTGGGGCCGAGTGGCTGGCCGGGTGGCTGCTGGGAAAAAGCTGTTTCATGTGTTAATTATGTCTCGTCAGTGTAATTGCCACGAGCTAATCTCAGCAAGTGACTCCGGCGCTTTTTTGGGTTGCGTGTGGGTGTCTTTTTGTTTTCCTGCCCCCGTGTCGCTGCCTCCAGGGATGGGGCAGAATACGATGTGTCTGAGAGCAGGGAGGGCGAGGGGCTGGAAGCCGGGAGGAAAAATACTGGGCTAGCTGGGGTCATCCATGGCGCGGGCAGGTTCGGCTGGTCCCACTCTTCCTAGTTAAGACCAGGTACTCAAGCAATTTCCCATCCTTCAGAGCCTGCTGGGCGGCTCCCCACGGTGGAGGTGATGGTGGTTTAACGTGCTAAAGCCGGGTGCCATGTTGTGCTGCCTGGAGGTGCAGGATGGAAACCCGGCGCTTCCCGCTGCCATTTGGCCTTCGGCAGCCGCTCTGATGCATCCGAGTGTGGCAGGCTCTCTGAAGCTTGCGATTTATTTCCCACCGAGGCACTCGGCTTCCCCGGCGAGCGGCTCTTGTCCCTCGCAGCGAGGCTGGCACGGAGAGGAGCCCTCCCCCTGGGTGGCATCGGCAGGAGAGGAATCAATCCTCCTTCCCAGGGGCAGCGCTCGATAATTCAGAGGGAAATGGCGAGCGGGGAAACGTTTGAGTAATGTCTTGTTGGAGCCGAGAGCTGCGACCTGCCAGGGCTGGTATTGATCGAGGGACGGGTGCCAGATGGCTGCTGCTGCGGGGACGGCCGAGGAGCAGCCCCCAGCCGGGGGGGGTGGCAGGAGGATGCTGCCTCGCACCGTGCGATGGGGGATTTGGGAGGCTGGGGGCTTTCACCCTGCCCAGGACCTCTCCTGCCTGCAGGTGTGGCTGCCCATGGAGGCAGATTTACTTGTCCGGGGCTCCTCGTGTGTAACCCTCTTCTCTTTGCTCTCCCTTCCAGCAATGATGCCGTCACCTGGGCAGACCCCGACCGCTGGAAGCCCCCCGAGGACGTAGGTGACCCCCAGGGCGTGGAGGCAGGGAAGAGCCTTGAACCGTGAGGGGCCGTTAACTCTAAGATGTCCTTGAGCAGCGGAGCTTCCGGAGGGAAAGGAATCGATGCGAACCCGGTTGAGACGTACGACAGCGGGGATGAGTGGGACATTGGCGTAGGGAATCTCATCATTGACCTGGACGCTGATTTGGAGAAGGATCAGCAGAAATTGGAAATGTCGGGCTCCAAAGAGGTGGGGCTCCCAGCACCCAACGCGGTGGCAACTCTACCGGATAACATCAAGTTTGTGAGCCCGGTGCCGGGCCCGCAGGGCAAGGAGGGCAAATCCAAGTCAAAAAGGAGCAAGAGTGGCAAGGACAGTGGCAAGCCAACCCCGGGGACCTCCTTGTTCACTCCCAGCGAGGGAGCTGGTGGCAAGAAGGAGGCTCAAGGACGTTCTGGGGATGGCGCGAACTCGGGCGGTTTGGTGCCTGCCGTCACCCCGAAGGGCTCGGAGAAGTCGGCCAAGGCATCTCGCAGCGTGGCCGGCTCCAAGAAGGAGAAGGAGGGCGGCTCATCCAAAAGCAAGAAGGAAAGGAGTGAGGGTGCGGGGGCTGCGGCGGAGAAGGAGCCCAGTGTGCTGCAGCCCCTGGCCCTGGCAGTGAGGGTGGGACAGTACGATGGGGGCCAGGGGACAGAGCCTGCTGCTGCCGAGCAGCTTGGGAGTATAGCTATTGACACGGGAGCTGCGCTCAATCCCTTGGGAGTAAAGTCGGAGCTGGAGGATGGGGAAAGTGAGTGCCGGCAGCTGAAAAAGGTGAAGTCGGAGAAGGTAAGAAAGGTGTTGGGGTGCGTGGGGAGGTGGTGTTGCCACTTGGCTACGGATGTGCCGTGGTGGGTGACGAGGGAGTCGGAGCGCCATTGGGGCCGGTGCTGATGTGGGGCTGGTGCCTTCTCGTTCTGGTGCGAAGGTGGTTTGTCCGTGTGATGTGCTGGGATCTGGACATGGTGATGGGATGGCACCGGTCAAGCTGTGCCTGGCTTCTGGGAACCACGCACCGGTGAATCGCCTGTGATCACCGTGCGTCAGGGTGCCATCCTGCTCTACCCTCGGGGTTTGGTTTCTTCGGCTCCGTGGCTGTGCTGAGCGGGTCCAAGCCTCTCCGGCTCCTGACGCCACACCGGAGGAGCCTGGGCTGGCGATGGAGGTGATGTCCCTGTCCTGTGTCTGCTCCGGCTCCCGACGGTGCAGTGTGTGTTGGCTGCTGTGCTCTGCTTCCCGGTCAGTGGCTTCACCTTGAGTGTCAAAGTTCCTTGGAGCTCCCAGAGGAATTTATTTCTCTCTGGTTGCATCATTTGCAGAGAAAGAGACCTTAACGTGTTAGTAAATGTGGGATCTGCGTGGGTGCGCAGGCAAGCATGAGGTGCAGGGTTGACAGGAGTTACCGCCTCGTTTCTTGGTCTGCTGTCGGTACGTGGGCTTTGTCCCGCTTGTGGTGACAATCAGCCTCGGGCCGACGAGTTGCTGTGGGTGATTTTTTTTACATGTCGCTCCTCCGCTAATATGCCGCAGCGATGCTGAGCCGGCAGAGCTGCTCTTCCCGGTCGCCGGGGGTGTGCACAGCCCTGCCAGCAGCGTGCGGCCGACGGGGTGAACAGGCGTCGCTCCGTCTGAGCGGCGCTGGGCTCTGGGTGGCTGCGCAGCCGTTTCTGGATACGGCCGCTGGAACGGCAGCTCGGTTAGGTTGGTTTTTAGTAATTGCAGTGGCTGATGTGATTTCTGTGGGCAGATGGGGGAAGACTTTGAGTGCATAGAGTTCTTTGTGTTTGGAGCAGAAGCTCCTCCACGTTACCTGCATGCGTGGTGCCACTGGCCCATTCCCGGGAAGCCATGCGTTTGCCATGCACAGAGTGAGGATGACAAGGGGGCATTGGGTGTGTGTCACCGTGTTGGCAGCCGGCAGCCCCCCGGGAGGGTTTCTGCTTTGCTGTGGGGATGGCGGTACTGGGAAGGGATGGATGGGGAGCGCTCGGCAGATTCAGGAGAGTTGCTGAGACCAGTGAGATGTTGGAGACGTTTAGCTTTTTCCATCTGCAAAAAGATAGAGCATATACGGAGAAAAGGGTGGTGGGGGTGGTCAGCCATGGGATGGCTTGGGGAGAAGAGCGGCTGAGTAGGTCATTGCTTCCTCTGCTTGAGAGAAGGACTCCTGGGGCTGGTGGCCAAAGCCTGTAAATTTAAGGAGTGGTGTGGAGAAGGTGTGCTGTTTCCTCATCCTTCCCAGCAGCAGAACCAGAGTGAAGGAAACGGGGAAGGGGAGCAGGTCCTCTTTTGCATGATGGACTTGAATGCTGCTGCAGAAAGCTGTGGATGCTCTGGGGCACCTGGGTGGCTTTAGGGAGGAGGAACCCATCGCGGAGGGGGCTTCGGCTTGGGAGGAACCCGAGGAGGGCTGGAGCTTGGGAAGTAGTTTGGGTAGGACCTCAATGTGCTTGGCTGTTATGTTCCTTCTGTTGCTGGCCACTGCCAAAGCCAGCACGGGGGCTGGCTGGACCCTTGGTCGTACCTTGCATGCCTTTTCCTGTGTTTTTACAATTAAGGTTTCTTTCTTTCACTGATTTAGCTGCAGAGACCCTCTGCAGGTAGAAATGCCAAAGCAAAGATGGAAATAGGAAGACAGGGACCAAACATCGTGAACCTTGACAGGCTGGAGGGTTGGGCCCGTGTGAACCTCGTGAGGTTCAACCAGGGTCCTGCCCCTGCGTTGGGGCAACCCCCGCTGTCAGGACAGACTGGGGGGAGTGGATTGAGAGCAGCCCTGCGGAGGAGGACCGGGGGATACTGGTGGGTGACAAATTGAACATGAGCTGGAAATGTCTGCTTGCAGCCCAGATCAACCACATCCTGGGCTGCACCAGAAGGAATGTGACCAGCAGGCTGAGGGAGGTGATTTTCCGCCCCTCTACTCGGCTCTGGTGAGAGCCAGCCTGGGCAGTGAGGGGCTTGTGAGGATGATGGAGAGTGAGTTTTCACCAGGGCCTACAGGCCAAGGGGTGGCGGTTTGAAACTGAAAGAAGGTGGGTTTAGGTTGGACATAAGGGAGAAACGTTTTAGGGTGAGGGTGGTGAGACACTGAACAGGTAGTTCAGAGACACTGTGGCTGCCCCATCCCCGGAGGTGTTCAAGGTCAGATTGCACAGGGCTTTGGGCACCCTGGTCTCGTGAGAGGTGTCCCTGCCCAGGGCAGGGTGTTGGACTAGGTGATCTCTGAGGGTCCCTTCTGACCCAAACCATTTTATCATCTCCGTACAGATACCCCGTAAGGATGGCTCTACCATTTTACTTGTCCAGATTCAGGTACAACCACATGGATGAAGGCTCAGCCTGGAGGGTTGAGCTGTTTTGAGAAGTGATTTAAGGTCTGGATCTGCCAGAGAACGTGTTGGGTTTGGGCTCAGGAGGAAACATCAGCTGTGTTTTTTTAGCTTCTGGAGGCAGGTAGTTGGCGTCCTTTGGGTTGGGAAATCCATGGGCGAGGAGAAGAAGGGTGGCTGCCTGGCGAGGGGTGAGAAAGCAGTTTATTGCTTGAAGAAGAGCCCGAGAATGGGCCGGTGACCAGGGCAGGGTGGAGGAGGGAGGCGAGCAGCCGCGTTGTGCTGTTCCTGTCTCCTGAAAGCTGCAGAGATGCTGTTAACCGGACTCTGGAGGACAAACGAGGAGCGGGGGTGGCTGTGGGAGGGCAGGTCTTTGGGCGAGCGTGTTGGGGGGTGAATGGGACAGGTTCCTGCAGGCCTGGGGACAAACCCTGCCTGGGAAGCGAGAAACTTGCTCAGAGCGAAACAGGAACAGCCACAACGTGACTCAGCCCAGCCTTTGGTCTCCGACAGCTTGTCCTCTGCTTAACCCTGTGCTGCGCCCGCTTCCCTCTCGGGCAGGGAGGCTGGTCTCCATCTGGGGATGGAGAAAGAGAGACCATTTCTCTCTCCACCAGCTTCAGCGCCGGGTAGGTGACCTCCCCGTGCGTACGTGCATGCCGAGCAGTCAGCCTCCAGCCAGGAGGTTTTCTTGTACCTCCTCGGCAGGATTAAAGAGCACTGTAGCAGCCAGTGTTTTCCCCTTGATGAGGTGCTGCGGTGCCCCAGTCAGCCTGCCGTGTGCCCCTCCTTCTGCTTTTGTGCTCTTTAAATATCTCACGGTAGGGTTTTGAAGCCCTCCAGTCCTCGCTGGGCGTAGGAGAGAGCTTTGCTTTGGGTTTTTTTCAGATGCCCTTTCCTGTCAGCAGATGCTCGAGCCAGCGCGGTGTCCACGGGTGAGGTCACCCTTGCTCCCACGTGTCACATCGCAGGGACGGAGCCTGTGGGCTCGGTGGGAGATGTTTTCCTGGTGTGACCCCATGGCTCTTGTGGTTGTTTCTTCCTGGGGTGAAGCCTCAGGAACTGAATATCCCAAACGCCCTTTTTCTAGGTGCATTTCTTGGCCGTACCCAGCCTCCTGTTGCGGCATGCCCTGGCTTGTTCCGTACCCTCCTCGAACCCGATGCCATCGGAGTGTCGGGACACAAGCCATAACTTTGCTGGGGATGGGGCTGGTGAAACCTGTTGGCATTAACCCTGCCGAGACCTCCCGGGGCCTCTGGGGAGGGCTGAGCACCGGGCGCAGGTTTCCCTTGGCTGTGGGGTGCCGGGGCAGCTCCTTGGCGCCCACCCGCGCTGCTGGAGCCCCGGAGGGTGTTTGAGGGGGGCAGGAGTGGGAGCTTAATGCTTCTTGCAGTGAAACGAGCCTGTGCTGGTGCACCCGTGTCTGGCCCAGCAAGCGGCTCTGTCCCCGGCGTGGTGGACAGCACTAGCCATGGGCCACTGAGGGTGGCCGGCACTGAGCTGGGGGTTGCTTTTAGGGGGGTCACTGGCGTTTGGGAGGGCACGGCTGCTCTCGGGGAGCGGCCATGCTCAGCAAAATGGCCGTGCAGGGCGCAGCGGTGCCGGCCGGGCTCGGGAAGCCTGTTTTCACCGCCTGCTTTCGTGTGGCCGAGCTGGCCCCGGGGCCGGTTGGCCGGGGCGGCGGGGGCTTGCTTGCCAGCTCTGCGCCCCGGCTCGCCGCCCGCGCCGTCGCCCCTGGCACCCCGCTCCTTGCGCGCTGGGGCGAGCCGGCCCGGCCGGGGGATGTTAAGCATTAAACAAAAGAGCCTCCCAGCTCTTGGCTGCCGCTCCGGCTTTGTTTTGATTGAGAGGTTGTTCAGGAGGAGGAGGGTGGGTGGTTTTTTTTTTCCCCTCCTCTTCTGACGAGCGTCCAGATGCAACGCTGCTGCAAACAAGGGAAAGGCAAACAGAAGCCGCTGGAGACTCAGCTCTTCTGAAAAGCCTCTCCGAGTCACGTGCGCTGCGGTTTCGGGCAGCGAGGAGGTGGATTCAGTCATGTCCCTTGGCAGGAGAGGGGCTAGAAGCCACCGGTGCATTTTTTCGCCCTGAATTTCCCACCCCAAACACAACACGGTGACGCCCTGCGCCTGCTCCGAGCGGAGATCCCTTGCTATGGGTGGCCCGATGGAGAGGGGACATTGTGAGGTGGGGGACACCGCAGGGGATTGCCCCCAAAGCTGGTGTGAAAATCCACTTCTGGTTCTGCGGGAGGACAGCGTGGCGTTGGAGGTGGGGCTGGAGCAGTGGCTGGGGGTCAGACGGCGGTGGAGGAAGTGGGGTGGCTGCACCACAGTGGGGGCAGCTGCCAAAAAAGAAATACTCCCCCAAAACACATCCCTGGACTGTCCCTGACAACACCCTGTCTGGCAGTGTGCAGTGTGGCTTTGGTACCATCTATGCACGCCTTCTTCCTCCAAACCCATAGAGACAGACCTGCATGGTGTCTTCAGCGCTGTTCCTTCAGCTGTGGCTGTCGCAGCCTGACCGGGATGTGGGATGACCGCCCCAGGTGTTAGGTGTCCCCCACACATTAATTCTTTACCTGGAATCAAAGCACGGTTGCCTTTTTTTTAAAAAAAAATTTATTTTTTAGGCATTTTTGGTAGGAGGGATCGGGTTTGGTAGAGCGGCGAGGGTTGGGGTGAAGGGCTGCCCGGACGACTCCAGCTTAAGAGGGGAGACCTTCCCAGAAGGCAGTACCTCTGCTAGGTCCAAGGCCAACAGGACAGGGCCATGGACTCTCTTAGGGACATCGCTGTATGGTGCATATCGCGTGTGCTTCCAGCTTTGCACCTCGGAGAGAGTGATGCTCTGTGTGGGGCCTGGAGACCACCTTGGGCTTGGCCCCAGCCTGGTCGTGGACGTGGCTGTGGAGATGTGGCCACTAATACTGCGCTGCCGCTTTACATCGTCCTGTGGTGGGTTTAAAGAGCTCCAGCTCTTCTGTGGCCTCTTCTGTCACAGTATCCCAGCCATCACCAGCTTCTTGCTGTCCCTTAGTCCTTGTCCTCTCCGTGACTAGCTGATGGTGGCACCAGTAGAGCAGCGCAGCTGATTGACCTTGCTCAGAGCTTCCAGCTCTGCTGTCCATGCGCCCTTTTGGGACTGTGGGGACTTCTCACCCTCCGCCAGCAGCTCTTGGTCTTTTGCTCCCATACGAAATGGTTTGAAGGTGGCGTGACCACTGAGCTCCCCGAGGAACGGCATGGGAGCAGAGAGCTGCCGTGCTGAGGGCCCGAGCCCTCTGCTGAGCATCTTCTGTGCTTGCAAAAAAACCCAACACACCAAAACAGCTTTTCTCAGCCCAAATGTCAAGACGTTTGATGCGAGGCTTTGGCAAAATCTGAGCAGCTCTGACCCGAGGTGCCCGGCGAGGCGAGGGTGAAGAGGGCTCCTCTGCCTTCAAGGTGGTGGTTTGGGAACCCGAGTCGCTTGATGCGGAGCAAAACCAGGCTGGGCTGGTCCCAGCCTCGAGCGTCAGAGACATCCTTGGGATTTTGACCCAGATGCCGTGGGTAGTGCCCAGCGTGGGTTTCCTTGTCCTGGGACCAGAGTTTGGGCGGAGAAACTCCCAACTGGAGGTGTTTCAGTGGAAAGAATTTTTGCTTTACAGCCCCTCCAAAGCCTGCTCCGTCCATCCCTTCAGAGCTGTAATTCCTTTTCCCCTGGGATGTTTAGGGCATTCAGGAAGCCGAGCGCTTGGGGTAGGGACCCGCTCTTACCGAAAACCCTGGGCAGAAGCCATTTTCCTGCCATCCCGGTGCAGTTTCCCACCCCTCGCTCCACAGGGCCCGGCTCTTCCCAGGGAGCGGCACTGGCAGCTCGGGAAGCAGCAGTGGGGGTGCAGGCAGCTGCTGGCTCCTGCCCGCTCCTCTCGCCCTGGTTCCTTTTCTCCAGCCACGCTGGAATCGGCCGCCTCCAGAGCTGCTGACAGGGCTGCCTTGGGAGGCCTCGGGAATGACACCGCTCGTTTCCTTATCGTCCCCGGCCCCGCCGCCCGGAGCCTTCTGCTGCCGGAACAAGGCAAGAAGGGGGCACGCGGCCAACATGTGTCAGGAGCTACAAAGGAGGAAATTGGCCTCGTTCGCTTAAAACCATGGGGTTAGTCTTTGAGTTTTGGCTCCTGCTGAGAGGTTATTTATATGTGGGCTTTTTTTTTTTTTATAACCACTAGATGTAGCAGGCTGGGAGTTTCAGCTGATCCCACCTCGGAAGGTTTTTATAAAGGAAAAATCACGTCTCTCTCCATTTGCTTTCCCGCCTGGCAGCGTTAGGAAGGACTAGTTAAGGGGGGTTACTTTTGATGCCCGACCCGTCGACGTTGCCCTGTCCTGTTTAATAGGTCGTCGTGCCAAAACGCAGGCCCGTCTCTGCTGGGGTGGGAAGCAGGACCTGCGGCTCCCCGTCAAGGACACAGTGACACGCTGGGAAAGCGGAGAAAACATCTCCCTGTTCCCAAAGCGCGAGAGCGGAATGACAACGCGCTAACGAGGAGGCTGACGGAGGGGGGGACGGCTGCTTCTCGACAGGGTCTGTGCACGGCTTCCTCGGTGCCAGCGAGCTGCAGATCCGCTCCCCCGACGCTTTGATTAGAGATTTTGATGAAAAGGCTGGCGGGTGATTGATCCTGCTGACTCACGGACCCCGTTTCTCCTCTGCTGGAGACAGTAACTGCTGGAGATGGGTCAGATTTTGAGGCTAACCAGCTCCGGTAGACTCACTGTGTTTGTTGCTTTGCTTCCAGGCTGGCGGTGGCTGCTCATTAGCCTAATGACCCCAGTTACCCAACGCCATTTATCTGCCTGAGTGAGATTTCTTTAAAGGAAGATTCGCGCGTCTCGAGCGCCGCGCGACCCCGAAGGCTTCAAAACCCGTGGAGCTGCTCCGGCAGCCCTGCCGGGAGCTGATGCAGGGGGAGTGTGCCAGGAATACCCCGCTAATGAGCAAAGCTGCTCCTCCACCCGGCAGCCGGGGAGGCCGCTGGAAAGGGCTGCCGAGCAAAGTGCTGCCTGCTTTTCCCTTCCTCCGCTTCTAAAGGCTGGCTGGCTGGGGATTCGCCGCCTTTTCCCAGTTTCCTGCAGGCTCGGCATCTTCTGTGCCGCTGTTTTCCTGATGTTTGCCTTGAAAACACGGCGCTGCGTTGCTCTGCTGCTCCTCTTGAGGCTGCTTTGGGCTGGAGGTGTGAAATCCACCTTCCCTGTGGGTCCCTGTGTGTAGGTGACCTCGCAGATGTGCTGGGCGAGGGGGCACCCAAATGTTCAGAGGTGATGGCAGGCAGCACCCCTGCGCCAGAGAAAAGGTCACGGCAGTGGACTTACGGGGTGACTTCTTGTGACATTTCCACCTCGTGGTGATCAATGCCTGGAGCCGGGGACCTTGCCGGGCTGCAAGGGGAAAGCCACCCCGCGGAGTTGGAGAGCTGGGAGAGACAGCCCAGGGCTGGAAGGAAGTCACCGGGCTCTGAAATGATTTAAAGCTCCCAGCAGCCTGACGCTGTGTTGTATTTGGTGACAACATCTGCTCGAGATATTCCTGTCCCTGTTACTCATTCCTGCCCACGGACCAGATCAGGGAACTGATCTGATGTAAATAAAGGTGCTTGGGGTTTTCTAGGGTGAGCTTGGGTTGCGGCTGGCAGGGCTGGGCACGCCGTGCCCTGGGACGGAGGGATCGCGGGCAGCTGCCGGGGAGGGGAGACGGGGGCTTTGCCGGGGTGTAAGGGGTCGGGGGCTCTGCCTGGCCACTGGCCTCTTTCAGGGCTTGTGGTGACTTTGGCTCAACTGAGCAGGGCACGTGGTGCCCGTGCCGTCCGTCTCTCCTCCCGCCTTGCTCTGAACGGTGCCGGCTCCATCCCAGGACACTGCGGACAGGAAAAATCCCTTTGCAGGAAGATGTTAACCACAAAGCTTTTATACGGTGTGGGAATGGCACGTGCTCATATCCGCTGATGTTTCCCCTGTGCTTGACGCTGAAATTGGCTTAAAACTCTGTTAGTGTCTAGATTTATTTTAAAATATTGCCTGGCCCTCATTCACTTGGGGTCCCTGGAAGCGTGCTGTGATGAATAATGCGGAGAGCAAGCCGGCTTTGCAGGCTTAAATATTAACTCTGGTCGCGATATGGAGGTTGCCACGTTTTATATCTTGTCGAGGGGACGAGATACGACACAACTCAAAAGCACTTTTCGTCCAGTGCTGAGGGAGCAAGAGGAGCTGTTGGGGCTCTTGGCTGCCCTTCCTTGATGCCAATGCTGGAGCCCCCGTGCCTCAGCTTCCCCTGTCCTCCGGACAGATCGGATGCTCTCCTGTATGGAAACATTGTCAGGAAGAGCAGCCGAGGTGCTCTGGGTGGAGAAGACACCATTACAGCTACTAATCCTGTGGTTCTGTTGTTTGGGTTTTTTTTTTTCCCAAGCTAGAAAGTAATTTAGTTCTGGGGAGCTTGCTCCCCCCATTAGCCATGTAAATGCAGTGTTGTGATTGTTTTCCCCAAGTGCTATGCAAACCAACGCTGTTCCCAGACTCCCCCCGCTTGCCCCCATCCCTCCCTCCAGTTGTGGGGGTGCAGGTACGCTGCCTCCTGCGCCGGGAACGGCCCTGCTCATCCCTTTAACAGATGGACGTGGCTTGTTCTGGAGTGAACCGTGTGGCGCATGGCGGGCAGCCACCGTCCTCGGGCTCAGCCCTTGAAAGAGGACCCCGGAGCCGGACCTCGGTCCTGGGTTCAAGCCGGTTGTTGGTTGGGCTGGAGGAGGGGGAGCTGCATCTGCCCGGCAGTGAGTGGAGGCGTGGGGTGTGCTGCCCAAAAGGGGCTTGTTCCCTGGGGAGGGCATCCCAAAAATAGTCATATCATATCATGGAATGGTTTGGGTGGGAAGGGACGTTAAAGCCCATCTGGTTCCCACCCCCTGCCCTGGGCAGGGACACTTCCCACCAGCCCAGGCTGCTCCAAGCCCTGTCCAGCCTGGCCTTGAACCCCTCCAGGGATGCCTCATCACCGGGGCGGTGCGGCGAAGGGGCTGCCATGTCCTCGTGGTCCCACACGGAGCGTGGTGCATGCCGAGAGCCGCGGCTAACGTGCCTATACCAGCTCCAAGCCAGTATTTCCAGCTGGCGCTGCCCTGCCAGCTTGGTATCCCAACCCACCCTCCCTGGCGGGGCGCACAGCCCCACGTCTCCTCTCCCCTGTCCCCTTGACCTGCTGCGGCATGGGCAAGAGAGGCCCTTCGCCAAGAGAAGGGAGCAAAGCCATGGGAGAGAAGGGGGGACATGAGTGCCGGAGCTGAGCTCCAGCAATCGGGGCGGGAAGGGAGCCTTGGAAGAAGAAAGAGCTGGGGCTGGGACTGCTGGCTTGGGAAGGCTGAAAAGGATCCTGTAAGGGGAGGATGGCCGGGCGCCAGCCAGCTCTTTGAGGTGGTAACGAAGTCATCAAGAAGAGCTGGCTGGTGCTGGCGAAGCCTCTCCCATCCGGGCGCTGGGGAGAGGAACAGATCTATAGGATGCCTTGTAAGTCGCGCGACATTTTAGGGTTTCGGGTGGTGTTTGCTGTTCTGTGGCCTGGGAGGAGGAAGGCAACCGTGTATATATATCACAGAGCCGAGCAGTTTGCTAACAGGAAGGTTTCTTTTTTTGCCTAGCATTAACATTTCAAGGTACAGGAACTCTTTAGGTATTTAGTGTTTTATGGTCTTCCAGGCTGGCTGTTAATACTCCGCTTTGTGTACAGGGTGAAGGGAGCTGGAGGGGCTGAGCTTTGAATGCTCTTTTGTAGGAAACCAGCCTTTTGGTAGAAACCCTACGGCCACGAGCGGAGCATTTCTTAGCTGCCCTGGCCTGGGGGAAGAGTTAAAGCCCCTTGCTGGTGGGGAGAGCGGGTGGTGCAGCTCTCGGGCGTGCTCTGTCTGCAGGGACTGCATCTTGCATCAGAAGAGCAAAGGCTGCACCTGAAACCACGCTCTGGTGTAAGGGTGACCGAACATGCCGTGGCTTTGCCAGGTCGCTGCCTGGTTTGTTTGCAGAGGAGCCGTGTCCCAGGAAAAGGCCCCACTCTTGAGGGGCTCACAGCTGGTGTTCTCTCTGCTCCATCCTACAGACCGAGAAAACAGGAGCTGTTGGTGTTCCCCGTGATAGGTAACTCAATGGTAGCTGATGGTTGGCCGGCCCAGCTTTTGTCCTGTCCACATGGTCTCTGTACGTAGGTTCAGCATTTACCCATTCACCCAAGGACGTAAGAAGGTGCATGGCATTAAAAAATAAAAATTTGGGGTTTTCCAGGCTGTGTACTCACCAGCAGTGCCTTGGCTCCTGGCAGGAGCACCTCCCTCTGTGGGGCTCTTCAAAGGCAGGAGATGCGGTGGAGAGGGCAGCGGCAGATCCGGTTCTGGTTTTTCTTGTTGTGTGAACGGAGGCTGTTTTGGTGTTCCCCGTTGCACCACCTCCTTACCTAAGCTCCCAGCATGCTTGAGCCCTGGGGTCAAATGCATCCGCCTTCCCGCAGGGAGGGGGCTCTCCTCAGCCACTCTTGGCTGGGAGAAGAGGCAGGTGAGATGCACCACATCTTTGTGGTGTCCCGACGGTCTCCAGCCTTTGGCCGCAGGAACGAGAGCAACCAGACTTGCAGGTGCCTGTTGTTTCTGGGCAAGAAACCATTGGCTTCATCTTCCAGGCCACAGAAGCAGCCAGATTTTCTGGGCAAGGAGGAGGGATCCAATTTGGCGCCGATCCCAAGCCAGCAGCACAAGGAGCTACCGGGATGAGTGATTGGCTCCTCTTTTGAAGCCAGCATCATTAAGCAGAGCACGTCAGGTTGGGGTGGGGGACCAGGGTTTTGGTAAATTGGACATTTCTGGGAATGGAGCTCTGTGTTACGGTGCTGTGCTTCGCTCCTTGCCCCCTGCGCTGCCGTTGTGCATTGCTCAAAAGCCGATGGGAACCATCCTCCCTCGTCGGCACGTTTCAAACGTGGCTCTAAAGCAGCACCTGGTAAGAGGTGCCTCAGCAGCTCACGTTGAGCGAGCAATTCCAGCCTCCTGCCAGCGAGCAAGGCCATTAAAACCCAGTCTCCTCTGGGAGACGATGGTGTGATACGGGAGATGGGAAGAGCGTGGCTTTCAATTTCCCATTGATCCTAACGAGCTGGTGTGGGAGACTCAGATGGCCCAGCTGTGGTGGTGGCTATTAGCTCCGGCACTCAGTGCCGCTCTCAGGTCCCCTTTACTTCTCAGTTCTAGGAAATCGAATAAAGAGAAAACCACTCAGGAGGATTTTAATCAGAACCTGGCAAAAGAACTTAAGGAAACACAAGAAATCTTCTGACAAGTGCTTCATGCTGAGATTGCCGATGAATGGAAAGGGCAAAGATGGAGCCATGGCTCGGGTGGGTTGAGTTTCTCCTGGATGGTTTAATGGGATTGCGTTAAGTGTTCCTGTTCCCCCCCCGGCTGGGTGAGAGAAGGGAGAAAATAAACCTTCGTCAGTGTGCTGGAGACTTGCTGGCAGCTGGAAATGAGGCAGAGTCCTCTGGGAGCAGTTGATGAAAGTCATCCCAGACCTGCTGGAGATAGCGTGGCTCGGGAGGAGAAGATTGCTTAATTTATAGCGATAGCGGCCCTGCAGATTGGGGCATTGGTGTGACATGGTTGGGTTTCTTGAAGTTGACCTTGACAGGCTGGAGGGTTGGGCCCGTGTGAACCTCGTGAGGTTCAACCAGGCCAAGTGCAGGGTCCTGCCCCTGCGTCGGGGCAACCCCCACTGTCAGGACAGACTGGGGGGAGTGGAGTGAGAGCGGAGGAGGACCTGGGGATACTGGTGGGTGACAAATTGAACGTGAGCTGGAAATGTCTGCTTGCAGCCTGGAAAGCCAACTGTATCCTGGGCCACATCCAAGGAAGCATATCTGGCAGGTGGAGGGAGGTGATTCTTCCCCTCTGCTCTGCTCTCGTAAGACCTTGCCCGGAGCACGGCATCCAGCTGGGAGGCCCCCAGTGCAGGAAAGACATGGACTTGTTGGAGCAGGTCCAGGCGACAGCCATGAAAATGGTGAGAGGTCCTGAACACCTCTGCTGTGGAGAAAGGCTGAGGGAGTTGGGCTTGTTCAGCTGGGGAGGTGCTCTGGGGACACCTTGCTGGCTTTACAGTATATAAAGAGGCTGACAAGAAAGATGGAGAGAGATTTTTTACTAAAACCTATAGCGACAGGAGGAGGGGCAACAGTTTTTAACTGAAAGTGGGTAGATTTAGATGGGAAATAAGGAAGAAATGTTTGTATGATGAGGGCGGTGAGACAATAGAAGAGGTTTCCCAGAGAAGTTGTGGCTGCCCCATGATTGGAAGTGTTCAGGGTCAGGTTGGATGGGGCTTTGAGCAACCCGGTCTCACGAAAGATGTCTCTGCCCATGGCAGGGTGTTGGACTAGGTGTCCTGAAGGTCCCTTCCGACTCAAACCATTCTGTGATTCGATGGCGCTGACTTGTTGATAGTAATGCTGAATGCTGTTGGGCGTGGGAGATGCTGCTGTGAAGTTCAGAGCCCCGGTGGGTGACCTCCAGGCGCAAACGGAGCGTCTCCTTGCTGGGACAAACCTGTTGCTCTGTCATAGGAGATTAATCTCTGCTTTCCAGACCCTCGCTTCGGTGGCGTGTTTCCCATAATATCTTCTCATCTCAAGTTTCTCGCTTTGGGGTTTGGCTCAGTTGTAACTCCTTCTGTAAATTGTTATTTTGGAAAATTTGATTAAAAATCCATTGGGCGGTATGAGTTGCTTGACCATTTAGGGGAAGGAGATCTGCAGGAGCGGTTCTTGCCTGCGTGTCCTGCAGATGGGTAACCTAAACCAGTCTTTATTCTCTGGTTCCAGACAAAGTGAGTATGTAGTTCTGGTTTGAGTGTGGGCCTGGTGCTGCTGAGCAGAACCCCCCCAAAGCTGTGTTTATTTGTAAAGGGCTCTCCAAGACTGCATTGTACTGTTGCTTTTTGTTTTATTGATATTCCAACATCTGGACTGTTTTTCTAAATGTGCTTTCATCCAAGAAGAGGTTAAGGGAGTGAGAACTGTTCTGATAAAGCTGCCAAAAATAATCTTTGCTTGAGACGAAGTACCGCTCTTGGGACTTTCTCTTGTAAAACAATTTGTGGGTGAGCACAGTGAATAACCCCAGGAAGCCCCCAAATGCTCCAGCTGGTCGTTCCTGCCGGGGGTTATAGGACTATAAATTCTCCGCGAGAGTGTTTGAGTTTGTCACGTGCTGCGTGAGATGGTCTAATAGCGGTCAGGGAAGCTGCTGGAAATCATGGTTGAGGTGGCCGAATCCTTGAGAGGAGGGATCTGCCCGTGGTGGGGCTGATGGGCACGGTCTGGGACCTGCTGACGCACGTACCCGTCTTCCTCACCCCCCGCAATGAGTTGCTTTTGCTCCTTCGGGATGGCATCTGATCCTGCGACGAGCTGACGTAACGAGCTGTGTAGCTGGCGCAGCTTTAGGTGTTGGGGATGCAATGGTGACAACGTGATACGGATGATCTTTAGGATACTGTGTGAAAAGCCATCTTAAAAGTAGGTTGGTGCAGCATCGGAGTTGAGTGGTTGGCTCTTGGCACCTGGGAAGCGTGGAGCTAAGCTGAGTGCAGCAGCCTTCACTCGGCCCCTTCGTCATGCTCCTTCTGGCAGTGTTTTCGCTAAAAATCACACGTCCGTATGCTGTGACTTTGTTTGACAACTTGTGCAGTGAAAAGGAGCTACACTTCTTCCTTGATGAGACGTGTAGGTATACGCGGCATGTGTTCTCCAAAGTTGCGTGGCCATGAAGCAAAATATGTTTTTGATGCCATCTGCTTCGCATGGGGCAGAGTTAGAGCCGCTGGAGGAAGCCTGGAGAAGAGGAGGCTGAGGGGAGCCCTCATCCCCCTCTACAACTCCCTGAAAGGAGGGGGCAGAGAGATGGGGGCTGAGCTCTTCTCCCTGGGGACAAGGGATAGGACAAGAGGAAACGGGTTCAAGTTATGTCAGGGCAGGTTTAGATTGGATATCAGGAAACATTTTTTCACGGAAAGGGTTATTAACCATTGGCCCAGGCTGCCCAGGGAGGGGGTGGATTCCCCATCCCTGGAGGTGTTTCAGAAAAGGGTCGATGTGGTCCTGAGGGACAGGGTTTAGAAGGGGTTTTTGTCAGGTTGGGTTAATGGTTGGACTTGATGATCTTAAAGGTCCCTTCCAACCTCACCGATTCTGTGATTCTGTGATTCTAAGCGTAACGTGCTCCCCTTGCATGGGATCCATCCCTGGCTTTGTGCTGTAAGGTGCCTCTTGCGAAGGACCTGGGATTGCTTCTAGGGTCAGCTCTGTTAATTCACAATTAACCGAATACAGACAGTTCTGAAGGTGCTATTAAGAAGAGCATGCTGGCAGGAGGACGTTCTTCTGGAACTCTTGGCTGGTGGCTTGCATATCCCGTCAAGCCTCAGGGTTCGTGGTTTGGAGGTGGAGCTTCCCTGGGGAGAACATCGGTGGCTGTCGTGTCCCGCTGCGTAATGTGCAAAGCCAGGTCTTGAGCGTGCTGCTGCTGGAGTTCATTTAAAGCAACCAGCGGCTTTGGAGGGAGCAGGAACAAAGGGCAAGTGCAGCAGGGGATGACACCGCCTCCGGTGAGCAGAGGAGAAAAGTCATGACCGATGGCCTTGACTTCATACACAGTTTTGATTCTAATATGGAAGAGGTTGTATTGGTAGGAGAATGTGGTCCTTCCCAGGGGCTTCTCTTGGCTCTAGACACATGAACTCTGGAAAGCACCGTCAGGCTTGGTGGCTCTGCCCGCAGAGCTCCTCAGAACCCTAGGATGGCTGAACACATCGTGCTGGCTCCTGCCCGGGGTGATGGAGAATTGCGCAGGACACGGAGCCCAGCTCCGGAGCCTCGCTGGAGGACTCCAGCTGGCTCGTAACACAACAGGGCTGAAAGCAGCCGCTGTTCATCTGGGCCAAGAATTTGTAGGGGCTTAATTGACCTGTCCTGGCGCTGGGCTGTAACGCCATTTCGGTGTCAGATTTATTGCTATTGGCTTGAGGTCACCCGAGCGCCCGCTGTAGCTTCTGCGGCTCGTGTGTTCCTGGTGGGGCAAACGCTGCTTGCTTTTCCTGGACCAAAATTAAAATCTCAGTGTAGGGTTGCTCGTTAGGCTTTTTTTAAAGTTTGGTACTGCAGGTCTTGACACTTCATGTTGTTTCTTACGCAGAGGTGATTGTACAGTGTGTATTTTTGAGTGAAATGTGATCAACTTGGGGAACATTTGGGTCCTTTCTCTTACTCAGATGGTGGGGAGAAGGAATCTCTTACCTGCATATATTTTTCATGGGCACATTGTGGCCTGGGCTTCATGTGCCTTCCGCTGTAGCTAGTGGTCAGTTTGAGCCCGGTGGTGTTTTGCTGGGAAGAAGCTGGCTGCTGGAGCAGATCTGCCTGGGCTTCGCCTTGCAGGGGATCATCCTTGCGTCCCAGCAGGACGTTGGTAGGAGATGTGCCACGTGGATGGCACATGGATGTGAGTGCACGACCTGGGGAAGCTGAGCTTGATTCTGGAAGGTGGTCGTTTCAGAACGGTGGTGTCTTACTCTGCAGTCTCTGTCCCAACCTCTGAGCCTGCCTTCTTGGCTCGGGGTGCTTCAGTGCCTCTGCCATTCCCTCCCGTTGGCCATGGGCGGGGGAAGCAAGGGAACTGGAGCCAGGTTTGGGTCCACCTTCGGTCTCAGCAGTGCCTGACTTGCAAAGCCCTTTGGATGGGTGGTGCTTTGAGAGCCTCCCATGCTTGAGGTGACACCCAGCATGCGGATTTTGTGTGGAGGTGCTAGATTGGGGTTCACTGGTAGAGGAGGCAGGCCAGTCACATAAACCACTCCCTCGTGCGGGGCAGCCTGCTCTGGGTGGCCCTGCTTGAGCCGGGGGTTGGACCAGGTGACCTCCAGAGGTCCTGTCCCACCTCAACCATTCTGTGATCCTTTCACATGCCCCGGTGGTTCCTTACTGGGAAGGGTCTCCCCCCAAAACCAGCTCAGAGGTGAGAGTGGCAGCGTCAGGACGAGGGTGCACGCTGAAGCCCCTGTGCCTCTCAAGGTGTTGCTGTCCCCTAAGCCGGACGTGAAGAATGGCGACCTGGACATGCGAAGCTTCATTTTGTGGTGCTTGGTAAAGCACAGCTGTGCTGACCAGCTAAACTGTCCCAAAATGAAAGTCTGCATTTTCTTAGCTTCTCTATAAATCTGTCTGGACATCAGGAGGGGACTGTTCCACCTCCTCTGCCGTGCTGTAGCCTGCTCTGCTCGAGGGGCGTCCCCTGAGCACCTACACACAGCTTGCTTGTTGCTTGGGGGCTTGCCACTACTCTCTGTCCCCTTATCTTTAAGAGTTGGGTTGTCCTGGGTGATGAGATGTGAGTCCTGCCTTCCTCCCTGCTGCCCAGGGAAAGACCACAGCCATGGTCTTCCTACTTGATGGCTCCTGCCTGGAGAAGGAAGCAGAATACGTGGGGACAGGAGGCATTGTTGGGGTATTGCTCTGCTTTGGGATCTCCAGCCTTGCCTGTTGTCCTGAAGCGCTTTCAGCCCAGCCAGATTTCAGGAGAGAGCTCTCTGGGCTCACCGGTGTTTGGTTATGATCTCTTGGAAGATGGGAAATCTCACAAAGCTCACGGTCAGCCTGAGCTTGGGCACGGGACCTTTCCTGCCTGCTTGTGTGATCGTTGAAGCTTCGCTGCTACACCAGGAGGTGTCCTGCCTGCTCCTGGCCACCTCTTCCCACACTGATGCTCAGGGCTTTGTGCAGCCATGTGGGGAAGTGGGTCAGGGAAATGATCCAATTAAAAGCTGGGCTGAGCAACATCAAAAGCAGGTTTTAGCCAGGCAGTTTCCCAACACTGTACAAACGCTTGTGTTGGTAAAAGAGGGTTTTGGGCCAAGGTAGGAATGGACAGCCGTGGTTTTAGCGTGGTGCGGTGGTTCCTTCTGGTGGTGGTGCCAGTCCATGAAGGCTTGCTGAACATGGCCTGTGTTGGTAGGCAACCCTAGGGACAACAAACCTGACTCCTGCTGGGATTCTGGCTGGCAAGGCTTCGTTTTCTTCCTGGAGAGCCCAGTCTCACTCCCCTGTGGACGGATTCATGTTTCAAGGCTGCCATCGCTCGTGGAGAGCCTCCTCGCCATGCTTTCGGTAGGCTCCTTCTCTCCCGAGGGTGCAGCGCAAAGGGCTGTGGGCGCAAGAGGGGAATGCTGGAGCTGCACCGCACCCATGCCCATCCTCGCCGCCTGGGGCCAGGGGGGGTGCCTTCAGTAATCCTGACTAATCCTTTAATCTGCATCAACACTGATAGGTATTAAAGCAGCAGATAAGGTTCAGACCATGGCTTGGAGCTCAGCGATATCCCCACCCTCTTCCAGCTAAATCTGTGCTGATTGCGCTTTCTCTTAAGGGGACCGTGCTCCTTTGCCGAGCAGCTGGAGTGGGCTGAGCGGGTGGATTAGCTGCTCCCAGCTGGAGCATGCCCTTGTCGCTGGGCTCCAGCTTGCCAGACAAGTCCATCGATCCGTCTACATATGTTCCTGGTGACCAGCATCCCATGCTTGCTGGAATGAACCTCCTCCAGTTGCGTGTTCCTCTGCGCGTAGCTGAGCAGGAAATCTGCTGCCTCCTGCTTTTTATCTGCTACGTCCACCTGGATATAAGCCTGATTTGGCTGTAAACACTTCGTGGAGCTCTTGGGCAACAATCGTGAAGCTTTCTTGGATCAGTCCGTGACGGTGATCTGCGGTTCCTTGCTGCCTGCTGCTTTTTAGCAAGATTTCCCTCCAGCCCAGGACTCCCACCACTAAATCCTTCTCCTCCAGGCCTTCTGCACTCTCCTCTTTTTGGGCACCTTTACTCAGGGCTGAGGGCTGTGATGTTCTCGCTTGTACAGCGTGTGGGCACCTTCCGTGTCCAAAATGATGAAGCCCGTGAAGATGGGACTCCAGCTGTGGCTGCCCCCATCTCTAGTGGTGGCAAACAAAGGTGGTTGGTGCCTGGAAGAGCAGCTCCTGGTTGAGTTCCCTACACAATGCAAACTGCCCCTGTTGTTTTTGCTATCGTAGGCTCATCCCTCCTTTCCCTGTCCTCTTCCAGCTTCTCCCTTGCTTCTCTCCTTGCTCATGGGATTGCTCCGAGTTTGCCACCGGTTCCCTCATCAGCAAAGCCATGGTTAATCCTTCCCTTAAATCCTTTAAGCTGTCAGCAAACAACCCCCTTCTTAAACTTCTAGCACGCAAGCTCGGCTGGGCTGGAGCCCGACTCACAACCCCAAGGTTTTATTTTTGTTCCTGGATCATCAGCTCCTGCTCCCATTTTTGGCCGGCACTGGAGGCTCCCCCCACCATCGCTGTGGAGCAGTGGGTGGCTCGCTTGTGCGTGGCCTGCAGTGATGGATCTCAGGTGTAAAAATATTCAGGTTCTTAATTACCTAATGACGGGTTCCTGGTGTGTCCTGTTGTTTGAAGTCACAGGTGAAGATTTGTTGCTTAGATTCAGCGCGGCTGAGGGCTCGCCTCTCTGAGGAGCCTCCTGTCCCATGGGGAAACGCGCGTTGGCCTTGCTTCTGGTCTGCATGAGCTGGGTGTGCAGCTGATGGGGCCAAAATGGTCTAAAAAAGCTAGAATAAAGCTTTTTCTATAGACGTGCTCATCTCTTTTCACCCAAACCCTCTAATCTTTGCGTAGCTGTTTTGCTCTGAGCGATGATGACAGTGCATTGATGGTTGGGCTCTTCCAGGCTTTTTTATTCCTTCAAAACACGAAGCCATACTGTCGTTTTGGGTCGTATTTTCATCAGTGATTAGGTTAGGTGCTTCAGTTGTTGCATGTCTTCTTTTGGAGGATCTCTGAATATCCCCTCCTCGGAAAATCAGCATCCTCTAAGGCATTCAGCTGAACCCAAGGGAACAGAAAAAATCAGCGAGCGCTTCTCAGACTCTCGACCTGCCTGTCTTAAGTGTCTCTCCCGTGTAATTTGGTTTCTCTCTTAAAACTCCGGATGAAATATGCTTCGGAAGTGATGGGATTTACCTTGCATGGCTCTCCAGGGCTGTCAAACAAGCACCGCAAACCTTCTCCCACTCTTGATCCCAGGGGGAGGAAAGGCTCCGAGGCTCCCTGAGGAATATCGAATGGCATCTTGCCGCAGAGTGGCTGCGTCTGGGGATTATTCGGTAAAACAGAAGGGAGGGGAAAAAAGGTTAATGCGGCGCTGCCAGCCGGCAGCTCCAGAAGCTTGTGTCCTTCAAGCTGGGATGGTTCAGCTCGGCGGTGCGGGGCCGACTCGGGTGCAGGTGCTTCTCGGCTTATCCCTCTGGTCTGGCAGAGGGAACGGGATTTGGAGGAAATACCATATTAAATATGAATTTCTTAAAAATTGATTACTATAAATTGATTTCTTAAAAAAACCCCATCGGTGTGCTTGTTGGCATGGGCTAATCGCAAAAGGCACGTGGCTGGTGAGAGCGGGCCTGTGGGCACCCTCGCTGTGCCCCGGCTGGTTTGCTGCTGCTCGCTCCTCGCCCGCGGCACGGGAGAAGGCTCCGCGTTCGGGCGGCGTCGCACCGGCTGCGGGATTCCCGGAGCAGCCGGCGCTGCCTCGGAAGCCCGGGGCCGAGTTTGGGGTGAGTCGAGGTGGGAGAACGCCCACGGGCAGGTGTCGGGCAGCTGCGGAGCTGCTCCCATGAGCAACGCTCCTGCTGCTGGTTGCCATCGCTCTTTCCAGGAGCTCAAGGGAGGATCAGCCTCCAGGCGTTACATGCTTTCACGCAGGCTGATGTGCTTGCTCACCTACCGCCGGCAAGCACGGGCTTGAACAAAAGCCGGTTGCCTGCATCTGCGTGGTTTTATTATTTTTTTTTAATTTTTTTTTTTCTTTTTCAAACAAGCTGGGTGAGCTCGCCTTGGCTGTTGGCACCGTGTCTTGCAGCATATGACAGATAATCGGCCTGGCTCCCCGCCTGCAGAGGAGGCAAGGCTCCTATCGATATGTGACCTGGAATGGCACGTCAGCTTTATAAATCACTGCCTGCTGCTGCCGGGGCTTCGTGCCTCTCTCCTGCTTCTTGGCAAATTCCGTACCCACTGCAAAGCCACCCCGTCCCTCCTCGCCGCTGGGCGAGCACGCTCCTTGTGATGGGAGCCTGCCTGGGGCGAGGAGGCAAGGCAGGCTTCCCTTCCAGTCCCCGCTCCTCTTCGAACATGGGTTCTCAAGGGACAAGCGGAGGAGGCAACTCTGGTAAAGCCACAGGCTGGCGGCATGGCTTGCCCCTCTGCCCGCACTCCTTGGGACGTTGGAGGATGTCTCCTGACAGACAGCAGGACTGCCGCCCAACCCCAACCGACAGCCCAGATCTTTAAAAGGCAAAGATGGGTGGGTGAATGTTGGGTTTAAGTTGGTGTTGCCGTAGCAAAGCTTGGATTTTGAGCGGCCGCCCAGTGCTCAGCCTTGGGGTCCATCAGGTTCCCAGCTCATAGGGTTTGAACTGCTCCCGTTCTCCACTGCTCAGCCACGATCGGTCACGAACATCCTGGGAGCAACCATGCGCTGCACCTCAGATCCTTGGTCTAGAAAATGGCAAAATCAATGCTGTGAAATGTTGTGGTGTCTCCTTTGGGGGCTCCAAGCGGGCTGTTCCCATGGGCAACCTCAGCGGGAAGCCTCTCCTGCCAGCTCCCCGCTCGAGCCGCCGGTTTTTGGGCACCAAGTTCCTTGTGCCTTTTCTCCAAGCGTACCTGAACTTAGAGCCTGGCTCGCTGGATTTGGAAGCCAGCAGCAGGAGGATGGCTTGGGATGTGGCCAAGGGCTTGGCTTGGCTCCATGCTCAATGGGTTACCAACGCCGAGTTCCGAGGTGTCTCAGGCTGTCGTGTATATTGTGGGGGGATGAATTCCCTGGTCTGGACACAGGCTTGCTAAGGAGCTGAAAGCCATTTTACATTGCTGGATGAACTGCGGCAGGAATCGCTCGGTGGGGGCACGGTCAGGCCCTGAGCTCTGCGAGCGCTGGCAGTCCCCTGCACTCACTAAACAGAGCAAAAAATTGCCGTAGCGCTTTATTCCAGCAGCAGGAGCAGAGGCGAGCGGAGCTGCCAGCGCTCGGCTGAGCACGGGGACACCGCCGCTGCCTGGAGCAGGGAACGTCGCCGGGCTGGGCTGCCAGCCATGATGAAGAGGAGGGTTAGGTGAGAAGGCTGCAAACCCGTTGGTGGACAATTCCCATGGATGTTTTCCTCATTTGTCTGCCTTCCTTTCAGGGCCGGCTTTTCCAGCTGGGGATCAGACCAGCAGTTCCTGCTTGATTTTCCCCTTCCTTGAAGGTTTTTGCTCCAGCTATCGGTGCTGCCGTATTCAGGCTTTTCCTTAAGCATCTGCTTCTCCTGGCTAAAGATGCAGCGAAGCCGGTCACGGATCCTGGCACTTGGTTTCCTGCCTTTCAGCAGTGCTGCTTTCCTGGCATCCCAGCGCCTCCGCTTTCCAGGCTGCCTTTGGGGAGCTGTGATCTCTGGGATCAAGCCTTGAAGGCTCTGAAGGACGACGTCTCCAGGGACGAGCTTTGCTCGCCTTGCTGTGGTCGGTGGGACGGGCCAGGGGTGACGATGGGGACTGGGCTGCGCTTTGGGTGGGAGCTGCGGTGCCTTTGCAGACCAGAGCCCCAGCATGGTGGTGGGAGGCTCCATCTCCAGTCCCTGCTTGCCCTTGGTGGTGGTCTTTGCCTGAGCTGGGGTTTTGTGATGGCTTGTGGCTCCTGGGAAGCGTGCTGGAGGTTTTGTCACATGTGGAAGGGTCAGAGACCTCTGTTTGGGCTGAGAGATGACTTCAGAAAAAGGACTGTGGGACTTAAAGCCCAAAGGAAGCCGTGTTAGTGGTCTGGGTGCAGCTCAGGAGATGCTCTAGGAGCGGGATGCAGCGGGTGAGGCCACCGCAGCTGCAGCTGCGGCTGTAAATAGTGCCCCTCTCCTTAGGGAAGGAGTAAATTGTTTCCCCTTGCTTGCTGCATCCCTTTCTCTCTCCCAGTGCCCTGTTCCTCCTCCTCTTCCCTGCCATTAATTGCTTAGCGGTTGCTGATGCAATTAAAACAAGATGTGTCTGCAGCCTCTGCGCTCGCCTCCCTCCTCTGAGGTCTTCCTCTGCCTGCGTGCGAGGAGTGGGAGCTGCTGGCTCGGGAGAGCAGCTCAGATCCCCACGATGGCTGGCTCCTGCCCGCAGCGATGGGCCGTGGCCGCGTGGTCTCCGGGGAGGGGGAAGCGGCTCAGGCAGGGATGGGGCCGAGGTTTCTTCTGGCCCGAGAAAGTGGCTGTTGGACTCTTGCCGCTCCCAAGGATGCAAACAGGCTACAGCAGAGATGGTCTGGCTTCTTGCAGCTGATGTCGAACAGCAAAGGTGTTTTTGCCTTTGCTCGGGGACCAGGGTTTGGTTTGCAAGTGCGGTGCTGCATGTGTCAGCTTGATCGAGCGCCGGGCAAAGCCTCCCAGGTTGAGGAGGACCCATGTGAGGGAAGCAGGGGGTGGGGAGCCCTCCCCATTGGATTCTTGGGGTGGTCTCTGTGCTCCTGCTCTCTAGCAGCAGTGCACGTGCTCTCATGGCCTTGGTGTGGTCGTGAAATGCTGTAACTGCCCCCCAGGAGGACTAATGGCACTGGTTGTCCCAGTGTGGCTGTATCCAGACTGGAAAGCACATAGCGATGGAGGGGCCAAGGCAGGGCTTGTGGAGGAGGGTGGGGGAGTGGTTGGCAGGGTGGGCTTTAGCAGAAGGGTGGGATGCTGCTGTGTGTGCTGTGGTGGCTGGTGGAAACGCTCCCAAGGTGACATAAAGAGGGGCTCCTCTGCGTCTTGTCTTTCCCAGCTCTGGAGCGTCTTTCCATAGCCTTTGGTTAACACCTGCGTGAGGTTTGTGTGGGTCAATGCCTCGCCGGCAGGGCCAGCGCTGGCCACGCTCTTCCTCCTCTGCTCCAGGCTGTCCCAGAGCTGCCAGGCTGAGCTGCGGTGACTGATGGGCAGGACATCTTGCGGGGCTGGGGATCATTTGTGCAGCAGCTAAAGCTGGATGACTGATGAGTTACGGTCTCTTGGCTTTCAAGGGAAGAAGAGTGACAGCCGTGGACCATGGGAGATGCTCGGCTATAGGAACAGGACTGTGGCTCAGTAATCTCCAAGGACGGCGACTGCAGAGGCTGCTGGCACAGAGGCCAGGGAGGGCACAGAAGACATTTGTTCCGCTCTGGGTGGGAAGGGAGGTTGCTAATATAACGGAGAAAGACTTTTCTCCCTTACTAGTCAGCATTCCACATCTCTTCCTGCTTGCAAAGCTTTGTTCAGGGCAGTGTCCCCTGGCGTAACCCGTCTGGACACCCTCCTCTCTGTCTCTGAAACCTCATGTGTCTTCTGGTCTCTTTTCTTGCTCCTTCTGGAAGTCGGTGCTGCTCCTCTAGCACTGCCCATTGGCCTTGGTATGTCACTTTGGCTTTTTGCATCCTTATTTCTGTGCCTCCGGTTACCTTATTCAGGTGCGTTCTTCAGATTCCCCACCTCCATCGTGTCTATGGTGATGTTTCTCCATGTGAAGGGAGTCATTTCTTGGGTTTTTACCATGTTTTAACTCTTTAATCCTATTGAATCCCTCCCAGCCTCTGGTCCTTTCCGAGTCCCCATACAGCTTTCCTGAGGCTTTCATCCCTGCAGCCATCAACTTTCTTCTCCGAGGCAGTGCCCTTCAAAAGCCAGTGTTTTGTCTTTAGTCTCCATGGCCAAGAAGCATCTCTGGGATCTGAGATGTTGGCTGTGCCTCTCTCCTTTCCTGGCGGCATCTGCTGCCATGCACATTGATCCCTTGAGCAGAGGCCTCCTTGGCTTCAGGTCTGGGGCAGGATGGCTTCTCCAGACTGCTGTAATTTGTTTCCTAACTTTTTTTTTGCCCCTGTGCCTCTTCTTTCACTATGGGAGTAGGTTGGGTTGGCCAGGGAATGTGTTCCTGGGTTGTGCCGTGGGGCTGTGTTGTGTTGGATGCCCTTGGGGACCTCCTTGGTTGTCCCCACGTGAGCTATGTGGTGTTGTTTAGGGGACATGGACGCGGCGTCTGCTGCAGAGAGGAGCTTGGCAATGTTCAGACAGGGCCCAGGGCACCACCTTCTGCCTCTGCTTGACGAAAGCCACCATCAGGTGCTCGTTGGCAGAGACCCACAGCGATGGGTGGTGAGGGCAAGGAGGGCTTTTCCTGGCCACCCCACTCTGAGCACAGGGGCTGCCCCAAACAGCCATCTGTCCATCTGCCTCTTGCCCTCGTGTGCACCTTCCTGCTCGCTCCCAGGGTGTCCCAGGGTTGTGCAAAGCCCTGCGGCGCCCTGGCCAGCGCCTTGTTTCACAGCCCCGACCTGGGACAGCCCTGTCACCGGCAGACAAGCAGCCCGTTAGCATGCCCTGGCATCCTGGAGCTGCTAGTTGGCACGTTGGGGACCCTCTCCCTCAGTCCAAATGATGTCTCATATGATTATCATCAATAAAAAGCTGTTATTCCTTTCCATCAGGTAGAAGGCGAGAGTAGATGAGTGCGTACAGACACGTCACCTCCGTGTTTTCAAGAGATGGTGTGATTGAAGGTCAGATGGGTTTATTCCAGGGATTTGCAGGCAGAAATGCATTTCTGCTTCTTCAGGCTGAAGTAGAGGCATCTGTTGCCAACTGCTGCTGTTGGCCAACCATTGTGGGTAGTCCTGTAGCTTCCAGTGTAGGCTCTGGAAGACCATCCCAGTGGTAATGGGGAATCCTCTCTTACAGGGTGCCGTTGGGTCCCGACACCGATGCAGGATGGGCATGTGGCAGTGATGTTCTTGAGAGGGACTCTGGCATCCTGCCTTGTCCCACTTGCCTTGGTTTTGTGTCTTTTGGGGTTTTTTCCTTCCCAGGAACCTGAACTTGAAAAATAATCCCTAACTAGGAATCAAAGGCCAAGAAGTGCTGTGAGACTGGGTTCCCAAGGAGCCTGGGAACGCTGTGCTGTAGGGTAGCGGGATCCCTATATGATAAGGGCATCCTTTTTCCAGAAGCGACCAGAAGGATGGCTTGAAGAGCATGGGATGCCCACCTGTGGCCTCCAGGCTGGCTCTGAACCCTCAGCATTTCTCAGGCAAGATGGCTTTTTAATCGTCCCTCAAAGCCAACCGTTGGGTGTGGAGAGCCCTGGGGAGCAGATAAGGAGCTCCCTGATCTCTTCCCCCTCTCAGCAAGGCAGGAGGGGAGGATGGAGGAGGTGGAAGCATGCAGCCAGAAGGTAATTAACCCCTGTGCTTGCTCCTTGTTGTCTTCTTTTTTGCTTCGGAAGAGCTCTCCGCAGCTGGGAGCCTTCGTGCGCGGGCATTGGGGCGCCCAGCGGTTGCCGTGGGCTTCCCTGGCTGAGCCCACGGCTGCTTTCCCGGCCCAGTTGGGGCGCAGCGTCGGCGCTCCCCCTTCCTGCCAAGGGCTCCCTCTGGTTGTGTCCCCCTTGCTGGGCGTAAAAACCTCCAGCCTCCGGTTTACTTCTCCGTTGTGCCTTTCTAAACAGGACTCGTGTTCTGTCCGAGAGCACCGCGATCCCTCTCGGCCTCGGGGGAGCTGTGGATTTTTAATGACGGGTGTCCAAGCTCCGGGCCGCGGTGGCCAGCAAAGCCTGATGTGCGGCAGGACACCTTGAACGTGGCGTCCTTGGTGCTAAAATGCCCGTATTTATTATTATGCTGCTCTTTTTCATGACATTAGGATTGCTCTGCCTTAGCTGGCTGTTAATTTGAAGAATCAATGAAATTTCAGCGGGGCGGGGAATAAAATCAGTGAAGCTCTGAGCTTGCTTGTGGTGGCTCTATCTCTAGCAGCATCTTTGCTTTATTTTAAGGATTCTAGCTAAAAATGCGGCGTGTTGGGTGACTGTAACCTTGGCTGGCTGCCAGCCCCGCTGCTGCCCTGACCCGTGTGCCCCACAGCCCCGGCGTCTCGTTTTTCCACGTGTGTGTGCACAAGGTGCTGCTGGCTGGAGAGAGCCACAGCGGCGGCTGGCATTGGGCAGTGGTTTTTTGGTGGCAATTGTTTTCCATCTCGTTTCAAAACAAGTGTTGGGCTTTATTTTTTTTGGCAAAGGGGAGCGATTTCTTGTTAGCTGGAATTCGTCGACCCGTGGTTATCCCTGCGTGGAGCCCGAGAAACGCGAGGTTAGAGGCTAAAAACCTTCCTGGAGCTTAATTGGGCTGGAAGAAAGCTTCAGTCGTGGGTGGTGTCGACATCCCCCTTTGGTGGGGGCTTATTTGGATTTCAGATACAAGCTCTTCCCCCTCGCTACGGTCCAGAGGAGCTGATGAAGCAGCCACTTCAAGCTATTTTTCTATTTTTACATCGAGTGCTCTCAAGGAGGAGCATGGCTGCGGGCGGCGTAGTCCTCTGATGCGAATCACGAAGCTCCGCTCCCTTAGATGTGCTGAAAACCCCCAGCCTGGCTCCACTGCTCTCCGGCTGGTAGGTAGCCTGCAGGTGATGAGTTATGGTCTGGCTTGGCTCTAGCTCGTCTCCTCTTCTCCCCGGCTGCTCAGCTTCCCCACCAGCGATCCATCCTCCGCCGCGGTGCTGCTCGACCGCCGACGGCTGGCGGTTGTCAGCACAAAACCCTCCGAGCGAGACCTGGAGGCACCGCAGCCCAGCTCAGTCCGGCACCCGCCGCATCAGCTCGCGGGAACTGCAGGGCACTGCGGTTGATGCAAGGCTGGGTTTTTGGCAGGAGAAACCGGACCAGAGGCGAGTGCCCAGGGCTCGACTCGTGCTGCGCAGGGAGGTCGGTGGGAGCGGAGCTGCCTCGCTCGACACCGTGGTGCTCGGGGTGTTACGGGGGAGCAGCACTGAACGCTGCAGCTCCAAGCGAGGCTGCGGTTATCGATCTGGGGGGTGCAAACCGAACTTGTGCTGCAGGAGGGTTCGTCAGCGAAGCCTGGGGTGAGGTTTTCCCCCCGGCTCAGCTCTCCCACCTCCTGGCAAATGCTTTTGATCAGAGGCACCGGGAGGTATTTGAGCTGAAGAAGGGAGAGCTGCTGTTCACCTCCGAGGCTGGAATTAAAATCCAGAGCGATGGTAGGTGATGGGAGACTGTGGGTTCACCTGCAAAGCTCCTTCCTCCTCCTCTTGCGACTCATCACTAAAAATTTCACGGCAACAGGAGCACATGCTGTGCTGCTTTGGGGCCGGTGCTTGCAACTGGGCATCATTCTGCTTGGGGGTTAGAGAGACAGCAGCCTGATCTCAATAATTAAAAAAGCCTGGAGAATTGGCTTGAAAAACTTCCTGTCTAAATTGCTGCGTCCTGCAGGCACCAACGTGTTCCCGCTGGGAGCCGATGGACATGGGTGCAAGCCATTGCTTGAGGGACCGGGGAGAGCACAACGCCTATCAGCCAGAGTAGGATTGGCTTGTGCTGCTTTAAAAATAGCATGTTGGGAAAAAACACCCCGGAAAGCTGGGATTTGGGGTGTGGGAGGAGATGCAGGATTTGTGGGACGCGGCACAAAAAGTGAAGGCGTTTGTCCTTGTCCATCTCAGCGTGAGGTTTCCACCCTGTGTGCCGGGGAGACAGAGGCACTGGCTCCACCAGCGATGCTGGAGCTGCTCCTCCGGATGCGGGTCCCCCAAGGGCAGCACCGCGCTCATCCCTGCTCTGCAGCCACCGCGTACGGCACGCGTGCGGTGACACCCTCCTCTCGCTTGCCCACATCCTCGTTTGTCATATGATTGGGCTTATTTCTTGCTCGCTCCCCTCCTGTAATCTCCCCATCAGGCCGTCGGGCAGAGCTGGCTTTGTGTCTGGAAACCACCAGGATCTCTCCTGGCAACTTGAGCAAAACCTACAAAGAAGAGGAGATGAGAGACAAGTGGGCAGCTTCCTAAACGTGCAGCCTGCAGGGGCCGGGACGTGAAAATCATACCAGAACAGGTCTTTAATATTAAATAGATGGAAGGAAGATGTCTCCTTTTGCTTGAGGGATAAATAGATCTGAAACTCCTGATACTTTGCTGCTTATTGCATCTGAAATGCCCGTGTCTCGCCCTGGAATGGAGCCTCTCCAGGAGCTGCAAATACCTGGCTACGACACGCGTATGAAACACTCCCGCTTTCGCAGTGTGTGCGCAGCCTGTGCGCAGCGTGCCGGCACGTCTCCAGCCCGGCAAACGGGTTTGCTTCTTTTTCCCGTGTCCATACCTGGGTGCACCCCACAGTCTGGACAGGGGAACGGGATGTGGTGCTTCTCAGCGTGCCGCCAAGGGAAGTGACAAAGCTGGCTGCGGTCCCCTGGTGCCCTCAAAGTGATGCTCCCTCTCCTCCAGAAGCTGTGTGCGTGGCTCAGGAGATGCACCTCGCTTTGCAGGGACCGTCTGTTGCCTCCTTTGTTCCCACCTTTTCCCCAAGCAGATTTTATAGGTACGGGCGCTGAGCACACAGCTTGGCTTCTCGTGCCTTGGGGAAGAGAGTCCAGGAGACCTACGGGACCAAGTGTGGTTTGTAGCCGCACGCAATTGAGTTTCTTGTGCAGGAGAACCGCTTAGAAAACACTCCAGCTTGCTGACTGCCCCTTGTAGGTAGACCAGTGTGATGAGAGAAGGATTTTTTTTTTTTTTTCTTATTTCTGTGTCTGTGGACCTCCTGGTCCAGCTGTAGAGGTGGACTCCTGTGCTCTGATCACAACAATGCTCGGTATTGCGGTTGCAACGTGATGGAACCTCAGGAGAAAATAACCCTGCCAAAGTGTGGCCAGCTTGAGCTTCACCGGTGCATTGCCTGGAGAAGAGAAGGCTCCAGGGAGACCTTCCAGCCCCTTCCAGTCCCTCAGGGGGCTCCAGGAAAGCTGGGGAGGGGCTGTTGGCAAGGGCAGGGAGCGACAGGACGAGGGGCAATGGTTTAAACTAGAGCAGGGCAGGGTTAGATGGGACATTGGGAAGAAGCTCTTTCCCCTGAGGGGGGTGAGACACTGGCCCAGGTTGCCCAGAGAGGTGGTGGACGCCCCATCCCTGGAGACGTTCAAGGCCAGGCTGGATGAGGCTCTGAGCAACCTGAGCTAGTTGAAGATGTCCCTGCTCCCTGCAGGGGGTTGGACTGGATGGGCTTTAGAGGGCCCTTCCAACCCACCGCAGTCTGGGATTCTGTGTGTGATTGTCTGAACTTGGGCAAGTCTGAAACTGCTGGATGTTGGCTCTCTGTGGAAGGATGACGACCACTGCCATGGCTCCGGAGCTGCTGGCAATGCAGAGCTTGACGTGGGGCGATCTGGGGCGATCAGCAGCACTTGGGCGCTGAGGGGGTGCCTTGGGGAACGATGTGGGTGCCCTGTGTTACTGATGGAGGGATGTGGCGTGGGGGAAAGAAGGAGAGAAGGGGAAAGATGAAGGATTTTCCCACTTGGAAAATACTGGTGTGCTTAGGAAGCTGTGGCCAGCATTTTACATGTTCCTGTCCTTGATTCGTCCCATTCCTCCTTGCTGTTGCCCTCTGCATCAGCCTGCGTAATTCCTCTCTCTCCTTTCGTTGGGATCATGCCCCAAGTGTTTATAGATTATGACTGTGTCCCCACCTAGCTGTAGCTGAACCAAGTTATTCGTATTTAGCTCTTTTAATCTCCTCTTCCAAACCTGTCCCTTCAGCCTTCTCATTATTTTTGTTCCTCTTCTCTGAACTTCCTCCAATTTGTCAATGTCCTTTTCAGTCATGAGATGCCCAGAGCTGAGCAAAATTGCTGCTCTCCTGAGAGGAGCCATCGGGGCAAAACTATTAAATTCTCCCTTCTCCAGTGCTGTGTCCCAACCGAATTGAGGTTGAAAGAGCCAAGAACGGTTTGGTGTAGACGTGGCTGAGTGACGTACTCATTGCTGCTCCTGGCTCGCTCCTGGGGTCTCTCTTGTGCAATGGCCTCACTGCATTATTTTCCCAGTGGCTATGGAAGATAGGACAAGCGTAGCCGAGCCAGCTTGGTGACACCGCTTTGCGCCTCTGTGCTTAGTGGAACCCCTAGGCCATGTTGCATGGACAAAGACCCAGAGGGTAGATTTAGGTCGGACATAACAACATTTTAACAATGAGGGGGGTGAGGCACTGGAAGAGGTTGCCTAGAGCAGTTGTGGATGCCCCAGGATTGGAAGTGTTCACGGTCAGGTTGGATGGAGTTTGAGCAACCTGATCTAGTGGAAGGTGTCCTTGCTCGTGACAAGCGGGTTAGATTAGATGAAATTTGAAGGTCCCTTCCAACCCAGATCATTCAGTGATGCTAAGATGGCTTCTTGGAGATGATCCCCTTCTAGATGATCAGAAGGACCACCTTGGGGTAATGCTGAACTGACTTAATGAATGTCTATAACTCCGTTTTCCCACTGCTTCTCTTGCGTGGTGACTCCAAGTGTGGCTGACACTTGCTTTTGGATGTTGGGAGATGCAAGCCAATGCTGTAGTTCTGGCTGTAGTGGAAGGTACAGCTGCCCCCATGCCACATCTACAGCTTGGTTGATGAAAACACCTGCAAGTCACCCTCATCTTTCACCCCAAACCCCATCTGTTCTTTCTAGGCTCTTCTTTGAACACACAGGGGCCTCTTTTCACGTCATCTTGTACGCTTCACCAGATGTAAAAGTTGGTTTCTTAGCAGTGTAATAAAACTGCATCTGTGCATGCGGTCGCATTGTCTGTCGTGGGTCCTTTGGCTTGTCAGCAATGGCGGAGTGGTCGCGGTGGCTTGTGGGCTGGGCTTTGTCCCTTCTCACCTGGGCCCGGGTGGCAGCAGTGCAGTTGCTCCGGATACTGGGATTGATGGGGAGAAAGGTGGTTCCCAGGGCGTGCACCCAGCAAGCAGAGAAGCCCACCCAAGATGTGGCAGGTTGGAGCCCAGCTCCCTTCTGCCTCAAGTCTTGTGTCCATTTCCTCCCCTCTGAATTTACTGGAGTTCCGTTTTATACCAAAATTGTCAGTAAATCCTGGGCTGTGTCTCCTCTGGTTGACTTGTGTGTATCTGCAGCTTTCCAGAGATAAGAACTTTGTGCGAGACACTGTGCCTGGATGGGCATCATTCATTAATTAAACCATTTCATTATCAATGCTCCAGGTTTGCACCCCGGTGTGTGTGCTTGCGTGGTGCCCTGGTGTGAATTGCTGGGCGCCCAGCAGCTGTGGTATCCAGGCGTTGGATGTTTAGACTTGCAAGACTGAAGTGGAGAAAAATTGGGTGAAAAAAATGAAGAAAAGGTTGAACCAGGCAGGTGGAGCTGGGCCATTTCCTAACCTGAGCTGCTGTGCCAGCTTGTCACGCTCAGCCCTGACTCACTAAGCATCTGCCTCGGCTTGTGGTCCTTGGTTGCGAATATTGGCCATGGTTTCTTGGTAACTTTTGGGTTCTCATCATCTCCAGAGGGCCTATTTTCAGTCTCTTACAGCGCACAGCAAATCAGGACTGCCATGTTTTTCAGACCCCTTTGAAGGTGGTGGAGGAGTTGGATCTTTTCCAAGCAGGACCTGGCCTGGGGTGTTTGCATGGGGACCTCCCACTGCGGCAGGAACCTGCTGTCTAGGGCTTGTGCTGGCGTGCGCCTGGCACGGCGATGCTTGCAGTAGGAACTTCAGTTCCAGCATACTGTCCTGCCCCTTAAAACAGAGATTAACCACTTTCGGTAGTCTCCTGGCAGCTGCAGGATCACCTGCACTTACTTTACTTGGCCTAAACGGAAATGCCAGGCTCCGTAATGTGTTCTTTGTCCCTAGAGCTGCTTGCGTGGCAAGTCGTTCCTGGATGAACCTGTGGCCCTGGTGCTCAGGATCCTGGCCTGGATCCGTGCTCTGTAGCATGAGACAGATGCCGTAGGTCTCGTTGCCTGCCGGGGAGTTGGCAGGGTTAAAGCATCTTGCCATGAAGATGCTGCTTCTTCATGTGATTTCCCTTGCCTGCTTTGCAGATTCGGGTCTCTAGCTTGGCTGTTTGCAACATCCATATCCTTTGGCCGGGTTTTATGTAGCCAGTGGTTATCAGCAGGCTTTTAACAGCAGCTGGAGTTGCATCACACCACGGCAAGTGGTTCGTGAAAGTCCTGCCGGATTTATATCCTCCTTCCGGGAGACTGATGGACCGAGGCACTCGTGAAACCTTTTATGTTGTTTCTTTGCCTGCTCTAATGTGCTGGTCAAAGAGTGCTGGTGTTAATGGTGGTCGTTTGAGTGCTGCTCGCGTTTGGGCATGAATTTCATGTGGGCCAAGGTAGAAAAAGCGTCTGCCTCGCTGTCACTGTGGCTTTGGTCCTCTTGCTTCTGCTCTTCCTACGTGAACATCTCTTGGTGGGAACAGGCAGTGAATGAAGGTGGGGGTGGTTGGTTGAGAGCAGCTGGGGAAGAGAAGCTGGAGGAGCCTGCTGTAGATGGACATCTTGAGCTGGAGCGGTTTCGGGGACTTGGATAGGTGTCTTCTGCAAGAAGGTTGAGTGTGGGGCTGGGACCTTGCTGGGGAGCCAATTCCCGTGGAACGGATGATGGCCTCCAGCCCAGGAAGGAAAAAGAAGATGAAATGTGCGTCTCTGAAGGGAGACACTGAAGGGCTGGGCTGCACCAGTGGTTGAGAAGGTTCTCAGGAAAGGGGCCTGCTGTGTCTCCCACGGCGCGGAAGGATCCTTCTTCTGCTTGGGTAGAGTTACCCGGTTATTTTGTTGGGTTTGAAAGAAGGAAAATAAATAAAAGCAAGACTTTGCCCCATGGTGGTTCTTCCACTTAGCATGCTGGCTCAGAGGATGCGTGGCTGGTGTCAGCAGTGCGGGGGATGCTGGGGGCAGAGCGGCAATGTAAGAAGACAACCACGCATCAGCGATGTTGGCTGTGCTGACAGCAAGGTGGGCACAGGATGGAGGGGCTTAATGTGAGACAAGCGTTCCTATCATGCTTGCCATCATCAGAGCTTTCCTGCTCGGGCAGCACTGCAGGAGGTGAGGATGACTCCGGTGGCCAAGAACAGCCTCCGCACAGCAGCAGCAGTGCTGAAGAAGGGGCCAAAGGTTGTGTTGGTCAACGAGAAGGGTGCCTGCATCCATTTGTGGTTGGTTTCTGTGTTTCTAACCGTCTCTGCCCTCCCTTGAGCCAGACACATTTCTAGTGCTTTCCCACATGGGGTCTTTCCCCTTGGTAGGTCAGTCAAGACCCCATTCGCACGTCCTCAGTCAGCTGCTGGGACTGATGCACGGAGGTCCCAGCTTGGATTCCTTCTTTCCCATATGTCTCACTCACGTCAACTGTCCCCTCTCATTGCTGCTCTTCTCTACCTCTCTCCTACCAGAGACACCTTCCCCCCCGCCCCCTTCCTAAAGTAGATCTGATAGTCTTGTAAGTGGTTGGAGCAGGTGACTTGGTGCCCGCACGTCTGTCTTGGATACTATTCCTGGCTTTACTGAAGACTCGGTAATATGCAAGACTGTGCCTCTGCAGCGTCTGCCTCCTCTTGATCTCGAAACGCTGCAAGCACCGAGATAAGGCTGGTGGTGTTCAAGCAGGGATTTTCTTCCCCCCTCTGCCTGGGAGAGAAGGCGGCTCGTCGGAGGTCGTGCTGGGTAGCATCTGCGTTTCTGCAGCAGCGCGGTCTGTCTGGATCACCCGGGCGTTTGATCGGTCCCTCATCGCTGGTGTGGTGGGAGGTTGTACCTCTGGCGTTACCGGATGGGCTGTCGCACCCCGATATACCCCGTTAACCCTGACCGGGTCTGTTTTCAGTGGTGCTGGCGGTGGGGCCGCGAGCGTCGTGCAGAAGTTCTCGACCAGCCTTTGGTTCAGCCAAGCCCTCCCCAAAATGGCCAGCTGAAGACGGGTCTGAGTTTGAAAAGTGCCCGCCAACCCCAGCTGACGTGGGGCGTTGTGCCGGCCGTTTGACCACCACCTCCTGCTGTTCTGCAGGGGCTTGCTGGCCAGGGCAGGGGTTCGCAAGGACGGAGGCAGGCAGAGGACAGCTGGACCTCAGAGCCGGGATGCGGGTGCTTGGCACGGCCGGGAGAGGAGGTGCTGGCAGCCTTGCGTAGGCAGAGCCTTCCTGCCACACCGTGCCCCGGGCGGCCTCGTGGCTGGGAGAGGCCGTGAGTCTCCGGCGGGCGGTGGGGGTGGGCGAGTGCAGGTGGTGAGGGGCACCGAGGACACCCCGCCGAGGAGCGTGGCGGGGAATTGGCCTCTCCTGGTTTGGTTTCGGGGCGGTGGCGGGAGTCCTGGGTGTCAGAGCTGGTCCAGACCCATCTGGGTGTGCGCTTGCCGTCTCCCTCCCAGCCTGCCATGGAGCCTGGGGCTGGCTTTACCTGCCCGCTCCCAAGGGTAAGCTGCATCCTCCGAGGAGGGAAATTGGGACCGTTGCTCCTTAAAAATCCTTAGCTCCCCTCCAAATCGCCAGCACTGGTGGCACTGGCCACAGGGTCCCACACTCACTTCTCCTCTCTGCAGAGCGGACGTGGGCAGCGCGATGCTGAGCCCGCTCCACTCTGCGGCGCGTGGCAGCATTTGTCCTTCCTCCTCACGGCATTTACTGCTTTGTGCTAGAGGGGGCTCTCAGAAATGTCCGTCCTCCTTTTTCCTTGGACCAGCTGCCCCCATGTCCTGTGGGCTCGGATTTGCTGACTGAGAAACCCAGTGTCCTCCTGAGCGCGTTCCCGTGGTCTGTAGAAATAACTGGTGTTGTTTATTTAAGCTGGCGTTTTTCCAGGGAAAGGAAACTTTCTTCTAAAACAGATTTCTTTCTTCGCATGTCGATGTCAGCAACCTCAACCTCCAGCCTAGCAAGAGGGAAGAGAAACAGGCAGCAGTGTCAGGATCGGTGTCCCAGACCACGCTCCTGGCTCTGTCCTTGGACCTGATGCTTGTGCCACCCTTACTTCCCTGCACGCGGGGCTTTGTTGGAAGCTCTTGTTGGCTGCTTCCTTGCTGGGGCCCAGACAAACCCAGCCTGCGGACAGCCAGGGTTCATGGCCACCCATGCTATTCGGGGAGGGGGTCTCTGGAGCCTCCTCCGCGCTGTCTGGCGTTGTGTGCCTCCAGTGTGTGGGGATGTTGTCGCGGGGGGACGTGACCGGGAGCTCTGGACAAGTCTGTTGGAGCTTATTGAGCAATGCTTGCAAGTAGGTTCCAGATTGAATCGCAGGCATCATGGGCACCGGTGCCCACCACAGGGTTTGTCTTCAGGCTCTGCATACCCAGCTCTGGGGGTCAGAGTGGAGAAGATTTCGGTTCCTGTTTGAAATCCTTGCTGGGGTCACCGGCGGTGGGGGAAGAGGCACCTCGGGTGCTGCAGCTTTGAGGTTTGGGGCTGCCTGCCAAAGACGCTCATGAGCAGGACAGATCTGCTCCTTGGTTATTTCTCTTCCAGGAGCTGGAAGCTCACATTCCCAGGTCCTACTCTGATAAAGCAAAGCTGTTGGGGATGTGGTGACTGAGCAGGACAAGAGTGACAGCATCGGAGCTCCCAAACGTTGGGGTGAGCTGTGCAATGACGATGGAAGTGTTGGCTGTAGCCTCGAGCAATGCTCCTCTGGTGGGGCAGTTCTGGTCCGTGTTTTGTCTCCTGGCACAGGGCAGCCAAGAGTTTGTGACCAGTCATGAGGCTCCCCCTTGGCTTTTGTTGTGTCTTTGCGTTTGCAGGAGTTGAAGGACCCTCCTAGATGAGAAAAAGGGGCCACCGTCTGCGTAGCTCCTTAACGTGGGGATATGCTGGAAGCCCAGCGCCCTCTCGGATGCCGCAGTGGCCTCACGCTGAGCACTGCGAGGTCCCCGCTGACGGACAGGGAGCAGCTCTGTGGGTGCCCTGCACCACGTGGTAGTTCACACCCGCTCTGTCCTTCCGGATGCACCTCGGGTATCTCTGCTGGTTGCTCTTCTGTGGGTTTTTGGCGTCCCTGTTGGCTTTTATTGCTTAAAAATGCACTTTTCTTGCCTGGTTGACTTTGATTATTGGGAGCAAACCAAAAATATGAGTGGGTGGTCTGGGTGGTTTAGGGGTTGGCGTTGAAATTACTACGGTGTTTTTATTTTTGTTTTGCCCTCTTCTCTTCCTGCCGTTAGCTAATTGCTGCTGTGAATTCCCCTTAACGGTGACTGATGTTAATGAAGACACGCTGGCACAACTCTAAGATGGCAGGAGCTGCTTTGTGTGCACCTCCCCATGCCGGCACCCACCACCCCGCTTTCTTTTGCGTGGGACCCCATCCCACCTTCAGGCAAGGGCTTTGACGAGGGGTAGGTTTTAATTACCCACCCGGAGTCTTTTCCCTGGGACTGGCATCGCGTGGTGCCGTCGGCATCGCCCCGGACTCAGAGGATTTGCTTTTTCCCCATCGAGCAGCGCTTGTGCTGGCCGCCGCCTGGGCTTGGCTCCGTTCCACTTCTGTCCTCGGCGGTGGTGAAAGCACGTTCCTCGTGATGGGAAAGCCTCTGCGAGGAACACAAAGGGCTTTCATTCGGGGAGGCAGCGGCAGGCGGGCGCGGACGGCCAGTGCTGGTACGGGGAAGCTTCACCCCGTCCAGCTCCTGCCAAGGGGCTGCTGGAAACATCTGAGCTCCCTCCGGCAGCGAGCAGGTCGCGGCTGCGTTTGCGTTCACCGGCATTTAATCTTAGAGCCTACTCGGCAAAGAAAGAGAAATAAATTTTCCTTCTACAAAGGGGATTTAGGGGCCAGAAGCATGAAGGGATTTGCGCGGGGGGTGGTGTGTGTCGGAGCTGGACGCCAGGAGGGTGCAGGGCTGGCTTTGGGGAGCTGGGGATCTCCTCCAGCTCCATCCTCGCTAGCTGGAAGAGATGCGGAAGGGTGTGAGTGCTGCCCATGCCAGCATCGCCCCTGGTGCCAGCATCGCCCTTGCCCTCTGGCCTGGCGGAGGGAGGGTGAGAGCGGCCGCCCCGGCTCCCCCGCCTCCCCCCTGCCCTCCCGCGGCCACCAGCGGCTGGATCTCCTGACCTTGCTCCATAAAGCAGGAGGATGAAAAGCTGTGGCACCGGGAGATAAGACAGACTATTCGGGGGGAGCTGAATTCAGAGACTGATCCATCTGCCTCTTCCTCTGGCATGGCTTTTGGCTTTTTTCGGATGAGTCCCAGCGAGGCGGCTCCTTTCCTGCTTCCGCCCTCGGAGGGCCACCCTGGGCCTTTGTATTTTGCTCTTGAGCTTTGGGCGAGGGAGCAGGAGAACCGCCTCGTCTCCCCACGGCTGCTGAACGAGGCGCTGTTTGTTCCAGTGCAGGGTGAAATACGAAATCCCATCAAGCCGCCTCGCTTATTAGAGAGATCTCAACGAGCTGCTTATTATGCACCGTGGCGTAATGCAGATTACGAATGTGACCGGGCGATAATTAGCAGAGCTGGAACTGTAATTAAACGCTCCTGTGCTGCACTGAGGTTTCTGTCGCAAAGTGGAAGGAAGCTGAACGGTTCCAAAACCCGTGGGTCCTGGAGGTGCACACGCAGCCCCCGCTCCCCATCACCCCCCAGGCTCTTGCTCCTGTCCACCACGGTCAGGCAGCCCTGCCTGTGCCTCTCCGGCTGTCTCGTTACCCGGGGACTTGCTTTTGGCTTGCAAAACCTGCTTTCCATGAGCGATTTTCTTCTTTTCCCCTTCAAAGGAGCCTCATGCTTCCTTTGAGCATCTTTCGGATCCTCCGAGATGCGCAGGATGGGTTTGCTGTATTCGGAGGGGTGATTTGTCTGCGGGGGTGCAGCCCCCCTCTCCGGCAGGCTCACGGGGTTCTTGTTTTACACCAGAAACCCACCCCTTCTCAAATCCCTCGGGATGCAGGCGGAGCACCGGCTGTGGGGCAGCCTCGGAGGCGGGTGGGGATGGAAAACTGGTCCTGCTGGTGGGAGATCAGAGGTGGCATGTGGGGAAAAGAGCCATGGAACAAGAACTGTGCTGCTGGCGGGGGGGACCTTGGGGTCCAGCCGCTGCTGGACCAGCCACCTCCAGGTCATCTTTAACACTCAGTGGCATGGATGTGCCCTGATGGGCCATCCGGAGGCAGGACGGATGCGGGAGGATGAGGAGAGGGATACAGACATGTGGGCAGAAAGTTCTGCTGGAATAGCAAATCCACCTACTCTGGCAGAGCCGGAAGATGTTCAGGGTCTCCACAGGGGTCACGTTTTTGTCCCCCACTGGCAGCCCCCATGGGAGCAGGCAGGAGCTGCTGGGTGGGTGTCATCTGCTCCTCTGTCTAGAGATCTGCTCTTGCACCTTCTCCGCTAACAAATGGTGTTTGTGTCGCTGGTGTGGAGAGGCTTCGTGGGGTCCTGAGTTGCTCAGGGAGATGGGATGCTCCAACCACTCGCCGCGGTTGTGGGCACCATGCTGTGTGGGGCAGGCGACGCTGGACGTGCAAGCTTCTGCTGGGGTCGTTTATCTTGCTTAAAGGACGGAGGCGTGGGAGCAAGAGCGAGCAGATAATTTTGGAGGCCGGTCGGGACCAGGCTGTCAGTTCGGGGTGGGAGTCTGGCTGCTTGGCGGCTGTCAGCGGTACTGGCCGAGGAGAGGCAGCAGCGCGGTTGGATGTGGTTGTGGGCTGGTGTCCGTCTCCCGGCTTGGTGACCAGCAGGCTTGGCCTCTCCGGGGTTATCGTCATCTCCTCGGCAGAGGCGTAGGAGGACATCTCTCCGTGTAGTGCTGGATGCTGTTTGAAACCAAAACCCAGGTCAGCCCTCGCTGATGATTTGGTTGGTTTCCTCAGTCTGCTTCTGTTTCGAGGTTGCTCAATATCTTACCAAGACCACAAACCGTAAAGAGAGGAGAGCAGGGGATGAGCAGGTAGCACCAAAATTGCTGCAAATGCTCGCCAGCCAAGGTGAGGGATGACTGACCACGGCTGGCTTGGCTGATGAACCCTGAAGGACGGGAAGGCCTCCACCCTCCCCTTCCCTTGGCCAGCGGCAAAGTCAGCCCATCAGCCGTCCTTCTCCTAACGCGGCTGTAGCCTGCTGGCGTGGCAGAGCGGCCGAGGACCTTGGCTTGGCCGCGGCAGGGTGACTTGGCCGTGGTTTTTCGTGGCGTGGTGGCTTCTTGGCTTTCCAGGCCTGACTCCGGCAGTGAGATGTGGTTTCCATGTGCAAGGAGAGCACGATGGCTGGCGCTCAGTTGGCTCAGCCGTCGGCCGGGTCCGGCTCTCAAGCGGATGCTTGTGCAGTGAAGAGGGATGTGATCTGAGCAACTGCGTCTTCAGGTGGTCACAGGATAGATTTGGGAGGAGGAGGATGTTGGAGGGAGACCACTGCTCGTTTGTCCTGTTCGGCCAGTTGAGCAGAAGCCTGTAATTTTTTTTCTTCATCAGGTCCAAAGTCACTGGGTGCATTAACATCTGAGCAGTAGCCAAAAAGCATCCTGACCAGGGATGATTACACTGGCGAAAGCTGTCGGGGAAGGAACTTGGCACAGACTCTTCCAGCAGGAGAGCAGCCGTCTCCTGCGGAGGGACTTTTGGGTGTGATCTACATGACTACAAAGTGCCGGCTCTTCAGGGTTACATGGGTACGGGCACGCCAGGGTGGGAAAGCCCTGTGAGATCCTTGTCCTCTGACAGGGTGTGGGACTTGAACCGCCTGCTGGCACGCTGAGAAGGTGCCAGCCCTGGGCTTGAGGTTCTCCAGGAATGTTGATGCCTGTTGATACTTGCTCCCCTTCCTGTATTCCTGACGGTGACCGGCATGTTTCTCCTTCCCCGCAGATGGAGTCTCCAGTCTCTACGCCTGCAGTGTTGCCCTTGCACCTCCTCGTCCCTGTCGTCAACAACGACATCTCCTCGCCTTGCGAGCAGATCATGGTACGCACCCGCTCGGTGGGAGTGAACACCTGCGACGTGGCCCTGGCCACCGAGCCTGAGTGCCTGGGCCCCTGCGAGCCCGGGACCAGCGTGAACCTGGAGGGCATCGTCTGGCAAGAGACTGAGGACGGTAAGTGTCACCGGAGAGCTTTTTGCTTTCCTACAATGTCATTTTGGAGTTAGGGCAGTCCCTTCCTTCCTATGTCCCTGCTGTGTTGCTTGTTGGCACGTCCTGGGCTTTTCCCCCACCATCTGGGTGGTCAGGACACAGAAGCCCTTCATCTGCCCAGCAAAGGGAGTAACAGGCCAAAACTTGCATCAGCCCAACGCGTTGCGTTATCCCCTTGCCCAGACAGTGGGTGAAAATCGAAGCTGCCGTTCCTCTGCCTTTCTGCAAGAGCTAACTTGTTCTGGAGGTGCCAGAGGAAAGGCCGTGCCAGCCCGCACGGGAACTTGACGGAGTTGACTTCGTTTCTGCTTGGCAACCCGCAGGTCTGTCACAAAAACGCTCAAACCCCGGGAGGCGGCAGAAATCTCCTGCTGGATTAAAAAACCCTAGCGGAGCTTTCAAAATCGACTCAGCGGGAGATCAGGCTCTCATCTCTCTTGCCAAGCCAATCGAACCTTTTTTTTCTGCCGGAGCTCGTCTCATCTGTGCACAGCTTGGTTTGCTTTCCCAAGTCCTTTGATGGGTTTTCGTCGCTATTGGGGCTCTGCCAAGTAACGCGGAGATGAATAGGTGGCTCAGTGGACCACGGCGAGCACTGGAACCTGGCCTTCATTCCAGCCTTGTTGGGATGCTGGAGGTTTCTGCTTCGGAAGGCTTGGGCTGAGCTCCTCATATTTGTGTCTGGCTTCAGCTGAGATCTGGAAGCAGAAACAGAGCCCAGAAGCTCAAAGGTGAGAAAAATCAGTGGTGGTGGTGGCCAACGCATGGTTCACCTCGGCTGCGTAACCAAGAGCTCCGCTTGGATGTCTGCTCCTGCTCTTCCATCGTCATTGCGTGTGGGTAACAAAGCTTTGGTTCCCTGGCCTTAATTCCCTGGCCGCTCCTCACTGCGACTGCCGTTGTTATCTCCAGTGGAAGCTGAACTGAAACCCACGTTCTCATGAGCTGCCACCAGGGCTGTTCCTTTCTTACCCATGAAGAAGACAGGAGTGTGCCCAGTTTACCATTCCTCTCTCCCTGCTGGGAAACTGGTTTGGAAACTGCAGTTGGCACAGGACCAAGTGCTGCGGTGACCCCTGGTGTGGAGCTGGTGAGCACCAGAATTGTTCCTGCTGGGAAAAGTATCGTGACATGAGTTACTTGGGAAGAAAGGAGTGCATGGACTGTGCTGGAGGAGACTGGGATGGGGACCTCCAGCTCTCTCACGCTCCTCTGCCCTCTCTTCACCATCAGACTGATCCAGATGGAGGCAGGCTGGAGCTCTAAGTGTGGGTTTTCTGCTGCTCCAAGGCAGGAGGGAGCCACACGCTGTAAAATTGGACCCGAGGAGCCCCTTTGAGGCTGGCTTGCTGGTGGGGACAAGGAAACACGAAGCCGTAGCGTTCAGGGGCCCTGCTCTGCGCACCCCAGGGCTGGGGGCTGTGAGAGGGGGATCTTCTCAGAGAAAACATGGACAAGGTCTTCTGCTGAGTTACCCGTGCCCTGGCCCTGCTCGCTCCGTGTCTGCAAAGAGCCTGATTGCCTTGCAGGGTGCAGTGCCTTCAGCGAGGGGGGCTGAGACCTGGCTGGGCTGAGTGTTGGGACACGCAGCGCTCCAGAGGGGCATCAGCACCCGACTTTGGGGCTGCACGCTAAGGCCCCCACCACCTCCCCGTCCCCACCAGCGTGCCCTTCTGGTGTGATTTCCCACAGCCCCAAAGCCCTTGAGCTGCGGAGTTTGATGAAAATTCCAGGACTGCTGGAGACCCTCACCGGTAGCAGTGAAGCTGATGAGAGCTTGGACCCTGTAGGGATTTGGGTGGAAATCAGGAGAAGAGGCTCATGGTGGGCAGAAGAGCCCAAGTGGCCATGCCAGGAGGGACAAAGAGCGCCAAAAGATCCCCATCCCCCGAGTGCTGGTTGAGAGGCAGTGACGTGGGAGCGGTTTCTGGTTCTCCTCCCTCTTCTCCTGCTCCTCACCCCACCGTGAAGCTCTGCAGCCCCTCTGCCTGTCTGTCCACATTACCCCTCGCTTCCACGGCCACCGTTCCGGAGCGTGCCTCGGAGGCGCCCTGCCGTTTCCCACAGCCCGGCTATTTTTAGTCTGCAGTAATTCGGTGAACTTGTGCAAAGATCCCGCTCTGCTGGCTGCTGCCTGGTTGCCACCGTTGGGAGCAATGACTTTTACAGCCAGCCCTGCAGACGACAAATCCCGCTGTCGCCTTTGGTCGTTTGTGGTGTGCTGTGTGTTGGCTCCTGTGCTAGCGGCATCTCTCGTCCTCGAGTGAAAAGTCAGGGTGGAACCGTCCCTATTTCCTGCCTGGCATCTCTCTCCTGCCTTCCTTAATGGAGGGGGGCGAGGGTGGTGCTGGAGGAGATACTGGTCGTGTGTGTCCAAAGCGGGAGCTTGTGAAATGTATAGGGATGCAGTGAGCATCTCCCCTCGCCTGAAGGATACAGGGGAAAAAGCTACACCAAGGACATACGAAGAGGATTAGGGGACTGGAGCACCTCTCTGATGAAGAAAGGCTGAGGGATCTGGGACTCTTTAGTCTGTGGAAAAGACGAGTGAGGGGAGACCTTAGCAATGCTTATAAATACTGACAGGGGGGTGTCAGGAGGATGGGGCCAGGCTCTTCTCAGTGGTGCCCAGGGACAGGACAAGAGGGAACGGGCACAAACTTGAGCACGGGAAGCTCCACCTAAACCTGAGGAGGAACTTCTTTCCCTTGAGGGTGGCAGAGCCCTGGCCCAGGCTGCCCAGGGAGGTGGTGGAGTCTCCGTCTCTGGAGCCATCCCAACCCCGCCTGGAGGCGTTCCTGTGCCCCCTGCTCTGGGTGACCCTGCCCTGGGGGGGGTGGGACTGGGGGATCTCCAGAGGGCCCTGCCAACCCCACCAGTCTGTGGTTCTGTGAAGATCTCCAGAGGGATCCCAGCACCTTTACCACGAGGGATGCACCACTCGCCCTGCTCCTTGTGATGCTGCAGCCTCCCCAGACCGCTCGGGAGGACCCCAGGGCAGCAGAAGCAGCCCTTGGCTTGCACCAAGCACCCTCTTCAGCGGTGGAGAGGAGCTTGTTGGCTCAACTGCAGCAGCCGCTTTCTCTCCAGGGTGACATCCCTGAATCCCCTGGAGCGACTGTCACGGGGAGGCGCAGAACTATGGTTAGTCCCACTTACGGGCTGCCTTCCCAAGCAGGATTCTGTGGGCGCTTCTGGGTCTCGGTGAGGCCCCTCCAACCGGGCAGCCCCCGAGCAGTTCCCACCGAACATCTCAGGAGACAGGCGTCTCGTCTCGGTGGCGTGATGCCTCCTTGGAAATTGGATTTGTGTCAGATGTGCCCCTTAGACTCCCACGGTAATTGCTGTGACGGGGACCATTTTGCAAGCTGCTCTTCTCCCAGCTGCCTGTTAACGGCGTGTGCCCCCGCGACGAGGGGATCTGCGTTGCTCTGCATGTGCCAGCAAAAACATCTTTGGGCTGGGGCGGTTGGAGAACTTCCCTTCCCTTGGGGCTGGGTAGAGGAAGGCAACATGGTTCTTCAACCAGAGCTCCCTTTTTGTAGAAAACAGCTTTTGGATTGGCCGTGGGGCTACAAAATCAGGGAGGAAGGCTCCTAAAGCCAAAGTCCGGCAACACTGGAGTGCCCTCGGAAGGCCAAGCTGGAGCTGACCCATCTGAGATGGGAGCGTGAAGCCCCAAGGAGCCTCATGACATCCCTCTTGCCTCAGACAGCGGCTTTGTCCTCTCGCCCAACTAGAAAACCTGCCGTGAGACTGTGATCACCACAAACGGCGTTCCAGCGGGCTTCCAGCACCAAGCATCTGCTGCTGGGCTCTTGGTCCGCCTGCTCCAGCGCTGCTCCCGCTCGGTGTCAGGTTGAGGTCTGGTCTTGCTGGTGGCAGGCACCAGTCGTTTGCGCTCTCCCGTAGCCACCCTGGTGACCCCCTCGTCCCTTTGCTGAGCCCGGCTTATGCAGGGATGTGTTTTATTGAAACGCCTTTGGTGGGAGCAGCTGTCTCGGCAGTTCCCCTAATTCTGTTAAGTGTGATTTTGATCTGCAGGAACTATTAACTGATCTAATTATACTGGAAAACATCGCTCCCTTTGCTGCCTCGTTAGCTGCCAGGTCTCCTCCATCCCCCTCTGCGGAGCTGGTGTCACCTGCCTCGGAGCACGTCACCTTGTTGCCTCCGCTCTCAGTGAGCAGACTGTTTTCCGGCACCACGCCGGTGCCGTCGCAGCCAAAACCAGGCAGTGTCTGCCAGGCAAACCCTCCGAGCAACGGGGATTGCGGCGTGGCAGCACCGCAGCAAACTCTCTGCATCCCTCCCTCCGGCTCCGTGCTGGAATGGTGGCGGCAGGTCACCCATGGCCAAGCATCGCACGCGGTGGGTGTTTGGAGTGTGCTTTTGCAAACATCTCATGAGGGTACGATGGAGCATGCACGTCCTGGGGCTCTGCAGATGGCAGTGTGGATGTATCCTTGCTCAGGGCGGGAGAGAGGCGCAATAGATTGGGAGAGGATGGAGAAGGCTTGGACAATGAGGGCAGAGACTGGAGAGTTTTACCGTAACCGTGAGGAAGCCTGACCCGTTTTACCGTAACTGTGAGGAAGCCCGACCCCAAATGTGATGGCTTTGCACGTTGAACGTGCTGTCTTGCTGTTACCTTTGGTTGCGACTCTGGTTGCTCTTTGTCTCTGGGGATGTTTTACGAGGGGGATGTGCCAGGATTGCTCTGCTTATAGGTGGGCTTTGGGGCTTCAAAGGGGGCTGCACCACCCTCTACATACATGCTCCGGCCTTTAGAGATGCGTATTCTCCAACCTGGGAACAGGAGGTGAGTCTTTAAGGCTGATGCAGCAAGGGCGAGGAGCGGGAATGTGGATTTCTCATTTGCGTTAATGGCATTTCCCACAGTAACGAGCGGTTGTAAATCCCCTCCAAGGTTGCTGAGCCAACGCGCAGGCTCAGCGCGCTCCTCCAAAGCCTCCTAAAGCCATGACAGCGCGGCTGTGACCCCTCTCATCTTCAGATCAGCAATCCGGCAGCGCGCTCCGGCTGGGAGCGTCGTGCGCTGCTGCTTGGCGACGGGGCATCTCATCTCCAGCGCCGCCAGGGTTGCTGGTGTTTCGGGCTGCTGCCTCGCACCCTCCTCCTGTGTCACCGATGGATGGGGAGGCTGCAGATGCCCCGAGCGCGGTGGCTGCTGGCGTGTCGGCGTAGAGCAGCAGAGCTTTATTATGCATCATTCCCCGGCGCTCCCCCAGCGCCACCGCTTCGTGTCTAATATCTGCTGGCTTGACAGCGCGGGGAGCTGGAGGAGCGCTAATGCGCCTCTTATTGCTCTCGAAGCATCTGTCAGCTTTGTACGGAGGCTGTTTTATCAACAGGTGAGCAATATCCTGCTCCAGACAGGACTATTGCTCGCGTCCGTCTCCCCAAGGCACGTCTGTAGCTGCCCCAGGTAACACCGGCTGGGGCTCCCGCTTTAGCTGCCGAGAGCTGGATTAAAGGCTGGTTTACAAGGAGGCTCGCAAGCTGCTCTGCTGCTCTTTCCTGGGACCCAAACTGGTTTCTGTTCCTCTGCCTCCCTTCTCCGGGAGCATGAGGATGGAGGTCTGGGTTCCTTGCAGGTAGTCCTGGGGGCTTGGTGCTGTGGCTATACTCTGCCAAGCCTTCAGAGGAACCAAGGTCCCCAAAGTCCTGGAGTTATCTTTTGGATAGGCTTCAGGCCATGGGGAGGGAGCAGTGGCGGGTCCCATGTGGGTGCTGGACAGTGTGGGATGCGGTGGGATGAGCCGTCCTCTTGCACGACGATGTCAGGACCTCACTTATAATCACATCATCGCTGTTACCAAAGGTGGACACTTGTTGCGGGGCTTGGGCAGGAGCGTGGCAGCGGGTGGTGTGTGTTCAGCAGGTCCTGTGACCTAAATGCCCATTCCCGTGGGATCAGTGACAAGTGGTGCGACTTCCCACAGTCACTTTGGTCACCAGCTCCCACAAACACACCCTTGAGCTCCTTGTCTTCTGGTGTGACCCAGGCTGAAGGTTTTCCTGCTGCTTCTTCCATGCTCCAGCATACAAGCCCCTCTCGTAGCCCTCCTGTCCCTTGGAAAGCAGGGCACTGGATGGCCAGTGACTAATCCACCATCTGAGCATCCATCCCTGCGTGCTTTAGTGGAAGGATGTCATCTCCCTCCCCTCTCTCCCTGACCTTGCCTGGGAGACCGTGTTGGCTTTGGTAGGAGAGGGCTGCAGGGGTGGCTTCTATGGGATGCCAGAAGCTGACACCATGTCGGAGAGAGGCAGCTCCAGCCGGCTCAGGAGGGAGCCAAGGCTGAGCCCATCAGCGGCGGTGGCAGCTCCTCTGTGATAATGTATTAGGAAGGGGTGAAAAACTGCTGGGCAGCAGCAGCTGGAGACAGGAGTGAGAAGATGTGACAGACACCTCTGCAGCCACCGGGGTCAGTGAAGGGGGGAGGAGGTGCTCCAGGATTCCCCCGCAGCCCCTGGTGAAGAGCGTGGTGAGGCAGGCTCTCCCCCGGCAGCCTGTGGAGGTTGACGGTGGAGCAGATTTCCACCTGTGGAGGACCCTTTGCTGGAGCAGGTGGATGTGCCCTGAGGGAAGCTGTGACCCTGCGGAGAGCCCGGCAGGAGCACAGGCCGTGGAGAGAGAGGCGCTGGAGCAGGTCTTATGGCAGGAGCTGTGGCCCCACAAGGGACCCAGGCTGGGTCCCTGAAGGTTTGCACCCCATGGAAAGGACCGTGCTGGAGCTGTTTGTGAAGATCTGCCGCCTGTGGGAAGGGCCCACGTTGGAGCAGTCGGTGGAGGACTGTCCCCTGTGGGTGGGACCCCCGGCTGGGGCAGGGGAAGAGTGTGAGGAGGAAGGGGCAGCAGAGACAACATGCGATGAACTGACCGCAACCCCCCCTCCCCATCCCCCTGCACCGCCGGCGGGGAGGAGGTGGAGAATTTGGGAGTGAAGTTTAGCCCAAGAAGAAAGGAGGGATGGTGGGGGATGTGTTTTGGAGCTTGAGGCTTATTTCTCTTTATCCTACTCTGATTTGATTGGCAATAAATTAGATTAACTTCCCCGGTCAAGCCTGTTTTGCTCTTGGTCGCAATTGCTGAGTGCTCTCTCCTTGCCGGGCAAGGTGGCCGTCACGCTGGCCACCCCCCGGTCCCCTGGCACGGTCGCCATGTACCAGCTTTGGGTGTCGTGTCCTAAAGCCTGGGTGCTACACTCCGACCGGGCTCCTTGGGTGCGAGCAGGGCTTATGGCAAAGCTGGAGCACCCCAAAAGTGATGCAGCTGGAGAGGAAATGAATTGAAGAAGGGGCAGCCCAAAGCCAGAGCATCCCAAAGGTGATCGAGATGGAGGAGGAATTCATGGAAGAAGGACCTTGAACGTCTCCAGGTGCTGAAGGTTTGGTGGTGCCCTGGAGCAGGTTCAGTGCAGGACGGATCCCTGTTCACTGGTGCAGATGGGATGCGGGGCTATGCCAACCCTGGATCTGAGCTGGTTCACAGATCTGTAGGCAAACTGCCTCTCCTTGGGGTGGGAAATGCCACCAGCTGTTGTCCCTTTGTCCCCAAATTAGCAGAAAACTAGCAGAGCTGCCAGTGGCTGCCCTCTCCAACTGCAGAGGCAACATCTCCTTGTTCCCCATGAGGCTGGGGACCCTCATCCAAGCACCCTTGCAATTCCCACCGTGCTTGAGGACCTCTCTTTGCCGGAGACATCTCAGAAGCATCGTGCCTGGGTGATGTTGAGCCGCACGATGAACTGGCCATGCTGGCCCCCTAGTTTCTCAGCAAGTTTTTGGGACGTTCTTGGTTGGGCTTGGGGGCTTCATCTTTGCAAAGGGGGGGGGAAACGTGCCCCAG
>VXBO01010455.1:152327-167399 GCA_013400135.1 Rhinoptilus africanus | reverse complement strand
CCACCGGGCCCCGCGGGCGGCCGGCCAGGGCGTCAGCCCTCCGTGTTTCTAGCTCTTGTTTCCATTGGCGTTGCTGTGTTGGGTTTCATTTCAGTCTTCCTGATTCTGCCCTTCTGTAAAGTGTACANCGGCTCCAGCCCTCGGGCAGCAGCAGCGGGCGGCTGCCCCACGGCCTGCCCTACACCAGGGGAACCCACCCACCCCTGTGCCACCGCGCAGAGCCCGGCTCCTCCGGCCGCGCAGGGGAGGCAGCCTGTGCCCGAGGCAGCACCCAGAGCCAGCAGAAGCACCTTGTCAGTTTTCAAGCGGGTATTTCCAAAGACCCCAGTGCCCCGCGGTTGCCCAGACCTGCTCCAGGAGGGGCAGGAGAGTATTTGGCACTTGCCCGAGAAGCACAGGCGCTGCCACAGCCATGTGCTTTTGGGTTAAGATGACATCTTTTCAGTTAAGATGACAGCGCAATACATACATAAATCTTAAGTACAGACTCTCAGTACTCCTCTGACATACTATAATTCTTCCCTAATCCAATGCTAATTATAATGAGAGCTGCCCACAGTTACCCAAGACTTATAAAAAATGTATTCTTTTAAAAGATGAAGTGCATCCTCATTGCAGCTCAGCAAGGAGGTTGGCTCACCCCCACTCCGAGCTCCCCCGACCAGGACCTTACACTTCTCCAGTAAATTTTAGCCGGTAAGGAAGGAGCAAAGGGGTTCCTGCCCCGTGAGGGATGTGCTGGTAGAGGAGCACCATGGGGTGGCAGCAGGGCCCTGGAGCGGAGGCGGAAGCACCCACCAGCCTCTGGAAGGAGCTACAAGAAGGGATTAAAACTTGGCTTTTCAAAAGCCAGACCTAGAAACGGGTGTTGTTTTGGGTAGGTTTTAGGTGCGGGGTCGCCTCTGTCTCCGTGCTTCTCGTGGAGCAGGGAAGGAGGATCCAGGCCTGTGGAGAGCCACAGCCGGCAGGAGACAGGGGGTGGCCCCGCAGTAAAAGCCCAGGCAGTTCCCAGCAGCACAGCCATGGATTTTAAACCAGACTTTGGCTTTAGTGCCCACCGAGGAGAGCGCAGAGGCACCAGCGCTTTCCTTTCATTGGAGGGGAAGGAGGGAAAAAGAGACACAAACTTTAAGATGATTTATTCACAGAAACTTGTATCCCAGCCCCACCTCTCTCTCCCAAACAGAAAACACTGACCATGACGGTTATGGAATGGCTCGGCTTCAGCTTTTAACAAAATCCTGCACAGACAGGCGAGAGCACGACAAAGCACACAAGGACAAGTCCACCGGGAAGCAGCCAGGCCCGAGGCGAGCCGGCAGCACGCCGCCGGGCACAGCTTCTCCACACACCCTGCTCCTGGGGCCTGCAGAGCAAGCCAGCCAGGGAGCAGCCCCAGGGCACGAAGACAAGAGCACAGCCTCACCCTGCGGCATTAGAAGGGGCAGGGTTAAAACAGGAGCTACTGCCGGCACCGCAGCCTCCTCCCGGGAAAGCCCTGGGTCAGGGGCAGCATCCCACCGGCAGAGCCGCCCTCCTCGCCTGCCCCGCACACAGCCCCCTTTGGTTTGGACACAGCCGTCACCTCCGTGCCTGGGGATCATCTCTTTGGAAAGGTGAGGAGGGAGAACAGAGGTGACAGCCCCGGGCCTGCTCCCTACCCGTCCTCGGGCTGAAGGCCTGAGCTTTTTTGGCTCTTCGGAGCATCACACGGCAGGCAGGTAAGGAAACGTTCCCCCAGAGTGGAGGCATCGCTCCCAACACTCGCTGGACCCCCTGAAACCACGGCAGCACGACGGGAGGCCCACCACAGGCGCTGTCCCTCGCAAATAAGGAGCCCCGGCTGTGGGAAGTTCATCTGAATGCCCCTTTTATTGAACGCTGTGATAGTGCAGTGGTAACATTGAACAGAGTTAAGACTGCTTAAAACAAAAGCTGGAAGAGCAAGAAGTTAAAAAAAAAATAAAATAAAACAAGGTTAGACCAGTTAAAACAGCATCGGTCGCCCCAAAGCAGAGACGCGGGGGGGTTTAATGTAGTGTTAAAGGTTAAACTCCAGCACGTCCCCTCCCCGCGCCTAACACCCAAACCATACCTCCTACTTAAGAGTCTGAGTGACAAATAAAACGGTATGTCTGCCAGATGAGCGCAGGCGGGGTGACAGGGAAAGGACCCACACGGGTTTGGAGAAGTCAAGGAGTTGATACTGCATCTACCGCTGTGCTCCCACGCAGGGCCCGGGCACCCCTAGGCTAACACACCACACGGCTGCACGCAAAGAGCTCCTATGCCAGTTCATAAACATCTTCCATTTACTATTTGGTGATTACATGTGTGTATATATAGTTCTCTAGGCAACACATTTCAATGAGATAGTCAACTCTGAGGATACACAGGCCAATCTAACAATGAGAAATGCAGTTTCAGTCCAACAGAAGCTTTTTTTCCCTTTCCTCAAGAAAGGAGAAGTAACCCTCTCGCCCCTCAACAGCATTTTCAGGTCACACTGGAGGCCCCTGCTGCAGCTATTCTTCGTCAGAGGAAGAGTTCTGATCCAGGGGGTACACCATGAACATCACGTCTGGCCGCGACGGGACAGAGGGGTGACCAGGCCTCACGATTTCAAAGCCCAAGAAGCTGAATGTCTTCAGGAGTGGAGCTACCAAAGAGAAGGAAATCTGTTACCACCAGGAATAATCCTCTGTACCTGCGTCACCCCAGAAGCCACAAATATCAAAGAACACCCTCCACAAGCGCATCCAGGGCTTCCTGCACAAAAAGAAACCATTTTAACGTGACATCCCTCTCAAACTAGATGCCTCGTCTCTTCCTGCGTTCATCTCAGCTGCTCCTAGGCGTGCAGGGGCTTTGAGTCCTGCAGCAGAGCAGGTCTGACCTTATTTATCCTGCGATGCCTGTTCCGTCCCCTCTGAGAAACAGCGGCAGTTGCTTGTCTACCTGCACCAGCCCCACAGACCCGCTTTCCCAGGACACGGGGCTGTCCCGCAGCACGTCAGTTTTTATTCTGTACTTAAGTGGGTCCCAGCACCCTTTGAGCCCTGAAAGTGTGTCAGACAGGAGAAAACAGGAACCTGCTCACTCGGGCTGTAGGTAGGAATTCACCGTCTCTGTGAGGAGGGCCTGGAGCTCAGAGGAAACTCAAGAGCAAAGCTCGGTGCGGTCCCCCGACACCGGAATTCAGAGCAGGGTCTGTCCAGAAGCCACCCCCCTCCTTGTCTCAGCCAGACGAGGCGGTATGACGCAGTGGCTGGACACATGCTGGCCTGTTACCGAGCGATGGCTTCCCTGTGACCTGTGACAGTTACCCTGCTGCAGCATCTGATCTCTGCGGCACCCTCTGACGATGGGTCAGCCACCGAACGGTCACACGGAGGAGCACCTATGTATTTTGCAGACAGCACCGAATTCCAGCTGCACAGATGAGGACCCCAGATGTGGAGCGCTTCAGAACTCATACGAATAAGACAGGTCCAAGAGCAACACGCAGCCCATTTTTAAAAACAAGCCCCAGTATCGGATGTCTCCTGCAAACAGCCGCTGCGGGGGTCACCTGTGCTGCCTGCGGTGGTGGTGACATCACAGCAAGAACTTAATCTGACAATTATTCTTGGCATCGTAACACAGGATGACATCTTCCCGGGCTCAGCACAGCTTAGCTCTAATAACAGGCTTCGTTTCAGAGAAGACAGTGCAGCTTGTGAAGCAGCAGAGTAAAATTAGAATTAAGGTTTGAATTACTCCTGCCATGGCAATTGCTTGGTTACTAGCCTGCGTCTAGTAAGATTTAAAGTGACACATCCATAGCTTGGTACTTCACCGCAAATCTCCTCCAACTTCCGTGCTGTAATCACGCATCCAACACCTCTATCTTTAGATCCTAATGCAGCCCCCTTAAGCCCTAAGCATCTATAGCCAGGGTCAGGATTACCTGTAGGTCTAGGAAGGGCAAAAGTGCCGGCAGATCTTTAAAAAGCAGATGAACCTCAGGGCAACGAGGTACAGGACTTGAACCTCGTAATTCCAACGTAATAACCTCTCCCCAGTTTCTCCTTACAAATCACAGAAGCCTGGTGCTAAATGGAGACCTTCACTCCTTACCAAAGGAGAAATGTTAACCAACTTCCGGACAAGGAAATACTCCAAGTTACTCAGGAGCAGCTTTCTGCCTGAGAGTACGAGCAATAAATTAACTGCAGGACAGTAAAGCGTACCTGCTGCAGAAGCCACAGTATTCCCTCTGCCTTAGTCTCAAGACAGGGCTTCTCCGCAAGAAACCATTCCCACTTTGTAAGACCAACATGCAAATGACGCATGTAGTGTTTCCTGTGCTGGGGAGCGTCCCGTGGAGCCCTGCCCTGGGATCTCCAGATTTTTGTACAGCTTCAGCAGCACCACTTTGGATCTAGGGAGCAAACCTGACAGCGGGGGCGAGCACTCACCTCTGTCTTCTCTGCTTTTTCTGAAGCAAATAAAGACATAGTTTACTTTCATTTTTTCTTCAGCGAACTCCAGCAGTGCTGATAACCTGCCAAGGGGGAAGAAGACGACAAAAGAACCATCAGCTATAGGAAGTCCTGTCCTGAGGAAGCCTCTGAGCATTATCAACTGTTTGGATGTTTTCAGGCAGAAAGATTACTTGTTTACAGACCCCTTCCCGCGAACAATGGGTGCTGAAACAATGGGCTTCCTGCTTCGCTACCCAGCCCTGCAGAAGCGAGAGCCGTCCTCGCACCCAACAAGTCCCTGTCCTGGGCGTCTGCGTGCCAGCGCGCACACCCCCCCCTTCCCACCAGCCAGGGATCTGCTACAGAAGCCTTCGCGCGTGCGAAGCTGAATATTGCTGCTGATCCTGAGCCAGGCGACATCCCCTCCGCCGGCAACACACTGCAGGGGCTCTGCAAGTTTTGTGCTTCATGGGAAGGGAGGAAAAAAAAATAAAAAGCAGCTCATGCCAGGCAGAAGAGAAAAGAGAAAAACATCCCTGAAGGAGCATGTGCAGAGGCAAAGCTGTTTCCTGAACACATCAGCTGGATGGCACAGCTGATGCACTCTGAATCCAGGCTTCCTGCTAAATTTCCAGCTAAATTATTTCTGCCGCCTGTCGATGGAAGCAGCGCTGCATTAGCCCCTCTCCGAGCCCCGGGGATCCGCACGGCGGAGCCGTCGCTGTCACTGCCGGCCTTGTAAGCGTTTATGACACAGGCTGCCAGAGCGGCGACAAACAGGGCTCCACTCGACATCTAATTAAACAGCAGTCAGCGAGACTGGAGTGCAGCGAGGGAGATTAAATTTGCAAGTGTTTTGTTAATATGGTAATGAACTATTTTAATTATAGCCTTTACTAGGCTGTTTTACCTAGCTAAAAATAATCTGACAAAATTGCGCTTGAAGTCACAATGACACAGGCGGGTAAATACCCTCCTCCCAGAAGAAGCCGCTCCCAGGAGAGCGGGCACTTGGAGAGCTAAAGGATTTACAGGCCGACTGAAGGAATTACACAAACCTTTATCTGGACTCAGAGTCAAATGAGACTAGTGTGAGACAGTAAGAACACTGGCACTTACTGAAGGTGCCCAGTGAGGGTTTTTTTTCTTAATTAGCTCATGTCATTTACAGATGAAGCCTACTTGGAGATTTAGGAGGACTTCAGAGCACTCTGCAGAGGAATCCAGTTTACATCCACATCTCCGCTGCAGCACTCCCCGCCAGCGGAGATCTCTGGCAAAGCACTTGGCAGGAAGTAGCTGCTCTGGAAGCCGCGTTTACACAAACTTCCCAGAGCAGAGCTGTCTGGACAAAACACTACCGAATTCTGCCAACAGAGAAAAATCAGAGGCTCTGGCAGAGCCCAGCGCCTGCGTGGCAGCACTCCAAGAGCAGATCCACCTACTGATGAGAAGGAGCGCATCAATATAATGGAGGGTTTTTTTCTCCTGAAAGAAAGGAAGACGCCTGCCAAAATAAGCTTGCCAAGTGGCCAGCAGAACAAAAATCGGAGAAAGGTTTGTAGATTTTTCCATACCAAAGTATGCAAAGAATCACTCCACCCATTTATTCCTTATTTTTTGTTAGCACAGGGACTCAAAAAGCAGTAACCCATCTGAAATGATCCCTATGGGGGAAGAAAATACACGGAGCACTAACAGGGGGACAGTTCTCTGAAGAGCAGGGAGTAAGGACATACTTCAGATACACAACCAGGAGCAGAACTGACGTATGTGCAGTCCGTTCTCCCCATGTAGGCAAAGTCCCTGTGGAGCCGCGGACATAGCTTTGGGATCCTGAACTTACCCTTCTTTGCTTCCATCAGCTAATAATCCGTCAGGGATTTCCACAAAGAGGCTCTGATTAGAGAGCACCGCATCCCAGGAGGAGGTCTTCACCTCTGTAACCTTGTACTGGAAATGGACAATATGAGGCTTCCCTTCGTGCACTGGGACATCTTGGTTAACAGTGATCTTCTCGTCCTGCACAGGGGAGGGAGGAGAGCTCATCAAACAGGCTTCAGGGTTAAAGAAAACAATCCACGAGATTGCAGAACAAAAAAATGTAAGAGACTGTGCTTAAATGAGCACGCAGAGGAACTGCATTTTCAAAGGGAGCAGCCCTTAGGACCAGTGTGTGTCCAGTTCCGGTTTATCATTAAAATTCACCCCTCTGAGACTCACCACAGCCTGTGAAGGGATGCACAGTCACCTGCAAGCCTGTGTCCGAGTCTCAGCACTCTAAACAAGTGGTTAAGAGCTACTGTTCTGAACTACCTGCAATACCTTGCTTTTATTCCTACCTAACACAAAAATAAAGATCAAAAAAGTCAGCACTCCCCTGTCTGATTATAGCATAGAACTAGAGAGATGCAAATGCAAAATAAATGGTATTAGAGTTTTACCAAGAAGAACATTATACTTTTCCCTTGCCCTTTTGCTGGCTCAGGGACACAGCACGACGAGTGCTGACCTCGGAGTGATTTTTCTAGTCATGTTTTCCTCTTCAAGGGAATGCAGTTTTGCATATTTACATTAAATTAAGTTTCTGGGTAGCCAGAGTCCATTCATTCGCCGCAGGTCCCAGCCACATCTTTGAAGGGCAGTTCATGAACTACCCTTCAAAGGGCGGAACTTGAACCGACAAGCTGGAAGAGCATCCGTGGCTGCAGTCTGACCAATTTCATTGTCTGCCCAATCCCCCACACAGTCTTTTCATTTGAGCGATGACCGCAAATTGCTTTCCCAGATTTTACAACCAGCTAGTATGGCAAATGGTTTGCCTCCTGGTATAAGGCAGGAAAATACATAGTGCAGAGAGGATTCCAAACCAGACAGAAGCTACATGGATTTGAAGATTGTGACGAGGTCTTTTCCAGAGACCACAAATGTACACGTCCCTCTCCAACACTCCTCTAACTAGAATGCCAAGCATGCAGCCCGCCTCAGATCCAGCTCAGCAGTTCCTAGAAAACAATTTTGTGGTTAAGCTCCATCCCTCCTCCTGACGCTTTTTGCAGGCAGTTGACTTGCCCAGTAATCATTTCCACATTTCACTGCAAAGAGCCCCAGTGAAACGGCAAAGAAATTCATTAGGTTCCTGAGTTAACGCTGTCAACTGCAGCGGGAGCTGAATGGTTCCCATCTGCCTGGTTACAGGCTCGTGCGTACGGACCCCCTCACATTTACAGAGTCACCTGCACAGCTCTGAAGGGCAGAAGTAAACCAGATAATACAAGCCATGTCTGCTCCGAGTCACAGGAATGCCTGGGAAAGCTGTCTGCCCCTCTCTCCTCAACAGCACCAACAGGTGGGGCGGGAGGCGGTTTACTCCAGCTGGTCATTAGGTGAGCAACCATCCAGCCTCCAGGCATTTTATTTTGCCAGGGTGATTAATTCAGCAGCTCACGATGAACTCTGATCTGCTGCCGATCAGCTGGATTGACATCGAGAGAAGTGACATCGCTGCAGAGACAGTGCCTTCCCAGACGAGGTTTAGTAAATGCTTTGTAGTGACATACACTCGTCTCTGAGCGTAACACACACAGGCAGCCAGTACGGCAAAGAAAACAGTCCAGTTTGGGTCTGCGGTGAAGAAGCATTCACAAGATGGGCAGTACGAACACACCGGCAGCCAACGGGGCCCAGTACGAGGGTGGGAGGCTCCTCAGAATCACTGCTTTTCAGGCAGGTGTTTTCTTGTAGGTGTTATAAGCTATTAAGGTAAAAGTATCCCTGAAAGACCATCAGTTCAGCAAAAACATCTCCCAGAACCTTTCCAGGCGCCTCAAGCCTGTGTCCCACTGCTTTAATTCCTGTTACCACATGTATTAAAATAGATCCCTCTTGGTTTGACTATTGTGACAAGGAAGAAGCCACCCAGTATGTTAATGCTGGCGACAAAGTAATGCCGCATGCAAATCAGGAACTGCCTGGCTTCGGTAACGGGAGCAGAGGAAGCTGCCATTTGTTTAAAGCCCACGAAGCTTAGCTGAAAAACAAGTTTACACTTCATCAGAATAAATATCCTGTAGGAAATAAGTTAATTCATCGAGTTTGAAAGAAGTTTTTTGTGGTTGCGCCTGCTGTCAGGTTTTACTACAGCTCTAAGCCAAGAGCACTAAGAAACCTGCCGACATCTGCTCAAGTTCCGTCAGGCTGCCGCTGCTGAAGCCGCTGCGCAGCCAGCAGCAAGAGGCAGATTTCAGCCCAGCACTACAGAGGTGTATTTAAAAAAACAAAATCAAGGGGATTATATGCACATCCTTCACCAGGGACTTTACAGGAGCCTTTTACAGTTGTTGTTACTGTGCAGAAAGCGTCTCTGTTTCAGGAAAGATCCTTCTCTCAGAAAAGCTCACAGATGCTTCTTTTCTTATACTTGGTGAAAACAAAAACAGGGTGAGGAAGTTGAGAAAAGCAGGCTGGGACTGACACATTGGAGGGGGAGGCACACGCATGTGTTTGTGCAGGAAGACCGGCAGGAGCCTGCAATAGGAGGGGAAAAGCTTTCCGAGCCTTCTGGCTTAGCCCTTCTGTCACCAGGCTACCCTGCACTCCAAACCTGACACGGTTTTGGGTTTTTTTCCCACTTAAACACCCCCTAATGCGACAGCCCATGAACCAAAGGCAGCATAAGCACAGGGATTAAGAGAACCAGTTCCCCTGGTTCAGTGGGAATTACGTTTACACAGCCTGCCTTGGGAAGCTGATACTTGATTTCTAGGCATCAAAATAGAGACAGCGAGATGCCGGGGAGAGAAGCTGTTCCTGTGAAGCAACAGCCCAGAATTCTTTGGAAGCTGCTCAAAGCAAAATCCTGTTTACGCAACAAATGTTCGGTTTTAGTTCATCCCTGCAAAATCCCCCCATCGTGCTACTGCAGGGAAAAAAAACCCATACCAGGCTATCTTTTATACACAGCTGCCTAAACCACCGGCTCTCCCGCCCTGGGCTCCATTTCAGTGAAGCGAAGCCACAAGGACCAGCTTCCACTTGGTTACAATTCATCGAGCACAAGATTTTCCAACCTGGCTACGCTCCTCGGATGTCCTGAGAAGGACGAGGGGGAGGCCCCTACGCGTTGGCACAATGTGTTGGCAGCTTAAGAAGAAAGGATGTTATGGTCTTGGCCATAGCCAAGAGGCTCGAGAAACCCGTGTAAGCAGCCTACTGCTGGCATGTGCTACATCTCCAGCCTCCTGCCAAGTTTGCTAGCCAGAGCACGTCCTGGCTGTGCTGCACCAACACCGATCACTATTGCATTCCCAGCTCCAGTAAAGCTCCCTTGACGCAGGGGCCGAGCATTAAGTCTCTTAACACAAAAAATCCCAACAACTATAGGGAGCCCCAGCTGCTTAATTTATAGCGCGGTTGTATCCGAGCAGCACGCCGCATACTCCAAAGGAGGCAGGTCTGCTCAGAAAGGTCAATCCCTCAAACTAGAACAGCTGATACAGCTGGAAAAAGTACTTAAGCTTTTGGGTCCAGATGCCTTTCCAGGTCACGCTGAAGCTCGCTGGCTGAAAAGCTCAGCCTCATGTAACTACAGCAGATCGAGTGGGCAACAGTAACCCCTGTCTGAGGTGGGACTTTAAGCCCCCGGGTGACACGGCCCACTCTGCCCTGGGATGAGCTATGTTACAGAAAGGGATGATTTTCTGACAGATGCTGCTGGGTTTTGTCAGCAATGCACCCAGAAAGAATTTTATCTGTATTTCTGGGAAGCAGCTAGCTGGATGACATCCCCACAGGCAGCAACCCCTGCCTACACGCCACTGCCAAAAGCTTCTGTGCCGAGTCGAGGCCATACCGAAATCAAACACTTCAAAGCCTCCAAGTGCTGATTCTTCCCACCAGCATCCCTTACACATTGAGACCATTTTCTGCCTTTGGACCTCGCCTGGTGCGTACACAAGGCTTGGCAAGGCTGGTCTGCAGGAGTTAAAGTTGCAGGGTCATTTATTTCCCGTCTCCTCCCACCCAGAGAGAATTCATTATTCGTCCTGAGCCCTTTTGAAGGTATTTGTGTATCTTCTTTATCCCACAGGAAGCCCGTTGTGCTTTTTGCTACCTCTCTGCTGCTTCTCTGGATTTTACACTGCTCTAACATTCAACTCAACAGCATTAAGCTGATGTTACATTATTATCAAGAGGCTACAGAGGCTGACGTTTATTCACAAGGTAAATGGGTGAGGCACATGCTAAAAATTCACCAGGGCTGCATTAAAGCAAACTCCTCGGAAAGCAGCCATGAGGTCTGTGATTCTCTCATGAATTTCAAGAGCAGACTTTGGTAGCTGTGACCCAAAAGGGCCTGTATCTTCTCATCATATGAAGTCTGTGTGCCTCCCACAGGGTAATTAAAAATCAAGTCTAACACCTATGACAACACTCCTGTCTGAGCAGACAAATTTGCAAGCTTAGCATAAATTTAGGCTACCTCATCTGATAAAACTTTACTCCCTGGCCTGTGGAAAAGCTGGCCCTGGCCCAGAAGGGAGACAGATGTGTGCTGCCGCGATCTAACACAAAGCTGCACCACTGACAGTTATTCTACAGCAAGGAACAGCCAGGTCTCCTCATGCGAAAGCCAAAAGGAAAGGTTGCCATAGAATGAAGAGGGCCAAAAAATGAGAGCTAGAGAGATCCACGTGCTCCTCAGCAAGTCTGCAGATACAAAGCCTTCCTGATCTTGCCTTGTCCTACGCACGTGTTCTAGAAACGTCCCCGACCGCGAGGTGGAGGGCCACTTTGCCCTTCAGCGAGGTCAGGAGTTACTCTGTGCATGGCTTCAGGCAGCTCCCAGACCCCAACAGCTTTACCTTCCGGACTAGGGCACAGGAAGGAGCTTATCAACCTTGCTCTCTCTGCATTTCACCTTTCTGCTTCCCGCTTCCTCTTTTTGCAAGACATTTAAGAAGTCGTTTCATGGTTTAATAATGCTGGCTCCACATACAATAGCTGAAACAGACCCTGGGAAACAGGGCTAGTGAATTATTTGCTGCACGCCTTTGAGAAAAGGTCTCTCATTTCTTAATAAACAGATGATATTTAAGCAGGAGAGCTGTGTGCAGCTCAGCGATCTGCTGTCAGGATCACTGAAAAATTAACTCTTCTCTCACTTATTATTTGTATTTATTCCCATCAGACTGCGAAATGAATGGAACACAACTGCAACATAGGTACAGATCATTACTTAGATGTCAGATCTTTCTCACCTTATATATCAGAGCTGAAAGAGAAGGATCCCTGCTACCCCCTCGCCCACCGGGGATCTTCGACAGTGGGTGAGGGGCATCAGGAGCACCACAGAGGCCCTGGAACAATGTGCCTGCAGCACTGCAGCTGGGGACAATTACTCAAAGGTAGAATACTACTGCAAGAAAAAAAGAGAGAGAACACCAGGTTACTTCAGCAGGGATCACGTTTCAGATGCTACAGCTCCCCAGGACCCCAGACCCACTCGTATCCCTGCTCCTCCGCAATACGTCAGAGGCAGCTATCGGGGCTTCAGCGCCCGGACACCTACATTAGAAACACTCGCTGCCCAAGTGGTGTCACAAACCGGCAGAGTTTTGTTAGAAATGGAGGAGGGGCTTGGAAGAACAGGGAGAGAGTGCTGAGCAACCTCATGCTAATAAGGGACGCCTGGAAGACCGCCAATAGCAGATGGCTGGAAACGCATGACCAGATGAGCACACATTTTCTATAGACAAATATCTACAAATAGATCAACAGGACCCAGAAGGAGGAGGTTTAAGTTTCACATTTTCAAAACGAGGAGGAGTGAAAGGGCTGGTTCTTCGGCTATCTTCAGCAGGCTCTACAGCGTCCGAGTTGACATTTGCATATGCAAATGAAACATCATACAGGCACGCTTCACCCCAACCCTAAGAATAAGTTCACCCCAAAGATCTTTAACAAGCACGAAAATAAGTTTCCCTTGCAGTTTCTAAGTTTGTTTGGATGTCCTACACGTGGTCTTTCAGGATCACTTTGAACACAGGCTTTAATATCTGCCGTAGCTTTTAGCAATTTCATGAAAGCAAATTATTTTACTTCTGGAGCATTGCTCCCTTTATCAGTACCACAAAAGCTCTTTGCTGAGACATGGCACAGCAGTGGTATTCCTCCAACAAAGACTGCAAAAGCAACGCAGAGAAACCAGTCATTCCCCAGTGTTCCCATGACAAGGCACACCAGTGCAAAGCTATGTAAACACCACCAAAATAAAGGAGAATTTGAGAGAGTTTTCAATAAGCGCACGGAGTGATAAAGAAGGCTATAAGGGACAGCCTCCATAGATGTACTGACAGGTTACTGCCTGTCCTAAAACTTCTCACTTGAGCTGATCCCAAGACAAGTGTTTTTCTACTCTAATTCCCCCACAAGAGACCAGGCTTAAGTATCAAACGACCAAGTAAGGAGCTGCAGCATCAGAATCACCCGAACCGCCTATACAGCACGCTGGAGCGTGTACCACACCGCAAACAAACGGCTGAAATCTGGCATTTCTGTATGCCAAAAAATAACTCGCAAGCGCAGTTACGACACAGGCAGAATTTGCGAAGAACTTGGCTTGCCACCTCATGCCAAAATAATCTTTCTGCAGGAAACACAAATACTCTTCCTCCACATATTTCCTTCTCCTCCTCCAGGATCGCTAGACTGGGCTCTTCTTCAGCAGCATTCCCGTGTGCCATGGCCTACAGCAGACACTGCCCGGAGAAAAGGCTGTCTAAACACACTAGGAAAAGGTAGTAAGCAGTTGCACGGAAGATGTCTCAGGGCAAAGCTCCTGGCACACACGCTCAGTGGCGATCTGTGTTAATACAGTCGCTCCTCACGGCATGACTGGGGCTATCAATGGACCCGTGTGTACTCAGTAGTAGTGGATGTGGAGAGGCATGACAAAGCACTTTGCTGTGCAGCTCCCCACCCCCAGAAAGCTGTTGGCAGCTTTGTTATTCCCTTCCCTCCTCCCTCTCCCCCCCAGTCAACAATGTACTATTGATAGCTCTCTCCAACTTGTGGCCAAGGCATCAAGAAGCTGGATAATGAAGTGTAGTTGTGAGGGGAAAAAAAAAAAAAAAAAGGAAAAAAAGAGAGAGGCCGTAGCTTTCACACAAAGCAGTTCAAGACACTTCCCAGTTTTGCTTCCTCTGGCACACGCAGAAGTCAAAACACAAGACCCCCTTCAGCCGCTGAGCCCTGCCTGCGGCACCGGGGCTTCGCCTAGCCCAGACCTGCCCAAAACCACCATCCTGCCCCAAAACTCCGCAGCAGCAGCCAGCTCGGATCCACAGAGGCAGCACCATCAGGAAACGCTGGGGAGAGAGCCTGGGGGGGGCAGGCACAGATTAAGAGGGGTTTTCCTTCCTCCAGATGTGTGTTAGCACCCTGGGAAGAAGTTCATGCAAGCACCCGACAAAGTCTGATCCCTCCATGCATCCACGCGTGAGCAGCCCACAACTCCGCTCTCCGAGGCCTGTCCAACACTTAAAAATTAGGACTGTGCTCCCTTCCAGCCTCTCTTCTCTCCTGAGAAGCTCCTTCCCAGCAGCTTGGTTTAGATTAAGATGCATTTAGCTCACCAAGGGCCTTTCCCTGAAGGAACTCCCTTTCTTGATTGAGCCCTGCCTGAAACGGGAGCTGGAAGCAAGCGTACGCTTTCAGCCGGCGGGTATAATTTTAACTCGCTAAGCTTCCAGCGATGTCAACCCCGTGCCCTGTCCCTGGGAAGCGCAAAGGACAACTCGGCAACTTTTAAGCCTCGTCACAGCAGTGCTCCAACACCTCAGGCCCCAGCACTGCTTTCAGTCCACCAAAACAACCAGCTCCCGGGGGTCTAAAAGCTGCACATCTTGGCTTTTTGGGGGTTGATTTGTACAGAACACTTAGACCACATGGAAGGATCCACACAGCTCCCTTGACATTACAGAATCAAAGGGGTTTTTGTTTTGTTTTTTCTTTTTTGCCCCTTTTCAAAACAGGCTCTGAAGATGCGGTTGCACTTAGGCCATAATAAGGTATTATGCTGCCAGCCACTGTAAGTCATATATTAAGGAACCTGATTTAAGGAGCAACTTGTAAATAACCATCTGATGCATGCAGCATAGCTCGAGTATTTACCCTACACACAGCGTCCAAGAAAAAAAAGCTTGGTTTATGCACATCCTCCAGGCGCTTATCTACGCGGTATGACAGGGGCTGAGGAAATGACACTTTTCAGACTCTAAACAGGCGCACAAGATAACCCAGCCAGCTGAGAAAAATACCCACAGACCACATAAATTCATGCCTGCCGATAACCAACCTGCCAAGAAAAAAAAAAAATCAAGAAAAAATATCACCTTTCCATGGGGGAAAGGACTGTGGGGAGGGAGGGCACAAATCCTCCTGGGCGGTAGAGGCTTAGGAGCAAGAGGGTGCTCAGACACTCGCTGCTGAGGTGAGGTGATCCCATCCCATACATCCCATCCCACCCCATCCCACACATCCCACCCCATCCCACACATCCCACCCCATCCCACACATCCCACCCCATCCCGTGCACCCAGACACC
>VXBO01010455.1:139354-151706 GCA_013400135.1 Rhinoptilus africanus | reverse complement strand
AGGGTGGTGAGACACTGGAACAGGTTGCCCAGAGAGGGGGTGGAGGCCCCATCCCTGGAGACATTCAAGGCCAGGCTGGATGAGGCTCTGAGCAACGTGATCCAGTTGGAGATGTCCCTGCTCCCTGCAGGGGGTTGGACTGGATGGGCTTTAAATGTCCCTTCCCACACAACACATTCCGTGATTCTATAATATGTACCTCAATGGGAAGCAGCAATTGAAGAGCGTCTGCACTGCTCCTTAGCGTGGAAGAGGCCTTCATGTTTTCTGGAGGTGTTTTGGCTCCCGTTGAAGCGGTGGGAGAAGAGGTTAGGGAGTGGCAAGACCAAGTGAAGGGCTGCTGGGCCCCGGTGGTGCCACTGCAGCGTGAGCCGCTGGCTCTGACATGTGATTCCCTGCTTAAAGTGGGATGGCAGCGGTTAAAAGGTGGTCTGGGGAACTGCAGACCCATAGCCCAGACCAACAGGAGCCAGGCTAAGGAAGAGAGGAACAAATATGTGGATAACAGGATGTAGAGCTGTCCATGGCAAGGCTCTGCAGGGGCTTGTGATGAGCAACGTACCCGTAAAGGCAGCAGCAGTCACCCAGGGGAAGCTGAGGAGCCTGGAGAACCTGGCAGTGCGAGTAAGGTGTGGGGTTCAGGCCCGCGGGGCTTGGGAGTCACTGAGCCTTCACGTGGGCTGAGAAACCAGGCAGCTCGCAGGAGAAGTTCTCAGGACCCTCCGGATGCCAGCCCTGCAAGTCAGACTCCTCCTGGGGAAGTCTCACACCTACTCGCCCGGTCTCACGCTGCCGTTCCCAACATGTGGGAGAGCACAGGCCTGGTCCCGAGCCGGAGCGGAGCAAGCTCCTGAGTGAGACACATACATGGCAGCCCAAGGCGTGATCCCCCCAGCAAACTCGCGGGCTCCGGGATCTGACAGGCAGCTCTCGGACTGGGCTTCCTGATTCCCAGCGCGGCAACGCTGGCCTTCGCCCGGCAGGAAGTGACCAGCTGTTCTGCAGAGAGCTGGACGCTGGCCAGAGCCCGAGTTCAAACACAGCCCGTTAAATGGCCTTTTCCCCCTTCCTCCGCCTTTAAAGCCCTGCTTGCAGCCGTAATTCTATTTATAATACCCAGGAAAAGCGAGCTGAGACTTTCCCACAGTGCCGGCTTCTCAGGCGATTGTTGTTCGGGAAGCTGGAATGTACGCAGTATTATTTTTGTATCCCCCCCGGGATGCTTTTTTTTTTTTTAAATTGCGTGTCGCTCCATGTCCCCATCTGTGCTGACGAACGTTTGCGAAACGCAAGGTCTCCGGCTGCTGCTCGTGGCTCTCGGATGCTTTGCCGAGGTGCCTCTGGTTCGGGTGTCTCTGCCGGTGTGCAGAGGTGTTGGGCAGGGTGGTGGGTGCTCTGGGAGACACCCTTATACCCCCGGGGCTTAGGGCCAAAGAGGATATGGCTGATAGCCCCTGTCTCGTTACTGAGCCCTAGTGTTGCTCCCTTGCTCTGTGCCTCAGTGTCCCCTGTGGGGAGGAGGGAAGAGTGATAAACCTGCTCAGAGAAACAAGGGCTCATCGTTGCTGCCCTGCCCGGGGTTTTGGCAACAAGGAGTACCGTTGCGCTATGGTTTTGGGGTGGCGCAGGGATGCCGCGTGAAGCTGGGCATGGTGACCGGGTCACGGTGTCACCGTTTGTTGGGGCGTTGCTGCCAGCGGGGGCTTTTTTTTGCCTTTCTTGTCCACGCGAGGCCGTTCCCTGCACAGGGAGCTGCCCGGGGATGTTCTGGGCAGGCTGTGGGCACGGCCAGGCTGCGGCAGCTCCGCGCTAACCCTGTCCTCTGCGAGCTCCTGGCCAGCACCCGCAGTCCCCACACCTCCCGGGCAACGAAACACCCTGCCTGGACTTCTGGCGGAGAGAACAAACACCCTGCCTGTCCTCTCCTCAGGCACTCGTCACCTGGCAACGCTCCCTGCGGCGCCTGTGGCTTTCCCTTTCCCTGCTCTGCAGGGCCTTGTGTCCCTTTCCTTCTCACGTTCGCAGGAGGGAGTCTCTGCTCCCCCTGGTTTGCTGCCCTCGCTATAAGCAGTGGGGCTCTGCCGGGCGCCGTCACACTTCTCCTCCCTGATCCGTCACCCTTCTCTCTGTTTTTATTTCTCAAATAGAAGCCGTTTGCCATCAGCTTCCCTTCTCCAAGAGCTCTGCGATGGATTTTAAGCCTGGTACCCAGGAGGCAGCCCAGCAGAGCACGAGCCGTTTCTGCTGTGCTCCAGTTCTGCCAGCGCTGTGTTGCTGCTTTGTAAAATCCTTCCTGCCGTGTCCTCTCCTGGCTTGGAAATGGTTTTATTGCCCTGCCCGGAGTCGTGGCTGTTGTGCCATGTTTTTGGATGAGTTTAGGGTTTTTTTTTTGCTACAGCTCATCTGACGTTGGACGGACACCTCTGAGTGGCTTTACTTGTTTTCACACTGGGTTTTAGGATTAATTATGCCAAATTCTAGATGCAGAACAGATGATATCTGCAACCTTTCTATTTTAGAGGCTTGCAAACAGTAGTTGTGCATCTCCTTAATTATTGTCATTAATGATTGTGATTAATTGTGGCCTATGTAGCTCTTAAACAATTCTTTCCATCAGGTCACACAACAGAGAGAAGTGATCTGGTTTTCCCCAGCTGGGAAGGAGACCCAGAGCTCATCTGCGCCTGGAGCTGGTGACCGCTCGCGGCCGGGGCTGTGCAGACAGGTAGCCCCAGCCTCTCGGAGCTGCCTGACAGCGGGATGGAAGACGCTAGATGGAGACAGGCGAGGACAAGACGACCAGAGGACACCCGCCTGGTGACAGCCGCCTTGCTCAGGGGACTGACAGCAGAGACGCTGCCCAGATGTTCGGGGCTGCAGAGAAAAGCGGGGTCCCTGCGGGACGGGCCATCTCTCGAACGTTTGCTCCGTGCTCTTCCTTGGCTGCAGTCCTGGCCGCGCTGTCTTTGCCTTTGTGTGAGAAACGGCCAGAAGCGAGTTCACCCGCTTGACCGGCTCCATGGCAATGCAGTCACAGGGTCTCTTGCTGACCTCGCAGCGACGCGGCCGCTCAGATGAGGAAAACAGCACTATTGCAGAGGCGGTTGCAGCAGGCTGCAGCCCTTCCCTGCGCCCGGTCCCCCAGCGGGTACCGCACCTCTGTCCCTCCGTCCCTCGGCTGCGCTGGAGCCGAGCGTGGCCAGCGCCGGGGTGTGTGGTGGTACCGCGTCCAGCCAGAGCCTCAGGCGCAGCTCCGCAGGACCCGCAGCGGCGTGGCATAGCTGGCTGGGTCGGAAAGGTGTTGCCTAATGGAGAACACTTCCAAGCAGGTTTCAAAATAGAGAGAAAAGGGCTGGTAGCTTTATATGTAATTAATACCCTGGCGTTATTTTAAAACATCTTTAGGAATGTGTCAGTCAGAACTTTCTAGGGCTGTACACATATCCGGGAATGTAATTATGTTTTCAACAGCAGCCTTCTCATCCCCCTTTCTGGGATTGCTTTTTTTTTTTTTTTAACACAAGGATCTTGTTTCGCTAAGAGAAAAATAAAAATGAACGCTGCCAGAGAATTTTGTTTTTGTACCTCGGTCTTCCCAGCCCAGCTGCCAGTTTGGTCTTCCTGTGCCGACATGTCTGTATCGTGTTTCAGCCGTAGCAGCATCAGGAGCGTTCCTGGGATTTTGACTCCCTGTGTTTCTCGGTGAGCCGTGGATAAATTCCCTAAAGCCAGTCCATCTGAGTGGCCGTGAGCCTGGAATCGTGTCTTGAGGTTTTCATGCGAGTGTCCACCTCAGAGGTGGCTTTTGATTGTTTAAACCGCTGGGCTGTTTACTGTCACTAAGCCCTGTCTCCTATTTGCTTCACATCTGTCACAAAAAGAAGAGGTTCCTTCCAAGCCGCACCAATACTGTTTTCTGCTGCTCCTTTATATTTCCAAGGGGATGAGTTGATTCCTTGGCACACCTGCCTGGAGCTGGGGGTCAGATTTAAGGCACGTTGCTGACATCAGTGACTTTCTTCTTTAATGAGCTTTGTCAGAATTTGTTATTTAGCCATTAAGCGGTGCCAGCGCGGAATTCACGCATGAGCTGAGTTGAAAATCTGCTAGGTGTGAATTAGTGATGAGAGAAAAGCAGGTCAAGGAACGTCTTGTTTCCAGAGCACGCTGAGCGTAAAGCTTAGCTTGGGTGCTAACTGGCACTTCTGAGGCCTTGGGAGAGCGTATGGGCAGAAGGAGGAATGCAGAAATCATGACTTCCCTCTGCTGTGCTCTCAAGATCACCCTTCTTTGTGCCAGTGGGATGCGCGTCGAAGGTGTTCTCATGCAGCATGAATTTGGGGTGTTTTGGGCTGGGATGAGGAGGTGGGTGGTGCCAGGGGGCTGAGAGGGGGTGATATGACGTGGTGGCCCATCACGAGGTGGGTCTGTCATGGACTTGTGCGTCGCTGATGAGCCCCCTGTGCCGGGACGATGCTCTGGACCTTCGCAGACAGTAGAGAGGGCTCTGCTGGGATGGGCATGGGGTGAGATGCTCCTGTGGGAGGTGTGCCAGAGCGAGTCCCTAACAAACCTGCTGTCCCTCCGAGCACAGAGCGTCGCGTCCTGGAGAGGCAGGTAGGGGTTTTACCAGCCAACACTGCAAAAAAGGTGGTCCCTCCATCCGCCATCTCCTGGCATAACAGAACCTGGGAACAGGGCGTGATGGAAAAAGTAAGCCGTGAAGTACAAAGCCTACAGCAAAGACGGGAACGTGTAGGTGTGAGGTTCAGGCATGTGGCTCCCAGCCCGAGACTGCGTCAGCCGAGGGCTGGCAGCCATGTGTACCCGTGGGAGCAGCGCTCTCCCAGCGGAGGTTAGCTCCGGAGGTCACCTCTTTCTTGGCCAAAATAAATGCTGCTGTGTTCCCCGGCCGCTGTTTCCCCTGCTCGTAGCTTCTTTTCTGTGTCATGCCTTCTCCTCTGTGCCCGGAGCTCTTTTCCTTGGCTGCTCATGGAGTAGGTCACGCTCCAGGACGTGGCCAGAGCCTCCCAGCGCAGGGTCTGGTGGGTGGCACCAGGAGATAAAGAGAGGGAAAATCTGAGCACAAATTGGGAAAAATGAGCATACAGGAAAGCATGCAAGGGGTGAGGAGGTGCCTCGCTGCTGGCACGTTGCACATCTGAATCCACCTAGATCTTTGCATTGATTTTTGTAAAAGCTCTTTCAATTATTTTTACAATGAGCTCATCTTTTCTGGCACATCTTTGCTCCCTTGCTCAACTAATACGGGCATGGCAGGCTTCCTTTCATCTCTCCCGAGACATCTGCATGTGAACTGGGCACAGGCACCTCCGCTTTGTCGTCCCTGGAGAAAAACAGGTACCTCCAGGGTGTCTTGTCTCGGCTCCTTTCGGGCGCTGTGTGAAGATGTGACGGGAGGAGCTGGAGGTGTTTCTGATAGAGCTGCCTGACCTTAGCCAAAACCAGGCCCGGGTGCCCCCTCTGTGCCACGGGACTGCCTCGGAAGCCACTTTTGCTTTTCTGTGGGGTTTTGGTGGTTTGGGATTCATTCCCGTGAACAGAAGAGGGGTTGTGGAAGAGGATGTCTGAGCGGCGCTGCTGGCGTGAAAAGGCAGGAGGATGACGGGAGCCACTGCGTGTCCAGCCAAAAATCCGCAAGGCATCTTGGAGTTGCGTTTTTAAGGCCACAAGCTGCCTGCATGTTGCAAGGACCATCTGAAAATTAAAGCCTCGTGGCTTTTCTCAGGATCCGAGTGAGGCTTCTTAGGAATTTCACGTGACAAGAAGTCAGAACTATGTCTTGGGGGAGTTTATTTTGTATCATTTCACTCAACCTCTGTGGCTGTACTCCGAAATCTCCGAAAGGACACCAGGAGTCCCTGCCGATCTGAGATCCATAAAGCGCCGTCTCAGGGCTCCCTCCGCAGGGGGTGCGTGCTGGCGGGGTCTCCCTGGCAGCACGCTAATCCTTGCTTTCCCGTGGTGTTAGCAGGGCGGATTTAGGCAGATTTAGCCTCAGAGCGGGTCTGACACCCGGGTTTTGGTGCCGTCCTCCGGCGAGGCCCGTGTGCCGGGTGCCCGGGGAAGGCTGCGGGGATGCCGTGTGGCGGCGGCCGGGTGCGCCTGCTCCCACAGGAGGAGTCTCTGCAGAACGCCTGCTGCTGACACCCCGCGAGCTGGCTGCTGGGAACAAAGAGCCGGGAAGCTGGAGGACCTGTCCAGGCAAAACACCTCCTCCGTTTGCTTTAATAATTTTGTTTTTCTCAATTCTACGCCCCCATAATAATGCGTTTGGGCCTGTTTTAGTGCATGGATCACTCAGAGGCTTCAGTTGAGGTCCGGTATCTGGATATTTCTAGAACCTGCTCCTGCCTCTGTCCCATCCTCTGGAAAAAGGTAAGGTCGTTCCTCTCTGGAACACAGACTTCGCCGCCTGGGCTTGGAGATGCTCCCCCTGCAAAATCCCCAAGCCTGCGTGCTTGGATTGCTCTCTCTCGTGGCTCTGCGCGCGTGAGGCTCCTGCTCCGCGCCTTTCCCTTCCTGTGCCGTTGGATTCGTAAAGCTCATGTTTTGGCGGCCCCGCAGGAATTTGCAGGCTCAGTGAAATTGCAGGGGGCTCCCTGCTGCGCCTGGCTGGGTGTTAGCCCTCCCCATCGTTTGAAAACAGAAGCAGAGCCGAGGGAAGAATATTTTTTGCCCAAAGCTGCCTGCCTTGCCCGCGGCCTGGGAGCCAAGGCACGGTTCCTGGTCCTCTCTGCGGCCACAGCCTGTTAACCGCAAGGCAGGGTGCTCATAACCCTCAAGTGGGGGATTTTCTGGAGATGAGCTCCTCTGTATTTTCCAAATGCCGTTGAAACTGTTCTCTGGGTAGCTTCGTTATGAGTGTATGTATGCATAGGGGCTTGTCTCCTAGAATATTGTGCTTTGTGGTCCAACCGATATTTTTGCAAATGATGCAGGTCAATTATTTATTCACAATATGAATAGCTAAATAGCTTCATATGATACAAACTTGAAATCCTTTCTATTGGCCCTTTCAAGCCCACCGAATACACCTTCCCCTCGTGTTTCAAAGTTGCCTTATTCTGATTTTTTTAGGTGTGATTTAATTTACTCTTCTAAAATTACATTCTTTGTTTGAATCAACCCCAGAACTTACTGCTTGGGCGCGCAGAGGGGGAGAAACGTCTAGAATTCTGGAGGAGTTGAAAGTTTAACTTGGCGGATGGAGGGTTGTTGAAGATAAGAATGAGAAGAATGCCATGAGCTCTTTTACGACCAAGATCTGCACTGCCTTCAGAAAAGCCTCAAAAGCTCCAAAGTTATATCACCTGTAACCCTGGTAGCAAACTGGTAGAAAGGAAGTAACATCTGTGTTTCTCACGCAATTTCCTTTTGAGACAGACGATGAATGGCTTGGGGTTTTTTTATCTTGCGAAGAAGACTGCAGACCCTTTTGAGGGTTGTCACCGCGCATCTGTGGCATGCCGGGTGGGATGTGCACCCGCGCGGGAGCAGGGAACGCAGCTGGGAAGGCTTTGTGCACCCACAAGGTGGGAGAGGAGGATCTCTGGCACGTTTCTTCCGTTGCCAGAGCCCCCGGCAGCGTTCATGGGTGCCCGACGGGATGTGCTCTGCTGCCCTGCTTGCCGGGCAGCGCCTGCCCTGTCTCCGGCGAGGTTCGCTGCAGGGCTGTGTGCTGCACATTGTTCTCCAGCATTGTTGTAACAGCAACGGAAAACGGGGTGGGGGTTTGTCAGCCCAGAACACGTCCAGATGCCAGGCCCTTTCATACCGATCACCTTGCAGCTCTCCTTGTTCCAGGGAAGTGTTATTGGAACACGGCTCTGCACAAAGAATGGAGAGAGGAAAGCAACAAAGGAGAGACAGGAAAAGGGCCTCCCCGGGCTCTGCACAGCTTGGCTTGCGATCTGGGACAGAAACACCTTTTGTGTTGCAAGTGACTCCAGCTGCATTCATCCCACGGCTTCAGCCACCGAGAGGCGTCCCTGAGAAACCTGGTGCCCTTGTCTTCAAGATCCCACAGCTAAAGATGTTTCTGGAGAGCTCAGTCCTTCAGGAGACCCCAGGCAGGTGCACGGCTGGGCTGCGATGCTGATGTCTTTGTGTATCGGGGCAGCCTGCCCTTCGTGGGACTCCAGCTCCAGCTGCCAAGTGAGCCCGGGCTCGGGAAAGGTCTAGATGTTTTGCAAGAAGGAACGTGAGAAAATGCCCATCAAATGGGCGAGCAGGTCGTCTGTCGTCCTCTGAAATGCTCATGAAAAGCTTCACGAGGTACCTGCATGGAGGACATTCCCAAACAGAGGACCAAAAGCTGAGTGTGCATGTGCTGCTGGAGCTCACCTGTAGGCTTAGGGTATGGATAAAGGTATTACACCCACTTTCAGGGGCATAATAAGCCTCCCTGCAGACCGTGTGAGCTGGTAGGAGAGCATGCTCTTCTGTGGAAGGGAGTCACGAAGCCTCTGAAAGGGAAGCTGGCACTTGCATCCTTTGGGTTTGAGTTTTCGGATAGCTCTGCCTCATCGCGTGTGCGATGGGCATTTTCCACCCAACTAAGGCAGGCGCCACGAGCAGCTCTGGTGCCCAGCGTGCAAGAGCTCAGCCCTACTGGGAAAACATCCTTGCTCCTTGCCTCCTCCTGCACATCTCCGGAAGAAAGGTCGGGAACCACTGCAAGACCCGCGGCACCGACATCCGCCTGCCGGAGCGCCCCCTTCAACCGGCCCTTCGGGAGCGAGAGGAAGCGGTTTTGGGCTGGAGCCAACCCTGGGCATTTCACAAAATGTGGTATAATGGCTCTGCTGAGGGCTCAGCCTTGCTCTGGACTTTCGATGAGAAATCACCTGAGACTGAATTTCCCGAGACCTGCTCTCCTGTGGCATCCGCAGGCCGGCTGGGGAGCAGGCAGACCAATTCCTGGCTGTGAGTGGATCCCACCCCGGGTGTCACGCGGGGGGGAAATGCCGCGTGGAGGCCGTTCCCAGGCTGGGGCCAGTGCTCGGCCTCTCCTTCCACTCGGATCACGGCGCTTCCGCCACCGCGTTCCGGAGCCGTCCAGCGGCCGCCAGCCGCAGGAAGTGCAGCGGGTCGTGGGAACCGGCCTGAGGACAGGAGGCTGAGCCACCATGGGAGCCAGGAGCAGTGTCCCGGCACGCTGCCGCCGCTCCGCAGGCGAGGAAGCGCGAAGCAACGCAAGGAGCTGGGGTGCACGGGATACACGCGCTACCAGCTCAGGAACACGGGCCCTCGCGGGCTGGCGTCGTGTGTGGATGCATCCCATACACGTGTTCCTGAGACTGCACGCCTGTACCCCTCCCCAAAGAAGAGTGGGTGCCCAGCACCCCTCTCTGCCCTGTTCCCTGCTCAGCCGTCCCTCCCGCCAGCCGTGCCCCTGCCTGCGCCGGTGCTGGGCACTACGTAAAGCTGGGCAAAGGGACAGGTTATTACAGACCAGCTGAAATGTCTCACCTGCCTTTTGATATTTGCCTCCTTTTTGTAACGTGAGGAGCCTCTTCTGGACACGAAACCCTGAGTGCTTGGCTCTGCAGAGGGGTCTGGGCAGGCTGGATCTGGATTGGAACGAGATGTTCTTTAGGGTCCCTTCTAATCCAAACCATCCTATGATCAAGGCCAAGTGCCGGGTCCTGCCCCTGGGTCACACCAACCCCATGAACGCTCCAGCCTGGGGACAGAGCGGCTCGAAAGCTGCCCTGCGGAAAAGGCCCTGGGGGTGTTGTTGTCCAGCCGGCTGGATATGAGCCAGCAGTGTGCCCAGGGGGGCAAGGTGTCCACCAGCATCCTGGCCTGGATCAGGAATAGCGTGGTGAGCTGGACTAGGGCAGTGATCATCCCCCTGTGCTGGAAACTGGTGAGGCCCCCCCTCGAGTGCTGCGTTCAGTTTTGGGCCCCTCACCACAAAAAAGATATTGAGGTGCTGGAGGTTGACTGGATCTTAGGAAAAATTTCTTCACCGAAACGTTTATCAAGCACTGGAAGAGGCTGCCCAGGGCAGTGCTGGAGTCGCCATCCCTGGAGGGATTTAAAAGCCGGGCAGACGTGGTGCTGAGGGACATGAGTTGGTGCTGGTTTGGGCAGTGCTGGGTTGATGGTCGGACTGGGTGATCTTAAAGGTCTCTTCCGACCCAGGCGATTCTATGATTATATGAAATACCGAGGTGCCACTTCTGGCTCTGCCAGCATTTTTTAAAGCATTTTCAGAACTACTTGCCAAGTTCTGTTTTCAGTTGACTGAAAAATGCCATGTTTTGGAGTTCCTCATCCCCCACATCTCTCCCAGGATTTGCCGGGGCTGTCATCCTGCGCTAAGAGCCCCAGAAACACGGGCACAGCGGTGCCCTGTCCTTGTCCCTGCGCGCAGCCTTGTCGGGCACGCTTCCCCCCACAGCCCTGGGCTTTTTTAGGGGATATTCAGCTCAGCCACCGTCCCCCAGTTTTGCTCCATGCGTTTCCAGCTCACTTCTCTCACAGCAGGGCTGGATGCATGCAGGGAGGGGGGGGGGTTATTCGGGACAGGAGTGTGGGATTGCTTGGAAACCAAGGGGAACAGCAATGGGGGGCAGTGGAGGCGGCGGGGAGGGGTGAAGCAAAGGCAAAATGCAGAGGTTTTCTGTAGAAATTCCTACTGCTGTTGGTGAAGCTGCGATTGCCCTTCTCTGTTGGCCCCCCGGGTTGTGGGGCGGGCACAGCCATGGGATGGCGTGGGCTCTCACACCGTCCCTCTCCGCCACATCTGGGCCTCTGGGTGTCTTCCCTGCGGGACCGTGCCCGGCAGCCGTCGGGGGAATTTCAAGGTGCTTGATGGGTTTATTATTTCGCGGCGCCCCCGGCCTGCTCGGTGCTCCCCCAGCCTGTGTCGGTCACTGGGGGTGTCCAAACCGGGCTGCGATGGAGTGAATCCAGGTGTGAGAGCGGTGCTGCAGCGGCTGCACCCTGTGTCCCCCACAGCTGGAGGGCAACGGTGCGGGGTGGGGGGGTCCCCAGGACCAAACCTGCACCCCTTCTTCACCCTCTGTACACCCTGCTCCCGCTGCGCCCCAGCTCCAGGAGCCCCCGTCGGTCGCCATTGTCACCCCATCCGTGATGCTGGGACACCAGCTTGCCTTTGCCTGGTCTTTTGTCCCTCCCTTGGTCCTTTGTCCCCTACATTCCCACTAGTGGTTCCCTTTTCCTCCATTTTAGGGCATTTACATCAACTCCTGCATGATCTTCCCACGGCCTCGCAGGGGCACAGGCAGCTGGCGTGGAGCAGAGGAGGACTCCTGGTCCCGGGGAGGTGACACCGGGAACTGCTGCTGGCAGTGGGAATGGAGAGATCAGCGCATATAAATCCAGCTTGCTAACACCTGCAGTTCTGGGGGCTCAAATGTGTTTTCAAGTGTTTTATTGTAAAACCAGGTTCTTCTCCACACCAGCCCCCTTCACGCGGCGAATCCCTGCTGGAGAAGGCGACGGGGCCGCGTCACCCGCAGGACCCTGTAACTTTTGTTCCTGCCTTGTGTCTCCCCGCAGCGGTTCTAGGCTTTGCCCGGGAGACGTGGGCTCTCGCCGTCTGGCGTCGCCCCGGCCGCGATGCGGTGGAGGTTTCCTCCCTTCCAGCGCGACGGTTGGGGTCACTCTTTCACAACGAGCGTTTTTCTCCGCAGCGCGAGTTGCGCTTTCCAGTGGGACGAACTCTGATCATCGCGTCCTGCTAATGCTGTGCCGGCCGGGATTTCAAGCTCCCAGGACTCTGTTCACTGGACGAAGGCAGGGTCAGCAATATCTTTGATTTTAAATAGCGCAGCCACGCAGGAATAAGCTTTTTACGTGGCCTCAGGAGCTCGATAAATTAGTGTTCAAGCTCCCTGGGCTTCCCTGGGTCTGGATCCAGGGAGGGAGCTGGGGTCTGTTCATCGTCTGGCCGCTCCCGCCTGTCATCGGTTGGGGGGGAGTGATGTGGCTTCGGCTCACAGCGCTGTCCCCAGCCCTGGCCCCCGGACTCCTGCCGTGGAGTTTGTCACGGTCACCGTAGCCTCCTCCTTGGCACCCCAAAGCTGCCGCGGTCCCAGGACAGGGGGGTGTGGGGCTTTGCCCTGACCCTGCTGGGCTCCCCATGTTTGGGGCCAGGGGAAAATATAATCAGAAAGCAGCAAAAAAAAAAGGTGATGGCTCTGCCCTGGCTGGCACGCACCGGCTGGCAGGGATGGGGGGGTCTCCCCTCGGCTTGCTCCCCATCCCGTCCCTCTCCCCGGCCCATCTCACACCCTTCCCCAGCTGCTTCCCCCACCCTGGCAGTCCCCACAATGCCTTCTCAGTGTGAGCAGGG
>VXBO01010455.1:123581-138952 GCA_013400135.1 Rhinoptilus africanus | reverse complement strand
CTCCCGCCTGTCATCGGTTGGGGGGGAGTGATGTGGCTTCGGCTCACAGCGCTGTCCCCAGCCCTGGCACCCGGACTCCTGCCGTGGAGTTTGTCACGGTCACCGTAGCCTCCTCNGGGAGAGGAGCCGATGCCGCAGCGGGGTGTGGGTCTGGCTTGCGGGGGGCACAGCATGGCCCCCCCCAGGCCAGACTGAAGCCCCCGAGCTCTCCCCGAGCAGCGCGGGGCCGGGGGCGGCCAGGCTGGAGCATCCTCAGGGGGTCCGGCCACGCTGCCGTCCCATGTGAACGTGGCCTCTTCCAGCCCGCCCGGGGCACGCGTGGCCACGTGGGAACATCCCGTCCTGCCTGGGAGGTCGCGGGACGGTGGGGGAAACGCGGGGGTGGGAGTGAAGCGTCGCCCGGCGATGGGAAGCGGCCGTGCCGAGGAGGGGGTCTTCAGGGATGAATGGAATGGCGGCGAACGATCCCAGCTGGCTCTGGCTGGCTCTGCCATGAGCCAAGCGCGCCAGGAGGGTGTGTGGCTCCTGCCATTGCTGGGCGGCACAGCCCTGAGAGAAAGCCCCGGACAGTCCATGGGGGCAGGAAGATGGGGAAGACGGGTCCCCATCTGCTGAGCGTGGGGACCAGCCGGGCCCCGCGACGCTGCGTGGCCGTGTTGTGGGCACAGGGCAGCTGGTGGTGGAGGTGTGCGTGCCCCGGCGCCGCCTCACAGGGACGCGGTGCCGGCCATGTCCCGGGCCTCCCTGCGTGACCAGCCCAGGCGGCACCGACCGGGCGCTCCTCCCGGCCTTGCCGTGTGCTGTGAAATGCCATACTTGCTCAGGCAAAAATGTCCCACCCTCTGGATTTGTTCCTTTGGTCCAGGGTCAGCTCTGAACGGTGCTCCCTTGGGAGATGGTGCTGGCAGGGAGCCTTTCACATGGCTCTTTATGTATTTCTGTGTGCTCCGTGTTGGGCTGATCCTGGAAATCCCGTCCCCCGTCCCTGTCTGTGGCATTTACACCCCTGGGCCAGGTCCAGCGATGGCTCACCTGCTGCTGCGGCGCCAGTCGCATCCCTCTGCCCCAGCCCTGTCCCTACACCCCCTTCTCTCAAAGATCTTCACGCGGACACCTGAGCATCGCCCCAGGAGGAGGCCGGGCTGAGATGCTGCTCTCTCTTTGTGCCCAGCATGTCGGATCGGCCACGAAAAGCCAGCCTTTTCCGATGGTGCCGGGCAAGCCAGGCATCGCTCCTTCTCTGCAGCGGTGCTGCTCCCTGGGGCTTTCGGAGGCCACTTGCCACTGGCCCCTTTGAGCCGAGCAAAATCGTTTTGTGCTTCTTTCCTGCAGCGGGCGAACACTTCCCGTGTTATTCATTGACCTGCTTAGTCACATCACCTAAATATTGTTTAAACCGGTGAACCCGAGCCTCAGCTCCCTCGCTCCTTTCTGCTCCGAGGTACCCTGGCTGCAGGGGGGGGATGTTCGCTCCCTCGGCTGCCCGGGGAGGGTGGGAATGCGGAGGGCAGCGCAGGGCTCGCAGGGGGTGCAGGAGCCCCGGTGCACGCTCTCGCGGGCCGCAGGGCTGTGGCTGCTCCCAAAGCCGGGGCTTGGTTTGGGTTTGAAGGCGGTGGGTTTTGGGGGCCGTGCCGGCACCTTTTGCTGCTGCGTGTGCCAGCCCTGCCCCGTGCCGGCAGCGCGGCCGTTCCTTCCGCCTGGCCGCGCGGCAGCCGGCCCGAGACGCAGCCTGTTTAATTCAGCAAAGTCATAAATTCGTAATGCTTATTTACCACGCAGGNCTGGGGAGGGGTGGGCTCCTCCTCCATCCCTGCGAACCTGCCAGCGGTGGAATGCAGCGGCCACGGCTGCGCGGAGGGATGCGTGGGGGCCCGAGCAGCAGCTGGAGGCTGTCAGGTCGAGGGAGGAACGAAGCAGGGAGCCGGGTCCGGAGCGGGAACCCGGCGGTTGGTGGTGAAGGGGGTAATTTGGGGAGCTCGGGGCAGGGGGTGCGGTGGTTGTCCCTAGGGCGCCCCAAGGAGGGCCATGGGGGCTGCCCCACGTGCGGCGCTCGATGCTGGCTCCGCTCGTCAGCGGTTCGGCGATTAGCGCCATGAACTCGGGAAGCCCCTTGACCCCCGACCCCGGCTCACTAATTGGCTGCGGGGAGGAAGGTTGTGTTCGCGGAGGGGTGAGGAGGAAGGAAACCTTCTCCCCGAGAGCTGCTGAGACTTCAAGGAGAAGGCGCGGGCGGGGGAGTTTAGCTGTGCAAAGACAATATTTTGCAGTTCACTCCAAAAGATCCTCTTCCTGCTGATGGATCCACAGCATTTTGCCCGGCGTAAGCAAAAGTGGGTGCAGCCAGCAGCTCCTGCCGGGCCCCTGCTCCGCGCTGGCAGCACCCAGGGTCGCCTTCCTTGCTCTGTGAGAGGGGGCTGCTCTCCCCCACCTCCCCTTTTCCCGGGGTCCCCACGCCCTGGGGGGTCCCCAGGCAGGGGCTGTACCCCTGGAAACTCTGGGTTCCCCCGTGAGCCATCCCGGCTTCCCACCGGAGCGGGGGTTCGGCGGCCGGCGGAGCCTGATGGGATGTGACGGCTCCAGCCAGGCGTGCGGCTGCAGGTTGCCATCGCAGGGGGGACGGGGCTGAGGCAGCTCCGAGGTGTCCCGGTGGGTCCGTGCCTTCCCCGGCATGGCCCAGCGAGCGCCAAGGTCTGTGGCATGCTGCCGATAAGGTGGCCCCTGGCCACCGGAGCGGGGGTGGCAGCCGCTGGCTGAGTGGCTCACAGCTCTCCCCGCCGCGCTGAGAGAAGCCAGGCCGGCCCCGGTGACAGGTCTCCCCTTTTACGGTAGCTTTTATCTCTCCCTGGGGAATGCGGCCCCAGCGCCGGCTCAGCCCACGGCGGCACCACCAGCAGCCGCGCTGCCTTCCCTCCTGCTACCCTGCACTGTCCCAGCAGCAGGCCATGTCCCCGCTCCGCCATCCCCTGGACCCGTTGCTGCCACAGCCGGGGGATGCAGGAGGAATTAGAGCCCCTTCCCAGCACACCGGGGGTCCTGCCCTGCGCTGGCTTTGCTGGGAGTGAAGAGGGCACGTGTCCGGTGGTGGCTTGCAGCTCTGCGCCGGGTTGGGGACAGCACATCCCTGGGTGTTAGATCCCAAATCCCACAGCTTTTCCTCTGCCCTGGAGGCTCCTCCGCCTCGGACCGGAACTTTTCACCCAGGACGTGACTCCCTGCACTCCCCTCGTCCTTGCAGCAGCGGCACTGGTGGGGCTGCTCTTGAGGCCGTGACGTAGTGGATTTGGGAGCACGGCAGACATGGGCATCTCTGTTTTAATTCATGGTGCCAAATGTTTATGGGCCTCAAGCTAGAGCCCATTCTTTCCCCTCTCTGTGGTCAGCTTTGTCCTCTTACAGCCTAGAAAGGACCAGATCGCCGTGGGCTGGTGCCAGGAGAGGATGACATGGTCCTCTGTACCAAACGCTGTCACCTCCCCCCCACAGTGAGCCCAGAAGGCTGGTGATGGCGCAGGAGCACAGCAACCACCCTGCGTGGAGGGGATGAGCGAGACGGGGGTGAACTGGGAAGAACTGGGAAGATGGGGTCTGTCTCGGTGTTTGCTGGGAAGCAGCTCTGAAGTGACGCGGGACGGCTGATGGATGGTGGGCACGTGCATGGGAAGAAGCCCTTGCCGCTGCCGCATCACTGGAAGCAGAGTGGCAAGGGACCGGCCACCCCCAGGAGCGGTGTCCTCCTCGGTCACTGCCCCAGCCGGCTCTTCCCACAGCTCTGCTCTCTCAGGCGTCTCCGCCGGCACGGCCGGGTGTCCCCTAGCAGCTTCCCTGCCAGGCCACGGATACAGGGTGGCTGTTTGGTGACGCGCTCAGCCAGCCCCCAACCTCCTCTGGGTGCCCCTTCCTCTGAAAAATTCATCGCCGTGCTCAGCGAGAGACACCAAACTGCTCTAAACCTCTCTGAATATTTCATTCCCAGCCCTGCCATCGCTGCCTCCGTTCTGGTGACGTCCCAGCCCCGATGCCTCTGAGATAAGCCGCTAAAGAAGGCAGGTTGGTGTCCCACAAGTCCGCCTGCCCCCTGGGGCCGTGACACCAGCCTGCCCCCCACGCAGCCCCCTCCTCCTCCACCCCGCTGTCTCCGTAACACCTCCCAAATCCAAGATTTATTGTCCCCAGGAGCAACTATCGTCATGCAAATCTCCGGACCCTTCAGGCGGACCCACTGGGGACCCCAGGGTGGGGGAAGCCCTGCCTGTCCCGCAGGGGGCTGCCCAGGGTGGGTTTGGGCGCGGTGGGGGGGGGGGTGCCGGCGCCAGGGCTGCTGGGGGTGCAGGGGTGAGCAGGACACGCAGGAGTTGCAGGGATGGGCAAAATTGCAAGGGTTAGGGGTCGGCGGGCGGTGGGTGCACTGCCAGGGGGTGCGGGATTTAGCAGGGGCGCGGGGGCGAGGATTCGGGGGGCGCAGGCAGCAGCGACGCGGGGGTGAGCAGAGGGTGCCAGGCTCTGCAGGACGGCTTTCCCTCTTGGCGTTCGACCGTTGCTGCCGAGTGCTTCCAGGCACCCAAGTTACTCATTATTCTGATTAATTCGTCAGCAATTTTGACCAAATAAGTCAAGAAAGTGGAAGAATATCCAAAGAGCTTCTTGCCCCCTCGCTGTCCCGCCTGGAGCGGGCTTGGGAGCGGCTGCTGCTGTGCCAAGGCTGGTCGCCGGCCCCTCCGTGGATTTTGCTGGCTTTGGGGATGGGGGACGGAGGGGCACTGGGGTTGCCCACCCTGGGGGCCCACAGAGACACGTCTGGCCCCATCCCAGTGCCTCGCCCCGCTCCTTGGAGGGGCTCTTCCTCCACCTCCCTGCTCCAGGAGTTAAAACCTTCCCTCCAGCCTGGCGTTGCTCATGGAAAGTTTATATATAGTCTTTTGTTTTTGCCAGCATCCCCCTTGAGTTTAAATAGCTCTCCCCGTCCCTGGTGTTGACCCCGGATGTATTTATAGAGAGCAATCAGATCTGCGCTCAGCACCCAGCAAACCAAGCTCGTGCCGTGGCCCCCGCCGCCGTGGGATGCTCTTACACCAGTGCAGCTTCACGTTCAGCCTCTCCCCCAAGGAGGAGGCCTCAGGGACTGGTGGGGGCTGCTCGGAGGGGTTGCAGCTGAGGCTGCGGATGGTTCTTTCGGGGGGGTGTGGCTGCACCAATTCTGGCCACAGAGCAGCTTTTTGGATTGCCATCATTAGGGCTCAGAGTGAACGCTGGTTTGCAGGGGCCGGCACAGTTTCTCCTGAGATTGCTGTTCCATGTGTTTCATGTTGTGGAGGTGAACCCTGTCTCCGCTGCCGCGGGCCACGCAAAGCCAGGGCTGCGAGCAATCCCACGGGGTGGTTTAACTCCCCGGGGCTCCTGGGGAGACTCCTGCCACCTCTCCTCCAGCCAGCCGGCTCCCCGCTGGTGCCAGCTCCGCTCCCACCCCGGAGGTCCGGGCTGCTGGGCGGCCTCCCCTCCAATCTCTGCTCTTGACTATTTAAGGCAAATCTCCTCGCTGGACTTTTAAACAAAACCCGGGCTCCTCTTGCTCTCCCTGTTTTAAATAACTCGCCTGGCGTAAACAGAGCGAGGCATAAGACTATAAATCAGCCATTCCCGGGACCTGCCTGGCAGGGCGCGCGCGCGGGGGGCTCGCCAGACCCCCTGAGCTTCACGGGGAGCTCTTTTCGGTGCCTGGGGGGGTGCGGGTGGACACCAGGAGCGATAAGAGGGCAAGAGGGGCTCTCGGGGGGCAGGCGTTCCCAAGGAGACTAATGAGATTACGGGGCGAGAGGCGCTGCCTGGGCTGCCGGCGTTTGGGGTAAAATAATTAAGGTTGCAAGTTTCCATCACAGCCCCTTGCTTGTCATTCCCCACTGGGGCTGGAATTTTCCAGGCCATGTTCCTCTCCTGGAAATGAATTTTTCCTGGGAAGTCCACGCTGCTGGTGGTCAGTGATGCAGGAGTTGGGGATTTGGGGGTAAATACCTGGACTGCAGGCGTGAGCCCAGCGTGTGGGCGCTTTGCCCTTTGTCCCCTCCCATCCCATCAGCCGAAGTGACCGGCAGCAGCCGGCTGCGGAAAATCGGCCTTCACTGCCCTCGATCCTTGGTTTTTATGTGCCATGGTCACAGCAGAACAGAAGTAATTATAGCTCATCCCAGGGACCAGTGCTTCCCATGATAAAACTTTTTGTTTTCTGTGGTTTTAGGGCTTTGCCAAACTTTAATCGTGAGCTGAAGTTTTTCATGCTGGGTGTCCGACATACCAACGTACACAAATTCATCTAAACAATCCCGTTTAAACAAGTCTGGCGTTTCTGGGACTGAGAATTGGGAAGATATATTGCTTTGGTTCGCTGCCAAGGCTTGAAACTCCAAAGGGTGAGACGTGGGGTGCCCTGGGGACAGGGACGGGACGTGCACTGTGCCCACTGGGGGCTCTGGCCAAGCCGAGGAGCCCCCGAGAACCCTGCAGGTGGTGCGGGCTCCTTGGCTTTGCCTCTCTGAGCTGGGGTGAGGGTCCCCTGCGTGGGCACGGCACAGGGACGGGTGCTGCTGCGGCACGTTGGCTTCCATACCCCCAGCTCCAGGAGGGCAGGAGCCACCGCGGGGCCACACTGCCAGGCCTGGCCTGCCTCCCCTTCTCCGCCCAAAGACCAGCAGGATGGATGGAGCAGCCTCTTGCAAGGCAACGCTTCATTTAGCTCTCATCCTCCCCTGACTGCTAATCCCTCTCGTTATCCACATGACCGGTGAGCAGCCTTCGAAGTGCCGGCGGCGACGGCGTGGCGGCTTTTACAGAGCAAGCTGCAGCCTTGGCCGGGAAGGAGAGCGTGGGTCCTCCTTGACCAGGGGAGCTGGGGGGCTGGAGCCAGCAGGAGGTCTCCTCCATGCCGCGCTTGGGCTGGGATCTCCTGCTAGCAGAGGGGGTCTAGGGACAGAGATGTCCCAGGCTGCCCTCCATGGTGGGCTTTATGTTGGCCTGGAGAACAGCAGGGAGGAGGAAGGAGGCTGCAAGGAGGCTCCCTCCCTAGCCCTGAAGCCACCCATGGACCCGCTGTGGGGTGGAGGTGCAGAGAGCTGGCCAAGGGCAGCCCATGGGAGCAGGGAGGGTCCAGGGGAAGGACGTGGTAAATGAGTTGATAAAGGGCTTTTCCACAGAGAAAGTCCCACATCCAGGCTGGAGTGATGCTCATCCCGCATGTCCCCTCCTGCTCGCTGGCTTGCTCCCTCAGGCTTTGGGAACCGCGGTTCATCCTGCCCTGCGGCAGCCGCGACGGCGCAGGGGAGCTGAGCCGCGCTGCACATGGTGGCATCGCTCACTTGGGGTTTTGGCTATCGGTTTTCCAAGTCGGAAGGCCATGCCTATGTTGGTTGTGTTGCCAAGGATTCCTCCAGGATAAGTCCTTTTGTTTTATTTGACAAGGTCTACAGCGTGTAGAAGGGCCAGACATTATTAACCTTCGTGAAAACGGGATGCTGTTCCTCTTGGGAGAGTTCGGGTAATGCTTTCTGTGGTGAGCAGGGAACACGTCACGCAGCACGGCTCAGAGTCCTGCCTCCTCCGTTACAGAGGTGGCCCTTCTTGACTGTCCAGATGCTTAATGGCGAAGTTTGGGAGCACTTCTGCCCTCCGTAGTGGCTGTTGATTAGGTATAAAGATAATTTAACAGAGGATGAAGAGCTCCGGTCTGGAGAGCCCGTGTTGATGGTGAGAGGTGGGTCTGCTGAGCAGGATGGGCCATGGCCCCTCCACTTGGCGGCACCTGTCTGAGGGCAGAGAAGGATCCTGGCTCAGGCAACCTGGGTTTGGTGATGCCCAGAGGGGATCAGGACAGGTCCTGAGGTAGGACAACACCGGAGGGCTCAGGACACTGGTGACACCGATCCTCTCGCAAAGCCTCGGGTCAAGCCACGTCCCGTCCCTGCTGCTCCAGCCACCACTGTGTGTGCTAAAACCGATGTTCTCAGGGAGCACCCTCTCAAAACCACAGCCAAACAGCCACAGAGGGTGGGAAGGGGCAGGATCTGGCTCGGCAAGGGCTTGCCCCCGAGTGCTGTGCCTTTTCCCTGCCGCCGGGAGAGACCTGGCGACCGTCCGTGCCACTCTGTCGGTGCCGAGTGCCAGGCGCCGAAGCAGAGCCACGCTTGCCAACGGAGCAGCGATAGCGGGGCTGGGGGGAGCCTTTAACAAATGGCCCCACAAAAGGTTCCCACTGGTGTGCTCCCCGATAATTAATAGGCCCGGATAGTGCAAACAGACACATTAATTATGGAGCTAAAGAGATAACGGTACCTTGTTTAAGCACTGCACAAGCAAGAAAGGGCGCTGCCCTTTTAATCTCCGTATTTCATCTACGAAACAAAAAAACCCCAGAGAGTTTTGGGGCAGACTAAAGGACTGCCTTCACTTCCTAGGTGAATAAATGGCAAAAGCCCTCCGTGCAGCAGCGCTTTTTCCAGCGGGAGGTTGCCGGCACACTGCATCTGCAACCCATCAGAGGGAAGCGTTCAGGTTTATTGTTCCCGCTCCTGGTTCCAAACAGACTTTTTCTGTTTGGCGGCATTTTTTTTTTTCAATTCAAATTTTGTAAACACAAGCTCTCCTCGCCCCTTTTTGGTCTGCAGCCCACTCGGTGGGTTCACGTCACGGGGCGCGGTGAGCGTCCTCGGAGCTCGGCTCTGGCGGCGCTGCCAGGAGCCGCTCCGAAATGCCCATAAAAGCAGCTTTGCAGCGCTGCGCCGTGCCTGAGCACACACTTGCGCACACCTCCGAGCCCTTGTCTGTCTTGGTTAGCTTCAGCTCGTCCTCCTGGGGGAAGGCAGAGCCGGAGAAGACGAAGGGTGACGTACGGAAAGGAATTAAAGTTTGAAAGCGCTCACCGCCGGCCTCAAAGCAGCTACTCCGGGCATGTGATATTGGATGAGCCCTGACGCTTCCCTGCTCCTCGTCTCTGCCCAGCACCCACTGGGCCACCCGGAATCCCCCGCAGCCCCCAGGACGGGGCGATTTGCATCCTGTCATTCGGTACTCAAATAACCACTGGTCCCCGGTGCCAGTTTTCCTGCCACAACTTGCAGCCTCTGCACCTTTAGCGGTGCTACTACATCAGTCCTGGGGGTGTTGCGGGTTCTGGAGGGGAAGGGGCTGGCAGCACCTCTCTGACCTGATGGATTTGGGGCAGGGAGCAGATGCCCCAAGCGTTTGCTCCAGCCATCACATGGGTGTGCTGCTGCTCTCCTGCCCTTGAGCATCCTCCTTTTGCTCCTGAGTCTTCGTGCCGCTTACGACAACCTTGCCTCTGACTGCACTTGGCGTGACCACGCTCCGGGACTGCCCATCCCTTCTCCCAAGAGGAGCAAGGTGTCCTGCAACTATCACGGTTAAATTCAGCAAAAGAACTGGGACCAGCGGGAATCTGAATGGTTTGACTGGGCAGGACCAGCTGTCTGACACCCGAACCTTTGCAGCAATGCTTAGGTCTGGTGTTACCACGTGGCATTTGGTCCAACGCACGGAGGAGGCTGGGAAGTGCTCTTCAGCCTGGCCTTGGCCAAGTGCCATGCCCTTTTTGGGGAGAGATGGGCCAAAGGAGGTTGTGGGGCCAGGAGGAATGGCTGGGTGGGCTCTGCATCGGGCAGAGATGGGGACTGGGAGGTGGGGGAACCGCAGAAGGGGCCAGTGAAGGGTCACCAAGGAGCTGGGTTGGGTTAGTTTGGCCAAAAGGAGGTTGAAAGGGGTTCTATCAGCAGCTTACAACTCCTGGAGGCGTAGTTACAAAGACGGTGGAGCTACACTTTCTTTGATCGCGCCAGATGATATAACGCGGGGCGACAGCCACAGATGGTGGCTTGGGAGGGTTGGGTTGGGTGTTGGGGAAGACTTCTTCCCTGCGGGATGGCGCAGCCCTGGGATGGACACCTGGAGAGGCGGGGTTGCTCCATCCTTGGGGGTTTCCAAGCTAGGACCAACCTGATCCGGTGCTGGTGCCAGTCCTGTGGGCTGCTGGATGTGAGACTCCAGAGGTCCCCTCCCACCATCGCTGTGTGATGCTATAGCGAATCTTCACATGTTCGGATGCTGATCCATACCAAAACCAGCATCTCAGCCCTAATGCCTCCTCCTGCCTGTGGCCAGAAAGGTCTCGGAGAACTCATTTGAGGTCCTGTAAAGAGCTGTTGGTGACACCAGCACCCAGCTCACACAGCCGTGTCAGCCAGCCCCGGGACAAAGTGGGGCCAGCGGGTCTGGACTGCTCGCTTGGAAATCAGGGTTTCTCCACATCCCATGCTTGGTGTCCGCTTTCCAGCCAGTGTTGCAAATCCTGGTCCAGAATAATTAACCAGAAAGACTAAGGGCGTGAGAGAAGATGGGGTGGATGGAGGGGGTGAACAGGGGCATCTCTGGGGCAGGATGGAGGAGAGCAGCAGAGAAGTGCTAGCTGGCATGGTCCAGGGAGATGTGGGGCCTCCCGGGCAAGGACAGGAGGAGGAAAAGCTGGCACCAGGGGTGAGCAGAGGAAATCCTCCCTTCATCCTACCTCAAACACGTTGGCAGTGGCACAGGAGCATCCTCTGCCCTGGGAGGAGCGCCGGGGCTCGCCTGCTCTCCCAGGTACGCCGTGAGAAACAGCACAACAGCCCAGCGCCTCATCCAGCGCGGGGCACAGCCTGCCACGGGCTTGGGGGTAGCAGGGACCTGCGCTACCCCCTATGGCAAGCCCCACGATCCCCAACATGAAATTTGTCACCTCTCTACAGGTGGATGAAGGGGTCCTGGGATCACAAAATGAATGGGCAGCAGGTACAGGACGCAGGAGACAGACGTCCCTCCGTTATTACCTACAACCAGCCTCCAGGCAGCTGGCTGTGCTCCTGGCTGGCTGTCTCCTGCGCCGCTCACCTGCTTGTCTGAGGGCGAGGAAGAGCCCTTGGAAAATGTTAAGCTGAGAAACAGCGTGGAAAAGCACCAGATTGCCTACAGGTGGTGGTTGTTTCAAGTCCCACCTTGATTGCTCAGGGGATCACAACCTGTTTCTGTCTCAAGTCCTTGGGTAACCCCCTGCCCCCGATGTGCCTGATGGCCGGGAGCACCTCACAGCTTTTCCTGCCTTTCCGCGGTGGGATGCTGTGGTTCCCATCGTCTGCAGGTGGGATGGTGTGGTTGGAGCCGCTTGCGTGGCACATTGTGGCAGGGCAGCTGGGGACATGCTGCCCATCCCCATGGAGAGGCGTGGAGGAGACCTGGAAGCTGCTCTGGAGATGTTCTCCAGCCGGAGAGGACTCTTGGCCCGGAGGCCTCCCCAGCGAGCTGCGTTCTGAGCCCCACCACGCGCTTGTGGCAGCACGGCTGGTTTTAGACGGGCATCGCTGCCCAGTTGCCCCATACTTGCTGCGCGCAAGCTGAGGAGGTTACAAGGCTGCAAGTGAAGTGCATGCTCAAACGACCGCAGGAGCCACGTCGTCCTGGGCATAGGAGTAACTTTTCAGGCTCACTTAGGTGTTTTTCCTCAGCGGGGGTTTGGCTTCACTGCCAGCTCACCCACCCTGAGCAGGAGCTGATGTCGGAGCAGGATCCTCAGTCCTCAGGCTGGATAGCCACAGCGTCATAGAATCATAGAATCACAGAATCCTAGGGTTGGAAGGGACCTCGAAAGATCATCTAGTCCAACCCCCGGCCAGAGCAGGGTCACCCAGAGCACATCACCCAGGAACGCCTCCAGGCGGGTTTTGAATGTCTCCAGTGAAGGAGACTCCACAACCTCTCTGGGCAGCCTGTTCCAGTGCTCTGTCACTCTCACAGTAAAAAAATTCCTCCTGATATTCCTCTTGAATCTCCTATGCTCCAATTTGCATCCATTACTCCTTGTCCTATTACTCCTTGTCACCTCTGCTCTTCTCACCAGCGCATCTCTCCGGACGTGGGATGGCAAGGAGAGAGCCTCCGGTGCAGACCTTGGCCGGGCTGCAGAGGTAGCGGCTGGTCGACGCCTCAGGGTGAAAAGTGTTGGTGTAAAAATGGTGTTGCTGTAACGTTTGGATAAGCATGGCCCCAACCAGAGTGTCGTCCTGGTCCTGCACTGCTTCAGCTGACGTGGTCTCAGATCACCCCGTTAAAGCTGAGCATCTCCACATGGAAGTGGAGAACTGCCCAAATTAAAAATACTCAACCAAAACCACTGCAGAGACATCACAGTTTTCTGGTGGACAAGCTGGGAGCAGTGACTGCTTCCTTTGTCCCACCTTTTGTCCACCTTTGTAAGCTCCTGGGGGCAGGAATCATCTCCTTGTGCAGTTGGTTGGACCATTAAAGGTTCCATGGAGAGAGAATGCTCTTCTCTGCCGTGCTTTGGGAGGGGATGGGATGCCTGGGTGGGGACATCAAAGGGACCTGATGGTTTCAAACTGAGGGAGAGGAGATTTAGATGAGATATAAGGAAGAAATGTTTCACAATGAGGGGGGTGAGCCCCTGGCCCAGGCTGCCCAGAGAAGCTGTGGCTGCCCCATCCCTGGAGGGGTTCAAGGCCAGGTTGGACGGGGCTTAGAGCAGCCTGGGCTGGTGGGAGGTGTCCCTGCCCAGGGCAGGGGGGGCACTGGGGGGGCTTTAAGGGCCCTTCCCCCCCAAACCATTCTATGAGTCTATGATTCTATGACTTAGGAGCCCTGAGATGCCGGGACGTTGGGATGCTGCCACCCCAAACAGCTCTGAGGGGTGGGTCTGCAAGCAGGACGCGTCTCTCGCTCTGCAGCAAGATCCTAAACTTGCCCACACAACGAGCCCCAGGCTACGGGCTGTGGCTCTGGCAGCGCCGTGGTGGACCTGCTGCCGCTGTTGCCCCGGGGTGATGGAGGCAGCAGCTCTTCTGCTTGCGGTGGGTGTTTGTCCCGCTGTGGAAGAGGCGTGTGGAGGCTTCCTCGGGGGTCTGACGAAGACCCGCTGCTGCTGCCGACTTCCACCCCTTTGTGCCTTCCTCCGCTTGCCACAGGCTCCGCAGACCCAAAGTCTGTAGAAAGTAAAAAAAAAAAATAAACCCGGAAACCCAACCTCTAAACACCAAGAAAGGTCCATGATGTTAGGTAGTTTTTTGCTTAATTAGCACAGGAAGCAAATATTCCTGGTCTTTGTCAGGGCCCGCTTGCTCCAAGTCTTTTTGGCTTGGCCAGAAACGTTATTTTGGGGGGTTATTCCCACACAGCCTTATGTTGGGAGGGGGAAGGGATGGTGAAGCGCGGCATCACCCGCGGCTGGAGAAAACCCTCGCTCTGCTGATCCGGCCGCGCCGAGCTCTGCAGGCGCAGCAGGGGACTCTTGCCGTGGTTTGGGGGGGCTGGGGGTATCCTTTGGGTGAAAAGTCTCCGAAAAACCCCCCACCCTGTAGGACAACATTGTAAATAAGCAAATTGGGGTTTTTTTTACTTAAAAAGTGAAGGTTTCCCCCCTTGCAGGACCTGGCAGGGGTCGGGCGGTCTGGCTCAGAGGCTGGTCGCGCAGCCTTACAGAAAGAAATAGTGGCTTTGCCGCCGTCTGTGCGAGAGCTGGAGAGGCAGACCTGCCCTGCTGCGTGCCAGCAGCTGCTGCCGCTAAAAGCCCCAGCCTCCAAAGCGAGGAAACGCAAAGCCGAAGCTCCCGGGAGAATGTGCAGGGTTCCTCCCCTCCAACACCCCTCCGCTGATGGACCCACGCGGAGCGGCCGGGGGAGCCGGCCGGGTGACGGTGCTGCCCACCTCTGCTCTCCCCTGCGGCTCCCAGAGCCCCTGAGGTCCCGCTGGAAGAGGCTCGTGCGTGGGGACGGCTGAGTTCAGGGTTCAGTCTTCACGGGGAGCCTCTGCACAACCGGGCGGCAAAGCAGGGCTGGGGCTGGGGCTGGAACGGGGGGGGTAGCCCAGGTGTCGGCGGGGAAATGGGCTGGGATTGCCCCCAGCCGGGCTCACGCGTGAGCCAAGCGTTGTCCCTGCGCTGCTGCTGGGAGCAAACGGTGGCTCAGGGCCAGCCATGGACTCAGTCCCATTGTGAGGGGACGTCCAGCGCGGTTGGGGCAGCACAGGCCGTGGGTGCGTTTGGGCATCCCTAATCCTTGGAGCACGCGTTGCTTCTGCAGCTCAGGGGGGGCCGTGGGGACCAGCGGGGGCAGGGCAGGGCTGATGTTCCCCCTCGCTTTCACCCAGCCTCGGCGCCGAGGGGGCAGCCAGGGCTGGCTACCAGCGACGCCGGCTACGGACGTCCGTCCGTACGTGGCTCGGATCCCCCGAACAGCTCCCGCCTGGCGGGCTGACCTCGAACCCTTGGGGTTTTACACGTTTGCCTCGCGGAGGGACCAGGCTGTGGGATGCAGCGCCCAGGGACGAGCCACATTCCCCATTTCCTGCTCCTGTTTCGCAGCCCCAGCTGCGGGCTGCCCTTTCGCATGGAGGCCTGGAAGAAGGCAGGACCCTCTGCATCCTCTCCAGCTGCCACGGCGGGGATGGGAATGGGTCAGGGGGCTCCCTGGGCACAGTGGGGGTCTCTGTGTGGGCGGGCACACAGCAAGGAGCCTGGCCCCCACTCGGGCCAACCTGCACGGGGCCAGTGTCCTGGGGGATGTGGGACCACTGTACCGGGATTATAGGGCCACCATCCTGGGGATGTGGGGCCACTATCCTGAGGGATGTGAGGCCACTGTCCCAGACTCATAAGGCCACTATCCTGGGGAATATGGGGCCACTGTCCCATGCTCACAGGGCCACTGTCCTGGGGGATGCGGGGCCACTGTCCCAGACTCATAAGGTCACTATCCTGGGGAATATGGGGCCACTGTCCCATGCTCACAGGGCCACTGTCCTGGGGATGTGGGGCCACTGTCCCAGACTCATAAGGTCACTATCCTGGGGAATATGGGGCCACTGTCCCATGATCACAGGGCCACTATCCTGGGGAATATGGGGCCACTATCCTGGGGAATATGGGGCCACTGTCCCATGCTCACAGGGCCACTGTCCTGGGGGATGNTGCTCACAGGGCCACTGTCCTGGGGGATGCGGGGCCACTGTCCCGGGGTTATGGGACCCATGTCCTGCCGTTCCTGGCACTCGGGGCTTTCTCCGCGGGGGTTCCGGGGTCGCCGTCCGGGGGCTGTGGGGCTGCAGTCCCGGGACCCCCGCGGGGTTCAGCCGCGGCCCCCCCCGGCCCCGGGGATGCGCGGGCGGGAGCAGCCGGGCCCCGCGGCGGGCGGAGAAGCCGGCGGGCCCTTTAAGAAAGTCGAAGCCCGAAAGTTCATCAAAGTTGAGAAAGTTTTTCGTGGAGAGGAGGGAGCGCGCGCGTGTGCGCTGCTGCGCGTGTGAAATAATTAAAATAACTCAAGCCCGACAAAAAA
>VXBO01010455.1:93486-123358 GCA_013400135.1 Rhinoptilus africanus | reverse complement strand
TCCGGGGACCGGGACTGGGTCTCGACGGCGGCGGGGGACCGAGGATGGGGCGGCGGCGGCGGACCAGAGTTGGGGCACGACGGCGGCGGGGGAGCGGGGCTGGAGCGTGGTGTCGTCGGGGAAGTGGGGATGTGGCGGCGGGGAGCGCGGCGCCGTGGTCGGGGCACCGCGGACACGGCGTCGGAGCTGCCCCCGTCCCGGCCGTCGGGGGGGCTGGAGGTGGGATGGAGGGGCCGAGGCCGGGCGGGGGGAGCCGGAGCACGGAGGCGCCGGGAGCCGCTGTCGGGGTTGGAGCCCCGGGGAGGGGGCAGGGCGAGCCCCGGCCCGGCCGGGAGCCCCCTCCTCAGCCCCGCGGGTCCCCCCAGCGCCGGGGGCGGGCAGGTCCCTGCCCCCTCCAGCCCGGCCGGTGCCCGCGGGCGCGGAGTCCTGTCCCCCCGTCCCCGCACCGCTCTGCTGGGGACGCGCTCGGGCCGCCGTGGTGGAGCCCTCGCCCTGCTCCCCGTGTGGCTGGGCGGGAGGGCTGAGAGCACCCCTGCCAGCAGTCCCCTTCCCCTGGGTGGCCATCGCCAGCCAGAGCCTGCATCTCGCTGGGAGGACTGGCAAGGGTCACTTGTCCGTAGCCACATGCCGAAGCCCTGCCTGCTTGCCCTCGGAGCCACTGGCTGGGTGCTGGCATCGCTGCCAGCGCAGCGCTTCTCTCATCACGCCCCTCGAGCGGGCATTGGCGCGGCGGGTCACTGGCCACCCTCCGTCTTGGAGACCGTGCCGGAAAACACCCGGCCTCGGTAGCGTTTTGCTGCAGTCCTCCGCGCCCGGCCCTGGGGACCGGGGAGGTGCTCTGCCCCCTCCCCTCGCTGTCCTCCAGCGCGCCGTGCGCTCGCGCCGCCGCAACATGGCGCCTGGCTTCTCCGCCACCCACCGGGGTCAGCCGATCCCAGCAAAACAGCTGTCTTGAGGCCATCGTGCCCGCTGGTCTTCAAGCCCAGCGTGGGGACCCGGGTAATGGGGTGGAATGGATTGGCAGGCGGTGGCCATAGCGTTTCTGTCTCCTGTGCGGAGCAGGGCTTGGGTGACGCGGTGGGATGCGTCTGTGATGCTCCTGTTGACGCATCCCAGCCTCACTGGGTGGCACTGGTGTGGCTGGTGGGGAGATGGAGCACCTGGGGCCCCGTGCCCCTTCCCCGGTGCGGGGAGGCTCGGTACGAGGGGGTTTTGCGGGCTGCACACGCGTGCGCAGAAGACTCAATGCGGCTCCTTGATCCAATTACTCACTGGCCTGCAAAGCTCCCCGAAGTCGATGCCGCTTGGCGCATCCCAGTGGCATTGCTCCGGCTGGGCTGGCTCCTCGGGGATGGTGGCCAGGCGAGCTCTTGGTGCTGGGGCAGAGCTGGCCTGTTCCCCGCTGCTGGATGGTGGTTTGGTGAAGTGGGTGCTGGAAGTTGTTACATTTCGGGAGCCTGGAAATCCTATCCCTCTGGGGAAGCCGATCCTCCCTGGACTGATGCTTGGTGGTCGGAAAGCCAAGTTAAAGATTGCATCCATGGGGAACGGGGCTGGGGTTGAACACAGCAGCCCCTGCTCTCTGCTGTGGCACCTCCGGGGGCGTGCGGGGAGGGGGATGCTCCAGTCCACCCTGCTGGATGGTCCGCAGCCTCGCTGGGTGCGCTTCCCACCCTGCACCCAGGGGCGCAGCGAGGACCAACCACCCTGGTGGCGGCTGAGGATGCTTGGGAGGAGGTGGGCTGGGACATCCCCTTCCCTGAGGGGGTTGCTGTCAGAAACCCCTCTCTGCGCCCGGGTCCATCACAAATAACGACGAGCTGCAGGATGGCTCCGTGGTGGCCGCTCTGAGCCTGCGGGAGCCCTCCGAATGCTTGCTTTTCCTCTGCGTCCTCCTGGCTGACCAGGAGCCGTTCCTCGCCGCAGAAGCAGCTAATGGTGGTGCAGGGAGTGACGTTGTGTCCAGGGTGCCGGCATGGTCTGCGGAGCTTAATCCCACATCCCACCCAGATTCTTCCCCAAAGCTCCCCTCCATGCAGAGAGATAAATACGTTTAGTGCGAAGTGGAATCCTTGGTTTCTGATGCCTGCGGGAGGGTGTGCTGGGATATCTTCCCACACTGCGTGGGTCACGCCGCCAGATCCTGGCGCTGCGGACACTCCTCCGTGTCCTCCTCCCCCCACCGTGAGCCTCCTTCGCCGCCTCCCCCCGGCGTTGGCAGGAGGGGGCTGTGCGCCCCAGATACAGCGGGGGCGAAGCTCCCAAATTCAACCATTCCCTTTATCTTATCGGCAAGCCCCTGGATCTCGCAGCCCCTTCCTGCCCGGTGACATGCGGAGGACAGGAATGCCTCTCGAGGTCGTTAGCGGGAATGTTAAACAAACAGGGCCTGATGTCAGTCCCTGCTGTTCCTCACCAGACACCTCCCCAAACTCCATCCCTCCCCTCTTGCTGCTATCTCCTGTTTAGTTTTCCAGGCAGCCGCCAATCTGCGTGACAGCGTACGTGGCGGCGCGGCCGGGGGGCAGCTGCCGGGGTGCCGCACGCCCCCGTGGCAGGCAGAGCTCCTCTCCGGCCACCGCGGGAGCTTCCTGGCTCTGCACGGACACCACCTGTGGTGTTGGTGGCCGTGTGGCGAGGAGGACGCTGTGTGTTCACCCTGCCGTCGTGGGTGTGCGACGCGGAGGCGTTGCTCCTACTCTGGAAGCTCATCCTTGCTCTCCGAGGAGGTCACTGGGAAGTTGTAGGTCCCTGGGGAAGTCTGGAGCTGGCTGTCCAGATGAAGCCCGTGGTTATCCCAGGTGTCCCCTTGGTCCCCTTCCCTCTGCGTGACAGCGTGGTTGGCCTCGCGGGCGTGCTTGCAGCTCCGAGGGTGGTGGCTGCCGCTCTCGTGGTAGCGCTTGGACGCTGGGGGCTGCTGACCATGGAGAGCATCGGACCTGAGGTCGCGCTGGGTGGGCAGAGCCCAGATGAGGACCAGGAGAAGCCGCCAGGCTGTGCTCTGCTGGGAGAGGGTCATCTTCCCTGTCGCTCCGTGGCAAGGCTGGGGTGTTAGCCATCGGTTAGAAAATGCCCTCTTGGGCAGGGCAGGAGGCTCTCGGCTCCGTGACACCCTCCCAGGTAGCGAGTTCTTCATCCCTGTCCTTTCGTAGCCAGAAGCAGCCGGGAATGCCGTTGGTGAGCAGCCCGTGTTGCGTGCTGGATGTCTGTAGCACTTCATGGACTGGTGCCAGGCATCTCTTGATTTCTGTAATCTCTGCTTGAGTGGGCCTAGATACCTCTTGCATGCATGGATTCTAGCTCTCTGACTTGAAACAAATAAGGTTAACATAATTTCTGAAGTCAAATGACTCTGATGCTGCTCTTTGCTACAAAGAACTTGAGGGAGCGGTAGTTTTGGTAGCCACTTGCTAAGCTGCTTGTGCTTGGTCTGGCTGAACCAGGATGGCGCTTCGGAGCCATTTTCGTGCCTCCTAACAGTCCCCTCAGTGTTAGATGCAGCTTTCTGTTAGTGACAGATTGTTGGCTGAGCAAGTAGCCTGAAGTCACCACGTACGCAGAGGTTCTGGGAACTGGTGTGTTCCCAGACCTCCTCTTGGTCTATCTGTGAGTTGCTCTTACTGGGGGAGGGATGTGGGAATCTCCTCGTGTCCTGGTGACTGTAAATACCCTGTAAAGGAGCTTCCTTTTCTTCCTTCCTTAATCTTTACAATCAGAGTTTCTTAGATGTGAATCTGTTGTTTTGAGCATCCATGTCCCACCTAGTCTCCGTGATGGGGTAGCTGTTCTTCCTCCTGCTGTCCGACTGGGTAGCTGGTCTAGTTATCAAGGCTCAGCTTCAGAAGTGAGTCTTCCTCCTTGGCTGACCTGAGGAGTGGCTGAGCAGAGCTTTCCCCACCTGGCCTCCCAGTGAAGGGGTTTATGGTGGTGCCTGCAGAAGTTACAAAGGGCTGAACCCAAAGGCTCCCTTGCTAGCAAGGGCCTCTGTTTTTCCCTCATCAGGATGGACAAAGAAGGAAGGATGCCTTTGGTGGTGTCTGGAAGGTATCCAAGAGTGGTTCTGGCTTTGTTATCCTTCATGCCTCTGCTAGAGGAACTAGCCCAGTGTGAAGTCAAGTATGACTCTTGCTGGAACTGGCATGGAAGGCTTTTGGAGCCAAAAGGTCCTTTGGGCTTGCTGGTCTTGGCCCTGGCCTTGCCAACCTGCCAACTGGCCCAGGTTGCCCAGAGAGGGGGTGGAGGCCCCATCCCTGGAGACGTCCAAGGCCAGGCTGGATGAGGCTCTGAGCAACCTGATCTGGTTGAAGATGTCCCTGCAGGGGGTTGGACTGGGTGGCCTTTAGAGGTCCCTTCCAACCCACCGCAGTCTGTGATTCTGTGAAGGCTGAGCTGCTTGGATCATGGAGCAGTGCCTCTGCCTGTCCTGGCCCTCCAGCTGCCTCAGACAAAGGCTTTGGCTTGGAGCCTCACCAGGGCATGAGTGTGGAGGGTCAGGGTCTCGCCTGCAGCGCTCAGCACACGCTCTCAAGGAGAACCGGGCACTAGCGGGGACCCAGAAGCCTTCACAGCTCTGGAGGTGGGTGGTGTCAAAAGCATGTTCCCAGGGATGCCTGTACGTTGTAGGGCACCCCTGGAACAGGAAAGTGCCTTCTGCAGCAGCAGGATGGCTCACGTGGTGGAGGCTGTAGGTGGAAAGAATTCCTTTGCAGGTTAAGAGACCGTGTGTGATGGCTGAAACCGAATTCCTCCTGACTCCGGGTGCTGGGCAGTGGGACCTGGTGAGGGAGCAGGGCAGTGGGACGCAGCCCCAGCACTGGAGCTGCTGAACCCAGGCCACCCTGAGGTGCACCGGGGTAGCTGTGACCCTGAGCCTGCCTATCTGCTGAGGAGGGACCCTGGGGGGGGCAGCGGTACCGGCACCACGGGGAGGTGCGTGCCTGGGCACCCTGCCCTTGGCATGGCAGAAGTGCACGCTGCAGGCTTGGCAAGGACACTTTGACCATTGCACCAGAGGGTCAGGGCATGGATGAGAGGCTGAGGGTTCCAGGAGCTGCTGCTCCCCCTTGGTTCAGCCCCACCAGAGAGGGGTGTCGTGTTTTCATGCTTCAGATGGTGGCTCGATGGCAGGCATGTGTGGAGCTAGAGGCTTACGTGAGGTCTGGGGTGGTGAGGCTTTCCTTGGCCCCAGGGCTCTCCGCTGGCTCTTGCTTGGAGGTGGGAACAGGGGTGGTGCTGAGGCTTGCTCGGTCCATCTCTCTAGTGGAGATCATCTCCTGTGCCGGGCCCTGTCAACAGGGACAAGATGTTGACCTCTGTTGTGTGCCCTATGGGAAGGAACAGTCTCAAGCCCGACTGGCCAAACGTAGGGCAGGGGGGCAGAACACAGATATGAAATCCTGAGATATGATGCCTACAGCCTTGCCTTGATGTGCCCAGTGGCTGCTGGAGTGGCTTTCTCTGGGTGACAGTCGGCGTGTGCTGGCCTTGCACACCCTTGCTGCATCTCCTCGATCACGGAGCCCAAGCTTACCTGGCTGCAGGCTGTGGTTGCTGGAAGCCCAAGGACCCATGTGGAGGATCTCCAGCCCCACTGCGTAGGCCCAGAAGAGGCTACAGAAATGTTGCACCTCCTACTTTGGGATAGTGCATTCTTTCCTGCGCTGCCAAGGACGTGGTGATGGGTTCTTGCATTAGTGTGGGGTCAGGTCTTGGTGTGTGGCTGTGTCGGAAGCTGTTGGCCAGGGGATGTGTGTCCCCCCCATCTGCTTCCAAAGGCAGGAGGCCAGTGTCTGTCTGTCTGAGTGGCTTCCCTGGGTCACCACTAGCAGTGGCTTGATGCGTGGAGCAAGCTATGGACTTGTAGAGAGCACCCAGCTGCTCTGGGAGGTACTGGAGCAGGGAAAGAAGCTCTCCTTGGCCACAGTAGGATGCCAGTGGGGAGCTGGCTGGGGCATGACCTGTTTCTAGGAGGACTGTGTGCCCTCTCCATGCTTGCTATGCACTCTGCCCTGCTCTGCTGGGCTTACCTCTGCCTTGTCCTCTACAGGCTGGGTGCCTGCCTGGGGTCTCGTGGGGGAGCGCCCTGTGGTGCAGAGGGAGATGAGGGCATGATGCAGGCTAGGGTTGGCTTTTCTGATCCATTTTTGGGTGGCACAGCCCCTCCCCACTGCCTAGGGGCCCTGTTTTGCCAAAAGCTGGACTGACGCAATGGTGTTTCGGTCCTGTGGGTGCTTGGCACCCTGCTGGTGTCCCCAAAGGTCCCCCTGTGGTTGGGGTGACGCTCCAATAACCACTCCCAATGGCAGAAAGCTGCTGCAATCTTTCAGCTCGTCATCACTTGCTTGGCTTTTGTGGAAGATGTGCTTGGTGTTGGGCTGTGGAGATGCCAGGCATGCTCTGTGGAGCTGCGGTGTGCCCAGCGCTGCGCTATCCCGGAGCAGGCTGGCTTAAGGAGAGATTCATGGTGCTGCTGTGGCTGTGTCCTGGCTCTGGGCAGAGGAGGCATAGGGCTGGAAAGTGCCCAGGAATCGTCTCATGTCGGGGCGAAGCAGAGACAGATGTGCCTGCTTAAGGATCTGAGGTGAGAAAATACCCAGTGAGGGTCCTGCAGCCAATCCAGTATCTTCTGCCAGCCTCTGCCCTGAGCAGAGCTTGTGCCACCTTGTCCTGCTTTGAGTGACACAGGACTAATTTCTCTTCTAGTGCCTGGGAAAGCTGCACTTTTAGAAGACTCTAGTGCCCGAGTTTGTGAAAATATTTACTTTATAGCCAACTAGGCTACGTGGGATTCAAGGTCTCAGTGGCTTTGAGCCTTGCCGGGTGCAGGGATGAGGAGGAGTGAGACCCAGGCACTTGCCCCAAGCTGCCAACAGGGTTATTTCATCCTATGAATGTCACATTCCATATAAATTAGAAAGTTTGCTGAGCAGCTCTCTCTCCCTCTTGATGGCTGTCATCCTGAGCACTCCTCGCCCTGGTGCCGGAGCCCTGAGCCCTTCCCTCCTCCCCTTCCAGTGTCCTACGTTGGCTGTCTCCTGCTGGGAGGGCACGGCTTCTGCCGATGGAATGGGCTGAGTATGATCCTTGTCTATTTTATATTGGTGTTGGTGTCAGTATTGGTTCTTTAGTGTAATTAATAGTCTTATTGTATTAAATCTGTTTACATTTCAGCCTTTGGGTTTCTTTGGTTTTTTTCTCCTCATTCCCTTTCTCGAGTGGGGAGGGCTCATTGGGTGATAGAATAATTGTCTGAACGACGATAAATTGTTGTGGGCTCCTCAAACCGTCACAGACCGCCATGTCTCCTGCTGGGAGAACAAGCGCCTGGGCGCAGGCAGGAGGAGCGGGTCGGCAGCAGGTTCCCCTGGTGTCAGCTGTCCCCGTGGGTGACGGCCGTGGCTCCAGCCCACCGTGAGAGGTGTCGGTAGAGGCTGGCAGATGTGCCGCTGGGTCCCCGGAGCGGGGGGCTTAGTGCCGTGGTCTGGGTAGTGCACGCCCGGGTGTGAGCATCCTTCAGCGGGTTGCCTGCGGTACTTGTGCGTGTCTCCTCTGGCTTAGCAGACCTCCCGGCAAGATGCAGCGCTGCGGTGGCATCCTGATGCTCAACCAGCATCTCTTTGAGCTGGGGATCCCTTGGGACAGGAATCTCCTGGGAGTTGCGGGGCTGGTGTGCCCGAGTGTTTCAACAGCGTGGAACCCCTGCTGTGGCCCCTGCTCCCCCGGGTGCCATCCCTTCTGCGAGATCCTGCAGAGCTGCAGGGGACGGGACTCGGGGGAGCATGGGGGGGGTCTCTATGGCAAAGCCACACCAGCAGCGCTTCCTCTGCTGGACTATTCTGGGGTGCTGCTCCGTTCTGCCTGGCCTTATCAGTGCCCATGTGCTTCCTGCTGCCTTGGGAAGGGGCTGCTACCTCCCCCCTTGCTCCAGCGCCTTCCTGCCCCGACCGCAGGGCGCTGAGCCCCACTGACATCCCCCTGCCCGACACGGGGGAGAGCGGTGCCGGGGAGGGGCTGGCATAGCAGTGTCACATGTGAAACACCCCCGGCCTTGGGGACAAAATGCTTGTGCTCCTGGGCTTGCTTGTGGTCAGCCTGCCTTCCTCCCCTCCGGGCAAGCAGGATGTTGGTCCTTGGGCGCCTTTCATTTGGAGAGGCTCATTTCGGAGGGAGATGGCTGACGCCCTCCTTGCTTCAAGTGCTGGGGGAGGTTCCAGGCCCTCATTTCCCGCTGGGGATGTGGGAACATCTCCCTGCTGTGGGGGGATGCCCATGGCTGCTCGGGGCGTGCTGGCTGGGGCAGCTCCTGGTCTGATCCTGTGGCGGGGCTCAGTGCTGCCCTGCCTGCTGGCTCCGGCAGCTGCCTGGGGACATCGGAGCTCTGCCAGGACTGGAGCTGCAGCAGGCAGCCGGCTCTTGCAGACTCTTGTCCTGGTCTGGGGGAAACTGAGGCATGGAGCGGCGCGGGAGCCTGTTAGCAAGCCGTTCCCCTTGGGAGGAATGCTCCATGGCGCTGAGGCTGTTCCGCTTTCCTGTCCCTGGCACAGACCAGCCACTTCTCTCCTCCAGTTTTCCCCTCCCGTGTGTTTCCTGGGAGTTTGATGTGCTGAGGAGCAGAACAGCCCAGGCCTGGGTCCGCCCGGTGGGGTGACAGGAGCCCTGTGGCCCCAGGTCCCGCGTGGGGCAGTGAGACGAGGGTCCTGTCCCATTTCTGAGCCCCACGGCTGGGCTCTCGAGCGTTTCCCTCCCTGCAGCCCTGCTTCCCGAGCTCGCCTCCCCGCCTTTCGCTGCCGTGCCTTATAAGTCCCGGCTCTTGGGCAGCCAGCAGCCTCGCTGCATTCCAGCGGCCTCGCGTCAAGTGGCCCCGGCTGCATCGCGGTAGCCAGAGCTGGGGCTCTGCATCCCGCTCTGTGGCTCTGCCGGTGGCCCCACGTGTCTGGGGGACACCCTGCTGGGATGCTCTCCTGTGGGAAGAGCTGGAGCCCGCCTGCCTGGGCTGCTGGGACCTCAGGGCAGCTGCCTGGAGTGGGGACATCTTTGGGATGTGGCTTGTCCCTGTCCTCAGCAGGATGGCAGGGTGGTGGCATCCTGCTGGTGGCATAGGAAAAAAGTTCGGTGGGCATACTGGTGTGAAGGGATGGGAGGTGGCTTGTCTCCAGGCAAAAATGGCATGTAGCTGGAGGTGGCTTCCTGGGGAGAGGGGATGTCCAGTGACGCGGCGTGGATGAGGCACTAGATCATGTTCCTGCTGGAGGTGTCCTTGGGTATCTCCTAAGCACTGGCAGGAAGGGCTGGTGTGCTCCTGGTGCTGGGAGCGTGGCCACAGGACCTGGTCGATGCTGCGGGACTGGAGCGGCCGCAGCTGTGCAGAAGCAGGGCTGTGGGTGACCCCGCTCTTCTGGGAGGGTCCCGAGAAAAACCCACCGCTGGAGACCTACCAGGGCAGCCTCGTTGGAGATGGGTACTTGTGCCTTTACATCTGACACTTCTGGCATAACTTGACCCGTGCTGGGCTGCAGGGCGCCGTCTGGCTCCGCTGGGGACTCCCTTTCAGGAGCTCTTGTTTAAAAGCAGCCGTGGTGAGGAGATGTGGACGTTGTAAGACCCATGCTCCCCTCCTGGCAGTGCTGGAGCGGTGGTAGGAAGAGGCAGGTGTTGCTGGCTGCCTTCTTTAAAGCCTCGGTGCTGAGCCTCGGCTGTGCTTGCCCTGGGTCTGTGTCTCTTCAGGGAGACGCAGCAGTGCAAGGGCTGCTTTAGAGCCTCCCTGGGCTTGAGCACTAAATGGATTTGTCCTTGTCCCTCCCTCCCTCCTGCGTGGGAAGCTATGCTGGGATCCTCCCTCTCCAAGAGATGGCCTAGATGGTCTTGTCCCTCCTGGCACAAATCCTGTTTTCCATGGCTCCCCGCCATCTCTGCCGGGTGTTTGGACTGGGGACATCCCCAGAGGGGGCAGGGATGGGGAAGGGAAAGCGTTTTCCGCAGGGCCTCCAGCAGCTTGACCCCGCTGGGCTCTCCTGGGTGAGGGCTGCTCCCTGCCTGTGTGTCTAATTAAGACCGAGATGGGGTTGCTCTTCCCTGGCATCTCATCAGGGGCTGGCAGCAGAGTCTGAGAGTGAGCACAAGAACAAGGTATTCCTGGAGATCTGCTTCAGCTCTGTCTTCTCCAAGCTCCTGCTGAACATGCAGTTTCACCCAGGCGCTTCCTGATCTAGCCCTGGACGGAGACTGATTATTTTTTTTTTTTTGGTCCTGCGGCTTCTCCAGTGGCTCCGTGGGGAGGCTGAATATCTACGGGGGTCTGGTGTTTGGTGGCAGGGAGCTGGAGCAGGGCAAACGTATTTAAGCAGAAGCCTACCCTGTTGTGGCACGTTGAGTGGAAGGCTGGAGTCATCAGCCCTAGGTGGTCCGAGGGGCCTCCCAAAGCCTGCAGGTCTTGAGCTGCACAGGGGTGACCGGAGAGTCCCAGTTCGGTTAATCCACTGGAAGGTGCTTGTCCAAACCCCGTTGCCCTCATCCAGAGCTCACTCCTTCTGGGAGCAGGGGGAGGAGGCTGGACCGGGGCTGCCCACTGTGCACGAGATGCTCAGGCTGGCAAGCTGCCTCCTGCCGTTCTCCTGTGCAATAACCCACATCTCCTTTGCTTTCGGGTTGCTGCTGATCCCATCTTTATGCCTGGTCTCGGAAGTGATCTCCCTCTGGCTTACCTCAGTCTGTCCCTCCACTGTATCGCCTGGGTCTCTCACCAGCATCACCCTCCCTTCCCTGAATAACTTGGTTTCACTTCCCTTACCCTTTTCTACAGTTCGCTTACGGATGTGCTGAAGTGCAGAGATCTCAGAAAACCAACCACTTGGTCTCATCGCTTCTAACAAGCTCTTTCTGAGCAGGGACCTGCCTTGGTCTGTCTCGAGACCCTTAGGGAAACCTTAGAATCATGGAATCGTGTAGGTTGGAAGGGACCTTTAAGATCATCTAGTCCAACCATCAACCCAACGCTGCCAAACCCACCCTCGTTTGAAGATGTTAGCTGGTGGCATCTGGGATTGCCCAGGCTTTCTTTGGGGTGATGCCAGTCCTTGGCGGGTGCTGTGGGTTGGCTGCGATCCCCTTCCCGATGCCATGTATGGTGACAGACCTGGAGGCGAAGGGAAGATTTTTGGCCTGCAAGAGAAGGTCTCTTGCTCCTGTCCTTGGCGGCAGCTCGTGGGGCTGGCATTAGGAGCTCGTTACCTCTGACAAAGAGCTTTCCTAGGCACCCGCGTTGCTCTGTTCAGGCTGTTGTAATGGCTCGGAGTGCCTGACTTCCCCTTCCCCGAGCAACCACGCATCTTCCATCCTGTCACGCCTGTCGCAAGGACTTACCCAGCAACACATCACGGGACCATTTAGAGACCCAACAGGGATGCAGATTTCTATCTGCTTGGAAGAAACATCCATTCTGGGGTCTGAGCTCACTCAGATCCTGAAATATTGAAAAGGGACGGTGCTTTCACATGGCAGAGGCACATGTGTGCCACCACACTCTGCACAGTCCTCCCCTGCAAGAGATGGCTGTGTGTCTTCTGGGAATGCGCTGCCGGTGCTCCATGTAGCTCACGCTGAAGCACAAGTGCCAAAGTCTCCGAGGCAGCCAGCAGTGCCATTGCCCGCTCCGTCTGGACATGAGGTAGCCCTGGAGTGATGCATCAAATAGGGGCTGGGCTGGGAGACTGTAGGCATGGAAAGCATTTCTGGAGTGCTCCAGATAGCATCCTGCTTCCCTAGATAGGGCAAAGCGAAAGCTGAGGGGATGTGGTAGGGCCATCCATGCTGAGGGTTCGGGGAAGGGATGGGAACAATGCCAGCGTTGGAGGGAGGGAGGGACAGACAGACAATCAGTGGTTGCATCCTGCAGACACGCTGGGCTGGAGAAGGGCTCTGCACACTAATGGGGGTGGTGGCAGCCCATGGGGGTGTTCACTGGGTGGTGGCAGCCCTGAGTCTCGGCATGCAGGGAGCGCAAGAGGGGCAGAGGGCTCCAAGACTTCCATGATCACTGTCCATCCTGGAGGGCTCAGGCTGCCCCGGCGCTGATGTGAAGGGTATCTCTCTGCCCTGGCAGGACTGTCTGGGGCACAGGAGCTCAAGGAGGTGTGTTTTCTCCTTTAAACAGGAGAAACTTCTCTGCCTGGAGGACTCTGAATCCCTCAGAGTTGCAGGGGCTCCAGCGCATGCTCCTGTCTCTGCTGCCTCCAGCCCAGGAGCAGGGCAAGCGCGTGCTGCTCGCTTTGGTGGCAAAAGAGGTTTGAAGAGGTAGAACCCACTTTGTCTGGGGAAGGAGAAAGGGCTGAGCGAAAACTAAAATGTGGGAGCAGAGTGCTGCTGCCCTGCAAATGTCATGGGGTGGCTCCAGGCTGGAAAGAGGCCAGGAGGTGGGCTCTGGCTTAGGGCTCCTGGTCCTGCTGCGTGTTTTGAAGCTCAAACTTCTGTTTGGTGCTGTTCTGAGCATTCAGGCACCAGTGCTGTCCTGTGACCTTCTCGTGGCTTGTTTGGGACTGGTTCTGTGGGTGGCATCCCCTGCAATGAAAAGTGAGGAACACAGAGCTCCATCTCATTCCCGTACCTTCTGTCTTCCCTCACCTGCCTGTCGCTGCTGGCCGAGCTGTGCTCATGGCCTCCTGGTCCTTGTTAATGATGGCTAGTGTCTTGGTGACCTCTCGTGCATAACTTCCCTTTCCAGCTCGGGACTGATTTACAAGAAGTCTTGGCAGCTTCATCAGGCTGCTTCCTATGGAAGCAGGCTGCTGGGCAACGTCTCCCAGAGCAGGGAGAAGGTGGCCATGATGGTCTCGCTGTTGAGCAGAGCCATGAGCCTTCAGCACTGTTTCTTCTTCCTGGCTATTTATGTGAACTGTTATAGATAATTTCAACAGACTATCTATTGAAATCTTCCTCTGGTGCTCTGGTTTTTGCTTATACGTGCTGGGTGCATTTGGACTTGGTATGGGACTTCTACAGCTTGGGAAGAGCAGCAGCCTACAGGGAATCGGTGCAGCCCAGCTGGCCCTTGGCTGGGCACAGTAGAACTAACACTGTAAGAGCTGGTTTGGGAGCAACTTCTGAAGGGTCTGATGCATATTTGGTGAAGGAGCTGGGATGGACCCAAAAATTGTCCTCCAAGTGATCTTCTGGGGCTTTTTGCAGAAGTTGAAAGGTGAGAGTATAGCAGTGGGGCATTTCTCAAAGTAGAGGGATGTTTTTGAATCAATGGCTGAAGTGCCAGGGTGGGCGAAGGAAAGGAGATCTAGTGTATGATCTCTAGAAATAGCTAGAGAGACGGCTAGGGTTTGTACTGGTCTCTTCTGGACCATTGATATGTGTTAAACTCTGTTAGTGCTTTTGGCAGTGTATGGTCTTCTAGCAGTCTGCCCAAGTTCTGGTCACCAAGGCGGGCTGGTGTCCTTGCCCTAATCAACCCAGACTGCTCTGCTGGAGACTGGGTTTTTGTAAAGGTCTAAATGGTTTGTGTCAGGGAGGAAAGGAGTGGGTGTATGTTATCCTGGACAATGCTCCTCTTGTGTAGGGAAGGGTTAGTGCCTGCAGGGCCACCTTTGGTGCGAGGTGTCCCACTCTTACTGCACCTAGCTTCTGAACTGTGCGCTGTACTCCTGCTTTGGTACTAAGCATCTCCTTTCAGTAGGTCTCGTTGACCTCTCTCCTAGGTACGGACGCTGTTTGTCAGTGGCCTTCCTGTGGATATCAAGCCCAGAGAGCTCTACCTACTCTTCCGACCATTCAAGGTAAGAAGGTCTTCAGGCTTGGTCTGTGGTGGGAAGGAGGCTGTCTTGTGGCTAACCTTGCAGCAGAGATCTCTGTTGGAGGGGAGCAAGGGTGAAGTGGGAAGGCAGGCCTTCTGTGAAAGCTTGAGGAACCTGGTATGGAACCAGAATGGTATCCCATGGCTCGCTCTCAGCTGGGTAACTCCTGGAGCCTGTGGAAATCGGGCTGTCTCCAAGCTCGATGGAGGCTGCTAGGTCAGCCCCGCAGCCCAGCTGGACCAGCCCTGCCTCAAGGATGTATCCTGGTCTCCTAACTGTCCATGCTTCACTAGATCACCACATGGGCTGTCCTTGGGCAAACAAGAGAACTCCACTTCCCCCTCTTCCAGCACAGGGTGCTCTGTGCTCTCCAGGCTCTAGCCAGGCAGGGTGCTCATCTTAGTAGCTTGATGAAAAGCTAGAAAATGGGATTTCTGCCCACCAAAGGGCTAGCTGGGATGGCTGCTCTGCCCTTAGACTAATCTCAGTCTTCTCTTTTGGTGGGAAAGAAGAGCCGTGTTAACGTACCTACTGCTGCAAACCCTGCCTTGTGAAGGGTTCGGTGCTGCAGTAACTCCTGGAGCTGTCATGGCTTGGTTGTAGCTCAGCTCCTTCAGGAACCTGGTGCTGACTTGCTTTCTTCCCTTCTTTCTTCCCTTCTCCAGGGTTATGAAGGGTCACTGATCAAGCTCACTTCAAAGCAGGTACCTCCTCCTTACAGTGCTTGGGTATTTTTGGCTTTTGCTAGAAAAGCAGGCACGTGGGGGGGGACAGACACCATTTCACCGCCTAAAGCATTGTCTGTACTCAGCACCATGTGTGCAGCTGGGTTCTGCTCACGCCTACCATCCTGGTGGCCCCAAGCTCTCAGCACGTGCCAAATTCCTTCGTGTCTCCTGTAGCTGCCCAGACCACGGGGGCTGGGGGAGACGTGGTGCTTCAGCCTCAAACCCTGTGCTGCCAGAAACCTTCCCCAGACCCATCCTAATTAAGGCAGTGGTTCCCCTTATGGGCAAGGGGTACCCTTACTGGGAGCTACCAGGGTGCGCAATGCCCCCAGCGTGTAGGGAATACCAAAGCTTTTTGGTGTGGTGGGAGCAGACGTGCAGTAGGAATCTTGGGATGATGACTTCAAGCTCTGCTTGAAGGCCCTCTGCAGCTTTAGGTGGTCTCTTCTGTTTGCAGTAAACTGCCTGGGGCAGAGGGGGTGGCAGGGCAGGCAGGGCAGCCGGAGGAGCTGGAAGAAGCTTCCAAACTGAAATCAGCATTATTTCTTTCAGCCAGTTGGTTTTGTGACCTTTGACAGCCGGGCTGGTGCTGAAGCAGCGAAGAACGCCTTGAATGTGAGTACTCGATGTACGGGCTGGGCTGGGGGCCATACCCCCACCATGGCTTGGCCTGGATTTGGGGGCTGGAGTGATGCTGGGCTTGTCTGTAGCATAGGAAGGGTCAGGGTGTCTCAGCCATGCCCTTGATTGGGCTAAATGGTCCCGTGGTATCCCACCAGGGAAGCAGGAGAGCTGTTAAAGACTGACATCAGTCTGAGAAAATGGATGCAAAACCGTGTAGTTTCTGACCACTGGAAGACTGCTCCAGGGCCTCGGAGGGCGTGGGGAAAGAAGAGCTACTCTTTTTCTGGAGCTGGCATGCATCTCCTTACCCAGCAGTTGGCCTCTGATACCAGATCCAGGCAGTGAATCCTGTTCCTTATCTATGATGTGCTCCCCCCTGTATTGAGTAAGAGTTGGGGACCGAGAGACCTCCCTCGTTCTTTACCTGTGTGTGTCGAGGTGTGGCCAGAACTGCTCTTCAAGGAGCTTTTCCCCCTGCTGTCTGCACTGAGTGCTGGGGTGGGGGCTCACCCCGGCCTGACTGCTTGGCTTGGAGAGCCTGAGGCAGACAGGTCTTCTCTGGGGAACCAACCCTTAGTAAACACATGGGAAGAGAGGTACTGGGGGCATAAGTTATCCCCAGGCGTATACAAGCATAGGGCGATACCCTGTAATGCTTTGGTGGGGTGTGTGGAGCTCAACTTGTGTTTAGCATCAGCTTTTTGAGGCTGTAGGTTGAGCTCACCAGGGTACGCGGGTAGCGAAGCAGGCTCATTGGGAATGTGGTCTATCGTGTGGCTGTAGGTCTCGCTTGGTGCTAGTGGCCTCGTTAAAGCTTCACTTTACCAAATGCCCTGATGAAAAGCGTGTGGCAGTTCAGCAGAGTAGGTCCTTGTCCTGGAAGGTAGGAGGTAGAAGGTATTTCCTGCAGAAAGGAAGGGAACCAGCCTTCCCCCACTTCTGCTTCCATAGGAGGACATGAGGCCAAAGTTGTCTGGTGCAGGCTCTTTAACACATTTGCAGCACTTCCAAACTGCTGCAGCTCAAGAGAAAGAAATGAAGGTGGTCAACATGGCAGGCACAGCCCAGAACCATCTCCGTGCCATGTGGTCCTGCAAAAATTAGTGGGATCTAGGCAGCAAGACACTGATCTGGTTCCGCTCTGCTGCAGACCGTGCCTTGGGCACTGGGGCAGGGGCTGGTGTCTCTGCCCAGGCTGGCAGTAGGTGTAGCACCACCACAGACAGGAGCTCCAGTAGAGATGGGGTTATCCCAGTGTCAGCAGACAGGTTTTTTTTTTCCTGACCAGTGTTGGTATCCATCGCTGCTGTGCCGGTTGGTGAGCTGCACATGAGGAGCAAAGCTGTGTCCCTCACGCTGGAAGCAGAGGTCCTAGGCCAGCTAAACATAGAAATACAAGCATGTGGGAGCTTGAGTGTTGCAGTGAGGTGACAAAAAACCTGGGCCATGTGGCTGCAGCGTGATGGCCTTGGTTCCCCGGTTGGGCTTTGCTCCATGAATAGACACAGCCTGTGCTTAGACTGGAAACCTCATCTCTGAGAGGCTCCTCTACTTTCTTCTATGACAGGGCATCCGCTTCGACCCAGAGAACCCACAGACCTTGCGGTTAGAGTTTGCTAAAGCCAACACAAAGATGGCCAAGAGCAAGCTGATGGCCACGCCAAACCCCACCAATATCCACCCTGCCTTGGGCGCACACTTCATTGCACGGGACCCCTGTGAGTATGCTGGGAGGGACTTTGAGGTCACCGCTGGCCCAAACTGGGAGATGCCCAACCCTGGGAATGCTGCCGGGGTGGAAAGGAAACCATACCCACGTATGTTCTGGCTGAAAGCTGCCTGGTGCAGGAAGGCCAGCACGTTAGGGTTGCAGAAGAAAATTGGGTATCTGGTAAGGCTTCTGGCTGACGCTAGAAGTGTTGGGGGAGCGGGGTTGGGTTTGGTAGCTCAAGTGATACCGTAAGTCCTTAAGCCATCTGTAGGTCCTGTGCCGTGCGCCCTCAGCGCAGCCTGGTGGGGGGGGCAGCCCTGCCCAGGCTTGTTGGGCAGCCTGTGCCGTGGTGCGAGAGCCCGTCCTGTGGCACCAGCCCTGTGCCACGTGTGTGCACCAGCCCGCCCACAGCCCCTGCTGGGGTGGCGAGCAGGGATGGAGCGTGTTCCTGGTCTCTCCCGGCGAGGCTGGGAGGCTGGGGGAGCAGCTGGTAGCGGAGGTGCTGCAGGGGTGGTATGTTTTAAACCTCACTGGGCTGGAGGTGCAGAGCTTTAGCCTGGGGTTGGAGGTGCAAAGCCTGGTCTGAAGCAGGCTGTTGGGACCAGCTACTGAGGTGCTGTCACCTTGTCCCCTCCTGTCTAGATGACCTGACTGGAGCAGCTCTTATTCCAGCGTCCCCAGAGGCGTGGGCTCCCTACCCACTCTACACCACGGAGCTGACCCCTGCCATCCCCCATGCTGCCTTCACCTACCCGGCGGCCGCCGCTGCAGCCGCTGCTCTTCACGCTCAGGTGAGTCGCTCCCCGCCTGCCGTGCCCGGCACCGGGCCCTTCGCTCTCCCCTGCCCCTGCTGCTCGCTCCCGTGGGTCTCTGCTTGGCTGGTTCGACCCTGGCCTCCGCACCTTGGCTCCTGGCAAAGCCTCCTCCCGGCTGAAGTGCACGGGGGGCCCCCCGGCCCCCAGCAAGCCCCAGGGGAGAGGTCTCCATGGCTGAGCGCAGTCGGAGCCGGGCGATGATTTCTGACCCCGCAGGTCCAGCCTGCTTCTCCGCTAGAGGTGGGCAGAGGGGGGGAAGTCAGGGCTCAGTTTCTGGCTGGCTTTGCTGGTCCCCCATGGCTGGAATATTGTGTTGTGGGACTGCTGGGAGGAAAAGCTACACACCAGCCAGTGAAATAGGTACACTGTACTCCTTGAAACCCCAGTGAAGGCAACAGGCTTGACTCCATGCTGGAGCTGAGGGGCTCAGCTGGAACCCCCTCGGGCCAAGCAACTCAAAGGCTTTTGAAGCCAGAGAAGGGTGTCCTGCAGCAGATGAGTGACCAGAGCCTTGCCATCGCCGGGAGCTCTGATGGGACGGTGGTGTCGGCCACGAGGTGCAGGCTGGAGATAAAACTCATCTGGTGGGAGATGCTCCTGCCCAGGGCAGGGGGGTTGGAACTAGATGGTCTTTAAGGTCCCTTCCAACCCGAACCAGTCCATGATTACTCTGTGTGGGCCTGTGGGAATGCTGGCGGTGGTGCAACCCACTGCCTGGAGTATGGAGTTGTGGGGATGCCAGATGCCTGCACTGGTCTGAAACTGGAATGCCTTAACGTACTGAGGGCAACACCCCCGCTGAGCATGAAGTCCCTGAAACCATGGAAATGCAAAGAGAAGGCCACACCAGAGAGGTAGTGTCCTAACTTCAGGATAAGGCGCTTGGTGTGGAGCGCTTGTGCAGGAGAAGCTGGAGCCCCTGTCCCTGCCCTGCTGGATGTTAGCAGCCAGCTGTGCTCTGCCTGCTTCGGTCTCCGCTCCAGAGCGGTGCCGGGGGGACCGGGGCAGTGGGGCTCTGGGATTAGGCCCCAGAGCATCGGGGCATAATAACCTCTGCTCCCTGCCCTGCCGAGCAGGGTGTTCAGCTCCGCTCTTCCCTGCTTAAATTGAAAGGAGGAAGAGCTGTGTCCCTTCAGCTTGTCCACCTGCCCAATGGTCGCTCACTTGGCCCTTTGGCATCCTCTTGCTTCCTGCAAGCGTCTTGACTCTAGGTGTCCAGCTCCAACCCAGGCTCGTTTCCCCAGTGCAATACGGAGGCATGGGATGGATGTAAGCTCCTGGCCTGTGTAGGCTTGTCCGTCCTGCCCCTCACACGCTCGCAGACCTCTGCTGCTTCTGCCCTTCCACTGGCGAGCTAGTGTTGGGCTGAAGCTCTTGCAGAGTAGGCAAGTGTGTGGGGCCCAGGGTAGGAGTAGACACTGGCTTGTTCTTCCCAGGGCCTCCGGAGCCAGGCTGCTCTTCCAAGTAGGCTGGTCCTTCGCTAGGAGGGTTGTTCTTGCTGGGGTCTCCAAAAGTTATTGATGATGTCCACGGCCACATCTGAGTGTGCTCTGCTCGTGGGCAGCCTGGGAGGGCAGATGTCTTCCCTTCCCTGCTCCTTGTGTTGTAGGGTGGTGGAGCCAAGGGCTGTTGCTGGTTGAATTGCCCCTGGCAGGGAGGACCAGGAAAAAACCTCTCTGGTCTGGCTGAGGGAGGTGAAACTATTTCTGCAGGTCCTTCAAGGATGTTCACCTTGGAGATACACATGGGGACCCTAAGTGTAAGGGTTAAGCACCAAAACCTTATGGTGCATGGTGGGGGAGAAAATCTCTGCTGTCCTAAGGCAGAGGGTATCAAGGAGTCCTTCAGCCAGATCTTTTCCCTCTGGGGTCTTAGTTCCTGCCCTCCAGTTGTTAAGCTACTTGTTCTAGACAGACAGCTTAGCTTTCAAAGAGGTCTTCTGGTCTGAAGAATGACCCTGAGGCTCCGGGTAGCTCCCTGTATAGGTAGGACTCCCTCCCCAAGGAACCTCCAAGCCTTCGGGAGCCAGTGTATCCCCTGCAGGCTGTGGCCACGGCTGGACCCAGCTCTCTCCTGGAGGTGGGCTGGCCCAGCAGCTAGAGCTGCTCCCTGCCGCGTTGTGCAGTGACCTGGCGGGGAGACATTCTGGCGCAGTATACGTTACCAATAAAGTTTTATGGGGTTAAACATTACTCAGGCTGGCAGCTCGGAGCTGCCCGATCCCTGGGCTGGAGCCCTCTCCCGTGCAGAGCCGAGGCAGGGTGGAGCGAGTCAGGGAGATGACTTTTGCTCACAAACTGGGCTAAAAGCTGTAACCTTGGTCTCGGTGTGCTGAGCCCTCTGCTCTTGCTGGTAAGGACTGGTTCGCCTTGCTGGTGGGGTGGTGGGCATGTGAGTTGTTCTCTAGAACAGCTACAGTTCTTTCTCCTGAGACCAGTGTTGGCTGGAGGATGTTCATGGGGATGGCCGGAGTTTTTAGCAGCTCCGTAGCCTTCAGTCCTGGAGGGGGTATGAAGCTGGAAGCAGTAGCTAAGCTGAGAGCTTGTCGCAAAAGATTTAAACCTGAAGTACTCGTCCTCTCACCGCTCTGTGTTCAAGTCCGCTAGCGAGTGGGAGAGGAGGTGGCTGCCCTCTGTGATGCACCAGTGCAACCTCCCGAAGAGCTGCCCCGAGGGCTGGCGGGAGTGACGCGGGGCAGGAGGTGGCCGAGGCTGGCCTGGCCTTGGCCCGCGCCCTGGGAGCTGTCGGTAAGCTGCTCGCAGATGAGACTGATGGCGGCCGGTCCTGGCAGCGCCGAGCTGCCGTGCCGTGGCAATGCTCCCGGCGGGCGCCAGGCTGCTGTAGATGTGACCGTGGCCTGACCCCGCGCCCCTCGGAGCCTCTGCCTGTGGGGACTCTGCTGACTTTAAGACTGTCCCATCTGCCTTCCCTCCCTCCCACCCTCTCTCAAATCCCTCCTTTGATGTCCCTAGTGAACTCCAGCCATGATGCCAGCGCAGGCTAGCCCTGAAGCTCAGAGCTGTCCCTGGAGATGGGACACCCTAGTGATGCCTTATTGCAGCTAGTGGAGTGGCTGTGCTACAGCTCCATTCCTAGAAGTGTTAAGCATGATGGCAGCCACGTCTGGAAAGACTGGTAAGGTAACCATCTCTCCTCCAAGGTGCACCATGGGATTTGCAAGCTTCTGCCCATCTCTGTAGCCCGTATCTCCTTGGCAACCCAGTGCATGGGCCTCACGCTACCCACCCACCAGAGCCTGGGGAATGAGATACCAGGCCTTCTTTCTAACCCACATCTCCAACTTGGCAGCACATGACATGGCGCACTCAGCATGGCACCATCTTACATCAACTTCTCCCCGCTGAGCCAGGCTCAGCCAGGTCCTGCCGGTGGGAGGGGAGCAGCCCGGTTGAGCCCCAGGGCAGAGACAACCCTGCCGCCTGGTGTGAAAGAAACCTGGTTTCTCCCCAACCACGACCCTTCCAGGGCAACCAGAAATACACCTTGACCTCACTCCTGGCACACGGTGGGGGAGGTGAGTGACGTGGTAGAGATAGCACACGACTAAATTCTAGTGGGCACGTTAGACAACAGCACTTGCCGGTCACTTTATTCCAGAACTGCATACCGGGACAGACCCTGCCCTTAATCGTGGGTCTAATCTCACCTCTTTCCTCTCCAGTTACTGGAAACGGAGCAAGTTCCTACCTGGAGCTTGGCTTCTCTCTTGCAACCTGAAATCACAGGCAGGACACAGGTCTTGTGAGCCGTAACGAAGGGAATCATCAGCCTGGGAGAGATGGGAGCGGCGTAGGAAACTGGGAGCTTGGGAAGAGGGAAGATGTTTGGCCTGGGAGTGGTTGGTAGGGAGGATGGTTGCTGTGGTCATCTCTGAAGGAACCACATCCTGGCTCACTTTTTGCAGTGGTTCTGGGGAATACTTTTTCCCTCTGTGTAGTAGTGATGCTGGGGAGAGAAGTCATCCCAGATGGGGATGCTCTGGTCTGCCTTTGTCCTTGGAAGACTGTGGGGTGGTGAGCTGTGCAGAGCTGGTCTCCTGGGAAGGTGGAGAGAGCACAGCACATGCATAGAGACAATGATACGGCATGCCTTGTTCTCCGTGGACCTGCTGACGTTGCATCTCTTTGCTGTCTGGTGGAGCTGGGCTGCATTGCACCTCTGATGTGAAACCACTTGTTTTGGAGTGCCCCTACGCCAGGCTCTGAGTGGGCAGTAGGAGGCGCCGGGGGCTATTGGTGCTCCTGGATCTCTTCCCCAAAGAGATGCTGCCAGCTATGGCAGCACCTCTGAGGGCAGGACTTGCCCTGGAAAACAGGGACTGGATGCGGGATTGTTTCATAAGGACATGGGTGAGGCTGGTGCTGGTTACCACATGGTGCTTGTAGGGGAGGAGGCGGACGTGTTGGGTACCCAGAGCTTGGGAGACTGTCTGTGGTAGATGCTCCCAAGGTAGGGAGCAGGTCATGGACTGAAAGCTCGCAGCTGCCCATCCTTTTGAGACTGACTGCCTTGGCTGTCAAAAGTGTCCTGGGCGCTTCCATGTTGCTGCTGCTGGCAGCAGCCTTGTCTGGAGGCTTCGAGGAGAGGGTGGAGGTGGAGGTGGGCCTCTGAAGCTGGGACCTCTTTAAGCGAGTGGCAGGAGCCTGGCGCATGGCTGCGTGGTGGTGGTACACAGCCCAGCAGGACCCTGAGGCTTCCCAGCACCAAGCTGAGGAAGAGCCCATCGGTGGAAGGAGAGGTCAGTGCTCCCAATAAAGCTTTCCCTCTTGTAGGTTGCCCGGGCTAGCACAGAGCAAGCCAGATCTCTTGAGGGGTGGCTGCTGTTGTGGATGGACACAAGGTAGATCCCAGTGCCTGTGGTCTGGTGCTGGCCCTAGAGAACTGGGGATGTGGGAAGGTCTGCTGGGGTGGGCTCAGGTGCTGTGCTCCTCCTCAACTCCTGTCCCCTCTTGGGGTGCTGCTGTTCCTGGGTGACACCAGCCTGTCTGAGCACCGGAGCACCAAGCAACGGCCACCAGGGTGGCTCTCCTGGACAGTGGAGATCCTGCCTTTATGCACCACTGACCTCTGGACCGACTTCACAATGACGTTTGCAAAATCTTCCTGTTGTGCCAGTTGAGCTCTCCCTGGGACGGAAGGCTGGAGGCAGCGATGGATTTTCTGTGCCTAATAACTTGTTGCTGTCACATAGGACTTGCTAGGATACTTTTTTTCTGGGTAATCTCCGTGTGTCCTGGAGGAGTGAAGTGCTCTTCAAGACTTCCATGGTTATGGTGTCTCGCCGTAACTCGAGTGACTTGGTGCTGCCACAGGCTGGCCAAGCAGCCCTGAGCAAGCTGTCCCCAAGCCAGCCCTTTCCCTCTAGCCAGAGAAAAGCAGGCAGGAGACACTCTTGGCTCTTCCAAGTACCTGCTGAGCAGCGGTTCTCACTAAATCATGCCTGACAAGTGAACTGGACCGAGATGGTGTCAGAAGTGACTTCCTGACCTGTGGCTAGCACTGGCTCTCCCTGGCTAGCTCAACCCAAATAAAAGCAGCCCAGCTCAATTCTGCCCTGGGAAGAGGAGGTCTGTGAGATGGACATCTCCGCAAGCTGTAGTATCAGCTGCCTCAAGACCCAGGGGGGTACAAGGCAAAGGATGGATGGCTGTTGAAACACCCCTTCGAAGCAGTAGGATGGATCAGCGCCTATGTGTGCTCTTCGACATGGTGTGGTGACGTGTGCGTCCTCCAGCCCTCCCTCGATGTAGCCACCTGCGGGGATGCGTGTGCTCGATTCAGTTGCAGCCAGGTTTTCTTGGTGGTGGGCTTGAGCTGCTGGGGTCTTACACAGCACACAAGTGTTTGGATGCTCGTCTCCTCAGCCCAGCCCCCTGAAGGACCCTGCAAGTGGGTGGTTTGGATGAAGTGCCGCTGAGGAAGCGTATGTCCAGAGAGGGCTCACCGATGACAACGCCTTGTGGGTGCACCTTTGGAGTCTGTCCTTGCCTGCCCTGGCTCCTGTTCCCATCAGCTGTATTTCCAGCTGGAGCAGAGCAGCTCTCGCTGGCCACCAGTGTAGTCTGACCGAGGCCTGCAGCCGGTGACCCGCAGCCTGGTGGAAGTGGTGACCAAGAAGCCACCGGTGGCTTGCCGGGCTGAGGCTGTCTCAGCAGCGCAGTGGAAGATGCTACTCTGCACCTCAGCCGCTGGTAACCAGATGCAGCTCTTGAACATGCTGGTCAGGGTCCTACCAGCTCCCAGGAGCACAGCAGTGCTGTCTCTGCCTGCGCAGGGACCCTTTCAGGTACCTGGATCTGTTCCATACGTAGGGATAGCTCTGAGCTCCACGAGCCGCTGGGGCTGGCTGCGGAGCGAAGATAAGGAGACCCAGATGTAGCTAAGGAGGAAAGGCAGGTCATCCAGGCTCAAGGTGGCTTGAGGATGGATCAGTGTAGTCAGTCCTCCCTTCCCCCCCCCCTCTTTCCTGCTGAAGGAATTGCTCTCCATAAGGATGAGTGGTAAGATAGGAAACTCAAATTCTGAGGGTAATTAGGAGAGACAACGGAGGACTTGACAAGGAGAGTGAAGCACTGAGGCAGTGTTTATCTGCCCCGTTTGTCATGTCTCTGTGATGCTTAGGTAGCGCTGGCCTCGTGCTGCAGCAAGGGAGAGGCTCTTCCCTCCTGGGTGTTCCGCCTGGCCTCTGGAAGGTGGCCGGCAGAGGCACAAATTTCCCTTCTCCAGCTGTTCTGGGACAGATGTTGACCGCGGCAGCACAGTCGGCTGGTGGTGTCTGCCTCGTCCCTGCGGGCGGGCGAGCGGGGGGTGTTTGCAGCCGTGTGGCCAGACTCCCTTCCAACTGTGAGCTAATGCAGCTCCAGAAACAACTGCGTCTCTTCCAGTAAAAGCCTCCCTTGCTCTGCTTTCCTTGCCCAGTGTTGGATGTCATTCGCTCTCTCAGCTTCCTCCTTGACAGATGTGGTATTTTGAGAGTTAACGGATCTTCCGAAAGCCCTCAGAGAAACTTGCTCCCTGCAGGGAAGCGCTCTGGCTTGGCCTGCCGGGTGTCAGTCCTCTTGGGACAACCCTGTGCGCTCTCCTGGGGCGCTGGTCTCCTCTCCCGGGTGGCTCTGGGAGCCCCTTGTTTGCAGAAGCTCTCTGCTCCCTGGCAAAAGCAAGATGCCTGGGATGCTTTGAGGAACGTGAAGAGAAATCTGTCCTGGCAGGTGCTGCTGTCTTAAAGAGCATGTCCTCTTGGCTAGCTGCTGCCTCCCGTCTGGTGCTTCTGGTGCTTCCTGCTGGATTTGGAAACATCCCTCCTAGTGAGGGGGTGGTTCTGCCGCATCCCCTCAAGCCCTTAATCTTTCTGTGAGCTCAGAGACCTGGCGGGTCATTCCCTTAGCACCATTCCTGAGGGTGTTGGCACCGGCAGGAGCCCCTGCCAGCCTCCCGGCTGAGCCCCTCTGGCTGCAGGGCTGTGCTCCTGGCGGCTGGGGCCACGGCCGGGCGGGCTGTTGGGTTTGTGCGTGCCAGCATCAGAGCCCTCCAGGAGGAAGGCAAGGAGAGGTGGTCCATCAGAAGTGGAGGCTTACGAGTGCCAGAGCTACGACCAGCGTGTGCGTTAGGAGGAGAGCAGGATTTCTGTTGAAGCTGTNGGCACCTCCCAGTGCCAGGGCTGGTGGGGAGCGAGTGACCCCTGTCCTGGCGCCGGCAGCTGCTGTGGTGGCCCCATAAGGTGCCGGTGAGGCTGGTGGCTGCGCCAGGCTGCCAGCCTTCCCGGCCTGTGTCAGGGCAAGGAGGTAACGGTGTCCCAGAGCAGCGTGGTGGCCCCAGGCTGGGGGAGCAAGGGTGCGGCTGAGCTGGATCCCTCGAACAGGCTCGTGGATAAGTGAAGCCGTGGTGCGTGTGGCACCAAGGTGGCAGTCTGGTCGTGGCAGTAGGTGGGACCACTCACTAGGGAGGAAGGTCTTGAGAGGCTGAGAGAGAGAGCTGGGGGGGTTCAGCCTGGAGAAGAGAAGGCTCCAGGGAGCAGCCTTCCAGTACCTGGAGAGGGTCTGTAGGAGAGATGGGGAGGGACTCTTGATCAGGGAGGGGAGCCAGAGGACGAGGGGGAAAGGTTTTAAAACCGAAACAGGGGAGATTTAGATGAGATATTGGGAAGAGATTCTTGGCTGTGATTGGGGTGAGCCCCTGGCCCAGGTTCCCCCAAGAATCTGTGGCTGCCCCATCCCTGGAGGGGTTCAAGGCCAGGCTGGACGGGGCTTGGAGCAGCCTGGGCTGGTGGGACGTGTCCCCGCCCAGGGCAGGGTGTTGGAACAAGGTGACCTTTAAGGTCCCTTCCAACATAAACCATTCTATGAATGCCCGTGCCCTCAGTCCTCTCCACCCAAGGCTGGACTGACTGGGAGGTACTTGGCTGCTGTGTCACGGAGCAAGCTATGGGGCCAGCTGGGAGCTGACTTGGTGGCACCCACTTGCCTCGTGAAGTCTCTGGCAAGGAGACCAACCAGCCCAGTGTGCTTGGCTATAGACGGCTACCTCGAGTGTGGTGCTGGTGCCTGAACAGGAGCCTGGGATCCAGCGGATCTAACCTGGTGAGGGGCTCCTGCTTGGATGGAGCCTCCGCAAACTTTCAGGGCTCCTTCCTGTAGGAGCCATCGCAAGAAGGGCTTGAGGTCCCCGAGCTCATGCCTGGGGCTGTTCAGTCACTGCCCTTGTGCTGGTGGATGGAGGGCTAGGCCATGGCAGGCAGCTGCGCTTTCCGGGAGGGGTGTGTTTATTGTCCTCGCCAGCTCCTGGAAGGAGGCTGCAGTGTCAGAGTCCTGGCAGTCTGCCGTGTGCCTCTGCGTGAAGACATCGGGGGTTGGACTAGAGGACCTTTAAAGGTCCCTCCCAACCCAACGTGTTCTATGATTCTATTTGATGATGAAGGAGGACACCTCCATCGGGTGTCAGACCTCTGCTTCTTACGGGGGTAAGGGGAGTAGTGTTTGAAGGCACCCACGGAGGACGTGCCTGGCCTGCAGAGCAATCCAAGGGCTGCCGCTGAGTCTCTGGGCGGCCTGGTCTTCAGCTCTGTCTCTGCTGAAGACCCCTGTGCAGCTTCTGGGGGTCTCATGCAGCTGGGGTTGGGGGCCCAGGTCTGCATCTCCGCTTCTGGATAACTTTGCAGCCAGACTCGCGTTGCACGTGTTCTCTGGTGCGCCCGTGGGGCAGCGTGCTGCCCGTTGGGTAGCTGGCAAACAGCAAGCTCCTCTTCCCCCTCGTTGCCAGCTCTCACCTCAGTCCGGAGTGGCTTTCTTCATGTCTCACATGCTCCCAGCCTGCAGGGGAGACCTGGCTCTGGGAAGAGCCCTATTAGGACCAGGCTGGCAGGATCGCCCTTGCTGGGCACGGCTGTGTAGGGGTTAATGAGCTGTAAAGCCTCTGCCAAACTGTGTGCTTTGGCTGTGGCTGCAACTCTTCCTTTGCCCCACTGACCTGGGACTGTGCTTCAGGAAAGTCTGCCTGTCCTCACCCACGGGTCCCTGGTGGCGGGAGAGTGCCAGGCACGGGGGCTGGAGCTGGTCTGGGAATACTGCTCCCTAGGGTGGTGCGTGTGCTCAGGAGGGGAGCATCCAGCCAGGCTTGTTCGGACAAGGGGACAACCTTGCCAGGATGGTCTGGCAAGAGGAGAGCTCACACTGGGCTCTAGGGGGTTTTCTGCCCCTTTTTTACCCATCTTAGAGCAAAGTCCATGGTTCTGCTGGTACCCAGAGCCCTGAAGGTGCCTGCGGCTCTTGATGCCTTTGGCGCTGGGGCTGTGCTCCCCTCCCGCCGGCTGGGGAGGGAGGAGAGCGGCGACGGCCGCTGTGTTTCGGCTCCCTTTCTCCCAAGCAGCAGGACCGAGCTCCGCGAGCTGCTCCTGCTGCCGCATCTGTGCTCACTCCAGTGGCACAGACCCATCTCCTGCTGCTCTCGGGCACGAAGCTGCTAACTCATCCCAGCCCGACATATCGGTCTTGCAGACCGAACGGGAGCACCTGGATGTCTGATGCTATTCTGCTGGATGTTGCCAGCTTCCCGCATCTGCTGGCAGGCTGGGAAGTGTCTGTTCGGCTGCTGCTCCCACCTCTGCTCGCTGGGTCGCCATCCAGCAGTCCTTCCTCAGCACAGAGCAGGCCTGAGTGGTAGATGTGGTGGCAACGACCTGCCAGGGAAGCCTCCAAGTCTTGCTGGTTTGCAGCTCTACCAAGCTTTTACCGTGATGCCATCTGCCTGGAGCCTCTTCTGATGGCTGGGCTGTGGCTTGGGAAACTTCACGGGTCTTTTCTGTGGTGGATGGGACAGTCCTTACCCCGTTCGTGTCATGCAGAGGTTGTCTGGTTTAAATGTGTGTGGTCCTGAGATGCCTCCTTCGCTGGCTGAGGGTGGAGTGGCCACCACCTTAGGGTGCTGCGTGCCCAAAGTGAGCCTAAGCCTGAAATGGGGGGAAAGATGTAAACCTGGGATGCGTGTGGGAGTGGGAATGTGCTGGGGGGGGAACAGCCCCCTCCTCGTGCACACTTCTGCAGTGGTAAACCTCACAGATAGCTTGGTGGCAAGGAGCCTTCCAAGCGTGAGCCTAAGGTGAGGGGTGGTGTTCCCCATGTTGTAGTGAGCTGGGGCCAGGCCTAGGTGTGGAGTTGGGGGCTGTCTTCTGGCTATGCCAATTTCGGATGTTGGGGCAAGCCCGGCGATGGGCTGCTACTTTCCTTCTTAGACGTGTGGGATCCTGTCGTGCTCCTGAAGGGGGGACCTGGCTGGGTCCCAGCGCCTGGCGAGCCCGGTCCTTGCGTGCGCCCCCGGAGGTGGCCAGAGCCACCGTGCTGGGTCGTGCTGCGTGGTGCAGCCCCAGGGTGGGACGCTACTTGAGTAGTAATATCTGGGGCTCATCCTGGAGCCCCCTTTCCTGTGCTGGAGACATCTCTAGTTGGTGTACCTCGTGTGGCCCGAGGGAGCTGAAGGCTTGGGCTCTGGTTGAGGTAATCCTGGATCATGGACCTCTGGTGTGGCTTTCTTTTCCAGATGCGCTGGTATCCTCCCTCCGAAGCTACCCAGCAAGGATGGAAGTCTCGTCAGTTTTGTTAGTTTGTTAGTAAGTAATTGCTCTTGGAGCCGGGTCCTTGTCTTGCTCGTCCCTGGGTTCCTTGGGCTCTTGTGGGGCGGAGGGATGGGAGCTCGGGCTCAGCCCCCTACACCCACCCAAGGATGTGGGTGATGGGGCTAAATCCACCCTGGTGGGAGCAGGGAGACCCACCAAGCCCCGGGGTGGGGAAAGGGCTGTGGGTGATGCTCGGGGAGCAGATCCATCCAGCCCCGCTCACTGCCGCTCCTCTCCTGCAGCGTCTCTCCTCGGCTTGTGTTCCTCCTCCCTGCCTCTACGCGGAGGGATGTGCCAGGGACGATCGCTCAGACCCCTCTCGGTTTGGTTTGCGGCCAGCGGACAAGGCGCCCGGCCCTGCCGCGCTCCCCCCGGGGCTGCCAGCATCCCCCCTCCCCGGACTGTGAAGCCGCCGTGACCCCCTGCCGTGGGCCGTGCGCCGCCTCCCTCCCTCCCTCCTTCCCTCCCTCCATCCATCCATCCCTCCATCCCCAGGACGTCCTCCCTAACTGGGCTTCGCCATCCCTCTGTGCCGAAGCCCAGCCGGGGGCTCGGTCCTGGGCTTCCCTGGGCTCGCCCTGCCCCGGCGGCTCGGCTGAAGGAAACGAAAGGCAATGGGTTTTGCATGTTTTCTGGCATGAATTAAAACACTTAACTTGTGTATGTGTGAGTGTAAGTTTGTTTGTTCTAGCGTTTGTGTAACCGTTAGCAACAGGTCTTGGCCCAACGGATTGATCCATCAAGGTTTTCATCTTGCTTTGGTGAAGACTTGGCTTTGAGAAATACTAACTGTCCTTGTCTCACCCCTTCTCCCACCTCCGCCCTCCCCTTCCCAGGACGACCAGAAAAATTTGAAAAATGTTTCTTTTTTTTTTTTTTTCCCTCCAAGTACGATGCACTGGGTTTCTGTTCTCATCCATTCTTCTTCTCCAGTTTTAAAGTCAGGGTTGTTATATTATTTTTTTTTTCTTCAGACTTCTATATATAGAACGGCTGTAAAATATCTAACCTCTCCTTTTTTTTTTTTTTTCTTTCCACATCCTTCTGATTGGAGAGCATCCAGTCCTGCCAAATAA
>VXBO01010455.1:21901-91501 GCA_013400135.1 Rhinoptilus africanus | reverse complement strand
ATGCATTAACATGGCCAGGCAATGAATAATTTACGCCCGGCTCTATTAAGCTTTTACACTGGGACCAGCGCAACACGGCTCGCCTCGGAGCTAAAGTAGGTCACGTCTGCTCCGGGCGTCCCCGGGCGTCCCCCTCCCCGGCCGGTGCGAGCACGGAGCAGGCGTGCGGGCACACGCGTGTGCAGTGCCCCTGCCCCTCCCAGGCTGCTCCCGCTTGTGTCCTACACTGAGGGATGGATATGCTCCAGGTAGTGGTTTGGGGACATTGGGATGTCCCCAGTCTGTGGGTGGGATGAAGCTCCAGGGTGGAGAGCAGCTGCGGATGGGACACAGCCTGGCAGCATCGCCAGGAAAAAGGGCACAGGGCACGCAGCTCACAGAACCACAGACCGGTGGGGTTGGAAGGGCCCTCTGGAGATCCCCCAGTCCCACCCCCTGCCAGAGCAGGGTCACCCAGAGCAGGGGGCACAGGAACGCCTCCAGGCGGGGTTGGGATGGCTCCAGAGACGGAGACTCCCCCACCTCCCTGGGCCGCCTGGGCCAGGGCTCTGCCACCCTCACGGGAAAGAAGTTCCTCCTCGTGTTCAGGTGGAGCTTCCCGTGCTCAAATTTGTGCCCGTTGCCCCTTGTCCTGTTAAGAGGTCCTTTGTTCCTTGGCGCTGCCTGGAGCTGTTGGGCAGTGGCTGCAGGAGAAAGTGACCAGAGAAGAGACGGCATTGGGGCTGGAAGAAGGGGGAATAGGGAAAAAAAGCTGCTTTTGGCACACTTTGTCCCAACTTGGACAAAAATTAAATAAATCTGGGAGCTTTCAGACTACTTTCTCCCACAAGTGCTGTGCTCTGCCATGGCGTGTGGTCCAGGTGCTGCAGCAAGGAGCAACTTTGGATGTAAAACTCAATCCGTGCTTGAAACTAGAGATGTAGGGAAAGGAGAGAGGGCATTTAACACCGGCGTCCACCCAGGGACCTGCTGGTCACGGAGCTCCTGTCTCTGAGGTCGGGAGCGCCTTGCAGCGCTGGTGCTCTCCTTGTGGTCCACCATACCTTTGCTGATGCTAAGGGTACCCAGACACAGCTCAGTTGTGCAGGTTGCATGGAGCCGGTGCCGTCAGCCCATTTTTTTTGTGGCAAATGCTGAGGAAGAGCGATTCAAACGGCTTCTGCAAAGGATCAAACTGGCTCCTGCAAACCCCAGCAACTTCCATCTGCTGGTCTGCACCGGCAGCGCAGGGAGAAGAGCCTCTGTCACCATCTCCTCTCCCCAAGGCATCCCTCCTCGCTTGGGCTGAAGCCTTTTTTGGTTGAAGACCATTCTGACCCCCGGCTGGAGGACAACTCCTGTGAGTTGCCAAGGAGAGAGGCAGGTGTGTCTCCACGTCTGAACTCTGCCTTCAGCGCTCTTCCTCCATCTTTATTTCCAGTCCGGCTGGTGGCCTCCTTCCTGCAGTTAAACTCTACCCAGCCGGTGAGAAAGCCAAACTCCATGGGACCACTGGTGTCCTCCCAGTGGTCTCTACATTTGGCAGACCTCAACGGCCACAACCATGAGGAGATGTCTCAGGTGGCCCCAGAACCAGGCTGCATCAGGAACCGCCAAAATTTCTGGCTTTAGCATCTACTGCTCCCAGCTGACCTTCAGGAAGCTGCAGCTGACGTAACGTTGCTGGGATTTCCCTGGCAAATGTGTGTGGAGCAGCCCCGTGGGGATGAAGGGCAGGTCTGCTGCGGCCAGGGAGCATCCCACGTACCGGCTCTGCAGCACATGGCCAAATAAAATGAATGGTCAAGCTGCCTGATGCTGGCTGACCTTGGTAGCACACCTCTGGCAGCGGCACAGGGAGGCTTACCCAGGCCAGAAACATCACCAGGAGGGCAGAAAGAGCTGGGAAATGATGGAGAACAAGCAGGGAGGAGACAGCCAGCGAGCTGTCTGCTCCTTATCTTGTGTTTCCTTACCGCACAGTGCCCCCTCTCTTGAGCTTTGCTTGTCTGCCGGGCTCAGATATCACCACACAGCTCCAAAAATACCCTGGCTATCCCCCTGCCAGCCACCCACTTTAAATTTTCCCCCAACGCACCAAGGGGTCTATGGAGATTTGGAACCAGCATCCCAAGCCCCCGAGCAGCGGGCATGGGAAGACACAGGCAACACAGAGAAGGGACCGCACAGGGGTCACGTAAGTTTGTAGTGACAAACTACACCCTGGACAATATCTGCTGGGGAAAGGCGAGAGGTACCAGGGCCCACCCCCAAAGTGATGGATGAGAACCCAGAGGGGCTTTGGGAGTCCAGGTGCTGCTGCCATGGGACCCTGTGCAAAAACACCGTAACGGTGAGCAGGTGGCTGGAGGGTCATTAGTCGGAGGAGTTACCTCCATCCTAATGAAAAAATACGTGTGGACGGGCCTGATCCTCAGAGAATAAAAGCCGCTCTGAACCAGCGGGGTTTTACGTGGCTTTGTTATTTCTGGTGGCGTGATGGGAAAGGTCCTCCCGCTCTGCGTGGAGCGACAGCGCGCCACGGAGATGCACAGTACAGTGGGAAAGCCAGGAGGTGGCATCCGAGACCTGAGCACACGGAAGCAGGACACTTTACCGAGCAGGAGCTTAACTGGAGCTTTTTGTGGAGAAAACATGCATAGAGCTTTGTCCCGTACTTTCCTCCTCACCTTGGGATGGGGACAGTGTATACACTTTAGACAAAGAATCTCCGTATTAAGTTAATAGAGGAAAATATTTTTACTTTTCTGGTCAGCTATAGCATTCTTACCAAAAATACACTGGATCTCTGTGGGCTTTCCTGGGCAAGGGTGTCCGTAGCCCAACCTGGCTGTGGTGGGACGGTCACCAGCACTGACTGGCGTGGCTTGGTCCAGCTGAGCCTAGGAAACCCCTGAGGCTGGAGAACTCCCTCTTCTGGGTTGCTCTGCCAAGGCCAAGCTTCTGGTATTACTCATTTAACTAAAAAACCGAAGAACATACAACAGTCTTAACTGATGACATAGCAATGGCACATTCAGCTCTTTAATAGGCACGGGGCAGGTGGGGCCACTCGAGCGTGGCAGTGGGCTACCTGGTCCGGCTCTTTTTGCAGGTGAGGCTGGGGATGGAGGCCTCCAGGAGCATCACCACCTCCCTACGGCGGTGCTGGGTGAGACGGCAGGTGGCACTAGGATATTAGCTCAGGAAGGACCGAGTGAGTCGGGATGCCTGGAGGGAGCAAAGGACACGGCTGGACTTGCAGATCTCAGCCCGGCACAGACGGTAGAGCTGCTGGACAGGAGACCGAGAGGAGAGAAACAGCCGCAGCAACCCAGGCCCCTGGGACAGGAGAATCAGGGAAACATCATCCCCCAGTAAAAACCTAGAAGTGTTTATAATACACCCAAAATGTCCCGCTCCCTTGGTCTGGGGCACTCAAAACAGGAGAAATCCCAGCTTTTCCTCTGGGATGGATTGGAGACTCTAGGGTGCAGGAACCCACAGCTCTCCCCTTCCTTCCATTTCCCACACTCTCGAGGCATGGCAGATCGAGTGTGCCTCATCTGCTGGGCTTTGGCCACCAGGCTTCATTGTGATTGACCCATTCCTTCCATCCTCCTCTGGGCCACAGGAGTGAGTGGGAGCTCCTGAACCTCTCCTGGGGACCAGATCTCCAGGCTACTCTGCCAGGAGTTTCAACAGGCAAAGGGAGGATGCACTTGCACCAAGGTGTCAAAGTCAAATGGCTGGTGCAGCAATTACTGACTTTCAGGGCACACTGGTACCACGGCCAATGTATTTTCACCTGCCCTTCATCCTCTTGCCATCCTTGCCACGCTGCTGAGGACGGGGCTGGTTGCTCAAGGGTCCAGCACGGTCCCCTCTCATGCTGTCCTGGTGAGGTGGGCACCTGCTGTCCTCTGCAGGGGCTTTCCCTTCTCCTCTGGCAAAGCCAGCACAGGCAGACCCTGTCCACCTCCAACTGAGCTCACCCCGCTGGAGTTTCTCAGGAGATCTGCCAGCCCCAGCAGAGGGGAGACAGGTCTGATCTGAAGGCTCTCATGGGACCTGCCAGCTTCAGGGACTGGTGTGGGGGCAGGTCACGAGCACGGCCTCAGTCCACACTACCATCTGATGGTGTTTCCCACTTGGAAATCATGGATACTGACAACAAGTGCTGGAAGTTCTCCTGCAGCTGGCTTTTCTGGATGTTTCCCCAAGGCAGCAGGGGAAAAGGTGTGTACACAGGGCTGGACCACGGTACATAGTGCTGCTCCTCCGGGGGTGGACAGAGTTGCCCGGCATGGAGAGAGCACACACATCTTAAGTTGTCCTTGACTTTCAGGTTAGCGTGAGTTCTCAGCACCGGCAGCAGTGGCCTTCTGGGAGAGCAAGCTGCAGGGAATGAGTGAGCTTCGGGGGGTTTTGGCAGAAGAGCCTGAACCTTGCAAACGGCGGGGAGAAGCTGTCAGCTCTGCCCTGTCCACCGCAGCCCTGGTTTCACCCCGAGCTGGATCATGCCCTGCTTCCCCCAGCAAGAAGCATCATCACTGCCTAGCTCCAGGAAGACCAAGGAGCTGCCACCTCTTCCCTGCCAGGGGCCAGGAGCTGGTTCATCTCTGCCAATGCTCCCAGGAGGTCTCTGCTGGTGGGTAGACACGTGTGGCATTTTACAAGGTGCCTTCTGGTGCAGGTGGATGCCAACCAAATCATCCCAGCACCTTACCTTGGGAACAGGTTCTGCTGATGCAGACAGTCTGAGCCACAGATGCCACCGTTGGCCAAAATCAACAGCATTCAGCGCTGCTTCCGCGTGCTTGGCTCCATCGGGGCCGCGATGGGCTGACAGACAGCCTGTAAGACACCCCTGTGTTGCAGGAAACTTTGTGCCTTCACCATCTTCCTGGCAGTCACCTGCAGCCAGCGTTGTTGCTTTCCAAACCCACAGCTGACTGCAAACCAGGAAACACGGCTTCTGTGCTAGAGGACCACCTCCTGAAAAAGCAGGGGTGAAGAGCGGGCAGTGGGACCTGGGTAGAAACGGCTCCCTGGGACAGGTCTTCCTTTCGTTGCAACATGGGGGTGTGAGCATGTGTCCCTTGGGCTGCCCAGGGGATGCCCGTGGGTTGGGAAGCAGGTGTCACCTCCACCTGGAGAATCCCACTCCGGCTTGCTGGGGACCAGTCACCTCAGCAGAAGACCTCCACCGCTTTGTCTGTGAGGCCAGACCACGCAACAAACCCTTTTGGGTTTCAGCCTCGCTCTTGGATGCATGAAGATCAGCCACGACAAGGGCTTCACAGGCGAAGCAGCTGAGACCTCTGGGAATGGGAATCACTGCCTGCCTTATTTCCCAGCTGCCACGCTTTTGGAAATGCATCTCGGGCTCAGAAAGGGTCTGGATGCCAAAGTTACGATATTCACCAGTGCTCCTACTGCTATAATGTTTTGGGTTTTTTTCCCAGCTATACCAACTGGCCTTACCCACAAACTTCCATCTTTGGAAACAGAGTAAGTCCTTTCTCTAGAAACAAATGCCTTTATTAGCCTCACCACCCCCACCCTGCACCCAGGGGTATTAATTAAGGGGTACAAATTAATTAAGGGTATTAATTAAGAAGAGCACCGTAACAATCCCAGGGGCTTGTTTCTGCAAGGAACCACTCTCAAACACATCACTGACCGCAAGTCATGGCTATCCTGTTCCTGAACCAGCCCTTGGGTTTCTGTCCGGAGCCGAGGAAAAGGCTGACAAGGACCAAACAGGATAAGACTTGATTAAAGTTTAATTAAATACCCTCATTTTTGAGTTATCCCTCTGGTGTAGGCACTTAGACATCAGCTGGGGATCAGTAAGGAAATACTGCTTTTCTGTGGAAGTTGCCACCTGTAGGTACTTCTCCTCTTTGGGGGAAATTGGAGAGAAATATTTCTCTTTAGTGGATCAGCCTGGCTGTGCCAGTATCTTTCTGAAATGCAATAACTGGATTTCAACAGATGCATCTTAAAATGACCGTTTCTTAGCTTGAACGGAGCACTTTGACACAGACCTCTTGCCTTAGTATTTACAAAAAAAGGCTTACCTGGAAATCCCGGGACCACTGGGCCCTTTGTTTTGGTTCCTCTTTTCCAAAAAATGCTAGTTCTGAAAAATCTGCCCTTGTTACAGATTGAAAGGTTACACGGGCACCTCTTGGGAAGATGCACTGCGTTCATGTGATGGATTTGGCTTTATTAAACAGATACAGGAAAGCTTATGTCCAACACATAAAAATTTTAGTAGTGGAACCTTAAAAACTATTTTAGTGTTTAACTAAGGCTAAAAATCCTTTCTTAACATTTAACCGTTTAAAATGATTATTTATTATTTCTGACGGAGAGGTCCTGTCGCTGGGGAACAACCAACCACCCCTCTTGGGGAAGGGGGCTGGAATTCCAGTCGGATACAAGGGAAAAAATTCCCATTGAGAGCGGTGGAGCTGCTGGACAGGGGACAGAGAAGCGGAGGGGGATCTCCGTCCTTGGGGACCTTCAGAGGTCCCTCAAACTTTCTCTGATTCTTGCAATTTATGGAGACATTGCATGGGAGAGGGGATAACTAAGCAGTTCTCTCTGGCCACATTCAGTAGGAAGTCATTTATCACTTAATACATGTGGATGATCAGATTTTTGCTTAAAAAAAGGTAAGTTTATAGCTCAGAACAAAAAAAAACCCTATTGTTTTAGGGATTAAATTTTTTATACCCACTGAAGGCAGCCAATGCTCTCCAGAGGGTTTAAGCATTTCTTAGTGTTCAAGCACTTCTTGGTGTTTGCTTCTCATCACACCTGGCCTTAAAAAAAAAAAGCACTATATAAAAGGAAACTGAATACTAACAGCTTTTTGAACTGTTTATATTCTTTAAAAAGATTATTACAAACAGACACACAAATGCAAAGCCAGTAAGAAAACTTCGGGTGTCTAAAGAAAACATGCTGTGGTTAAGAGAAAGGTGATCTCCCAGAGATGTGTGTTCGTGTCTTGGATCAGAGCAAAGCTGTGGCGCACGGGAGGCTCCTGAACTAGAGAGTGGAAGCAAACCCTGGTGACAGCCACAGAGGACGGTGTTGAGTGAGCTCTGGAAAAAAACAGGACGGGTTTTCTCACGTTTTTATGAGCAGGGATGTCAGAGCTATGGACTCTTTGTTTCTGGGCAAAGTCTCGGGTTAAATTTTACATCTGAAGCATTTGCAGCTCCAAAGGACAGAGAGGAACCGGCCAAAGTCAAGATGAGAAAGGGTCGAGATGAGAGTTGGGCTGAGCTGTTCAGGGTGAAAACGTCCCTGAGCCACCACATCTAATGCTTCTTGCAGTGGACTGAGGAGAATAATGTTGTTATAACTAAATTCATGTTCCTTCCTGCCAGTATGACCCTCTGGCATGGACAAGGCAGGATGCGAGGCAGTGTTTTGGGCCAATCGCAGGAGAAAACTCAAGTGATGGCGCACTGCAAAGAACTTATGAGGAACATCATCTCCAGAGCCCGTGATGAAGGAGAGATACTAGCAGAGAAGACACGTGCCTTCCCGAGATAATGGAGCAGGAATGCGTGCTCTTCCTCGGACAAGAGGGTCCACAAAATCCATCCCAGAAAGAACAGAGGAACCAATTGGGGGAAACAAGCTCCATGCCAACCCAGCAAGCTGTGTGTGGCCCCACTCTTACCTGCTAACAGATCTCAAGGGCAGACGCTCCTCAGAAATGCAACGGGTGTCTAGAAAGCATTTGCCAGTCTTTGCTTCTACTTACAGAGATGTACCTTGAGGTGTCCTGGCTTGCCCACAGAAATCCCACTGCTGCTTAAAGCAGAGCCTTAAACATGGGCAAACCCGACCTGCTCTGTGACTACGGGGCTAGAGAAATGCGCACATTCACCTCCAGCACCTCAAACTGCTCTTATGTATCCACAGTATCTCCAGCTACTGGGGATATTTCTGGTAACTATTTAAATGTGTATTAACTCTTCTTGGGGAAAAATGGTCAGCTGTTTTAAATAATTTTGAATATGTGCTTCTAGGGAAGCTCTTCTCGGTAGAGCTTCTAGGGTAGCATGTATCTGCTACCAGCATTGATGCTCGCGTGACTGAGACCATCAGGAGCAAAGCTGGGGCTAACAAATGACAAAGCGTTGTGTAGGAAAACACGTATTTTGGTAGGGAAACACTGCTGGGGCAATTTGGTGCTAAATAAGGTCATTGAAAATAATCTTATAAGAAGGTGAATATTGAGAAGTAAAAGCAAATACACAGAATGTCTTTTCCTCGTTTTAGGACAAAAATCCCTCTCTGTGCCATTATGTGTTTAAATCAAATTTCTCTTAATAACTGCACAAGGATCTCCAGCAGAGAGCAGAAGCTGAGCTGGTGAGTCAGTCACATCGCACAGGACCCAGGTCATGCTTGACTTATACAGAAGTGGCCACTCTAGATATTTTCCAGTGTGAAAAAAATACAAAACTAAAGGACTGGGTCTTGTTTGCCACAGATGAGCACTCTGACTGCTGCAGGCAATTTGGTGTCTCTGTGACTCACGCTGTCCCCTGTCTTGCTCTCGTTGAGCCTTGCTTGCCCTGGGTGAGGCTCAAGCACCAGAGTGAAAGCTCTGCTCTCAAGATGCTCATCCTAGTGCCAGCGGCGGCAACCTGCAGGAGCAGGAGGTTTTAGAGGATCTGTAGGGACTAGAGGAGGTGGGATCCGACGGAGGCCAAGCACCTGGACACGATGGGGAATGACAGATGTTCATTGGGCTGGTGCTGCCTCCCAGCTGCCACCTTGCTCGTTTGGTGTCTCAAAGCAGCCTTTCCACTTCAGTCCAACAAAAACAACAAGCAACTCAGCCCAGATCACAGAAGCAATAAAAAAATACCTCTGCTGCCTTCTTGGAGGGGAGCACCCTCCTCCACCCATGGAGCCACACCATGCCTTTCCCTTTGAGTCATCCTTGCCTGCAGCAAGCCTGGGATCCTCTCCTTGGCTGAGGTCTTTTGGAGTATTCCAGCAGTGGGGGAGGGCCCCAGCCTGACTCACCGCTCTGAGAAACCATTTTCTTCCAACCCCGCAACTCTTTTGAATCCTGAGCTTCTCCCTGGCCTTGCTCCTCCAAAACCACATGGTTCCCCTTCCCTATCTGCTGTTTCCCACTTAAGAAACACAATCCTGGTTATGTCCCTGTCAACGTGGACTTCACCTAGGAGCTATCATGGGTGTCAACAGTGCTCCGGACTGTGCCTGGGACACGGAGTCTCCACATGTGCTAAGCACACTAACCCTGCAGGACTTCTCGCTGGAGAAGTTGGTACAGCAAACTCAGTTCGTTAACTAGAGAATTGCCCCAAGGCTCAGGCAAGAAGTGCCTGGGTATAAAAAATTCTGCCAAATTCCTGGACAGAGAACAAAGGATTGTCCTATTGAATGCCAGCTCCTGTGGTGACAAATACCTGTGAAATCATCTTTATTGTCCTGTTGAAGTCTTCTCCCACCCCTCAGCTGGTGATGGGTAGGCAAGCATCCTTACCCAATGGGTTCCTGGCAGGGCTGGGGGAACAACCTTAGACAAACTCAAGTCACAACACCTTCAGAGGCTCACTGCGTGGTTTCAAAGCTGACTGCCGAAAGCACTGCACGGAAGGAGCCATTGCCAAGATCATGAAGGCTCTGGAGGACAGCTGAATGCGGACACGTGCTGGGTCTGACTGAGATTTCAACCCTGCTTTACCCAAGTCTAAAGCTACATTTTCTCTGTCAGCAATATATTACAGGTTTCGTGCAGTTCTAAAACACCTCACAGAGAAATGCATAATTGAGAGAAACGGGTTTGCCCATGAAAATAAGAAAATCAGTGATGTCATGCTTGCTGCTCTGTTTGAGAGGAGCTAGTTGCATTAAAAGGTTTTTAATGTAATGGTTTTCCCTGCCTCTGAGGCTACTTAGCACAGTGCTAGCTGCACAAAGCCACTTGTAAATATCCAGTTCAAAGGAACCGAAGTGCATTTTTAACCAGCCTTTTGAAACACCTGACAACCATAATGACAAAAATGACGGAAAAATAGATTCTTTCCCCTTGAATTGTTGGCAAAGGCGGTCAGGGCCAAGACTGCAAGAATACCTGTGTGCAGAAATAGAACAGGTCTTAGGAAGGAGTGGTGTGGCCCTGCCAAAATGGGTTTGCAATGCAAACTACAGGCAAGAGCTGAAGTGCTCTGTCATGTTTGTTTTGCGGAGTAAGTGGCAAGCAGGTAAACAAAGACACCCAGCGGCTCAGCATTTGTAGGCGGCTGCCAGAGTGTTAGCAATGATTAGCTTTTTAACAGTTGTGTCCACCAATATGCACGTGAGAAACAGGTAATGACTAGTAGTTGCTTTGCTGGGGCATGCGGATGTGATGGTGACAAGCAGAAGCGATGGACTCGGCTGCAGCAGCGCACAACCTTGCTAGAGAAGGGCTTAGCGTTCAATTACAAAGCAGCTTCTCTAATAGGACCAGCAACTTCCAACTCAATCACTGCATTGAAAGGTAAGAAAATGCAGGACTGACTCAACTCTGAAATCTCATGTGTAAGCCAAGTGGTATGTTGGAAAGAAGGAGAGAAGGAACAGGCCATACTCAGCATCCTAAAGACCAATTAATTATCTATAGTCTGCAAGTTAGGGCCAGACTTGACATCTTCCTGGTCCCTTTCCATCTTAGCCCAGGGACGTAAAGGATGGCCATCTGCCAAGGGTTAAGAGAGCAGTCACGGTCCTCTGTCACCAATTCACCAAACAAGTCTGATGTAGCCTTTATGGGGTTTCTCAAGGCAACATCCCTTTTCTTTCTCGGCCTCGGGCTTCTACTTCTTGCCAAGGTGTGTTGTGACCCTGAGTCAGCCAAACTCTTGGCGTGGATCTCAGACTTCCCAACACCCCACAAAGACTGCTAGCATAACAAAGCCAGGTATTACTAGGACAGATCACTTTTCAACTAAAAGGAACTCAAAATAGCAAGCGTGGAATAGAAAACCAAGATGTTTATAAAAATTTTCCTCCTGCATTGCAGCCTTGCAGGTGTCCTTGCTTCCAGACTTGGGTTTAGACACCTCCATGGCTTTGAGTTCAACTCTGTGTGGAGCCACTGGTCCTTCCCCATCACCCCAGTGTCTGCTCCCTGCTCCTTCTTGCGGCTCCTTCTGGAGATACAGCTTCCCATCTCCTTGTGGCTATCAGTCCTGGGCTTTCTCCCCAGATGGGCTCAGCTGCTCCCCACGGAAGGAGCCAACCAGTCACTTTTTTCCAAAAGGAACATGAGGTGCAAAATTAGAACAAGCAAATTGCACAGGGCTGAGAGCTTCTCGGGGGGGAGTCTTGCAGATGAACTGTTAGACCGGTCTCCAAAGCAAGTTTCGGAGCAGGATGTACCACCATGCACGTGCAGATGAGTTCAGCCATGCAGCAGCAGAGAATGTCTTCCATCACTGGGAGAAAGTCTGCGGCACACACGCTGAAAGAAGCTGAGCATTCATCAGTTGCAGTCCCACTGGTCTTCGGGTGGGTGCAGAAGAGCTACCTTGTATTCCAGCTGGCAGCCCAACATCTCTGGCTTGTGGTTTGATGGCTCCAGCCCACTTCCAGCGTTGGGAGAGCTCTTGCTCTAGCATCCTGGCATGCTAGGCTTTTTTCCCAGCTCAACTCAAGCCAGCTTTCCATGCTCAGCCTCCTCCTTCAATGGTCACTTTTCCATTGCATTTCTGAAGGAATGCTATTCGTACATGAACAGTGGGCTGGTCACGCCAAGCCCAGCACACCTTTCCAGCCACACCCAGCTGTTAGTTATTTGGCCGCAAAAGGATGCTCCAGATCACTCCTGCTGCTCACAGCGTGAGGGTGAGTATGCAAATCCTACGTCTTTTGTGAAAGTAATGTGTAGCCTCTTCCACCTCCTAATACCTTAGAAAAAAATCAGCACTAGATGGAACGAATGCATAACAAAGCCAAAATATTAAAGTTCAGCAGCTTCTCACCTCCAGAGGTGTCCAGAAGAGAATGTGGAAGCACTAGAAATGTCAGAGTATCTCATCATGATGGTTTCCAGAAACCAGAGATACCCCAAGACTGTCTGAAATGACACTATTGAACAACACTTGGATGGGGAGAACTTAATGAATGATCCCTACAGACTGGTAAAGAACCACTCAAGACTGAGAGAGCAGAGGCTTTTTGCAGCCCTCAGCCATGTCGAGCAGCATAATACAGACAGTGGGGTACGGGGACTCCCCACCTCTTGCAGAAGGGCCAGAAAGCCTGCCCAATGCCTGAGGTGACGAGGATGAATCAAAAGGGTAAGCCCAGGGAGAGGTCTGGCAGGAGTGGGGAATGTGGGAGGGGGTGACTGCAGATTGGATAGATGAGGGGAGAGCGGTAGATGCGGTCTGCCTTGACTTCAGCAAGGCATTCAATGCAGTCTCCCACAGCATCCTCATAGGGAAGCTTAGGAAGAGTGGTTTAGATGAATGGGCAGTGGCGTGGATAGAAAACTGGTTGAAAGACAGAACTCAGAGGGTCATGATTAGGGGTGCAGAGTCTAGTTGGAGGTCAGTGATGAGCNCAGGGAACTGCTGGAGAGGGGACAGCAAAGGGTACCAAGAGGATGAGGGGATGGAACATCTCTCTGATGGAGAAAGGCTGAGGGATTTGGGTCTCTTTAGTCTGGAAAAAAGACGGCTGAGGAGAGATCTTATCATTGCTTATAAATACTGACAGGGGGTGTGTCAGGAGGATGGGGCCAGACTCTTCTCAGTGGTGCCCAGGGACAGGACAAGGGGTAACGGGCACAAACTTGAGCACAGGAAGTTCCCCCTAAACCTGAGGAGGAACTTCTTTCCCTTGAGGGTGGCAGAGCCCTGGCCCAGGCTGCCCAGGGAGGTGGGGGAGTCTCCGTCTCTGGAGACATCCCAAACCCGCCTGGAGGCGTTCCTGTGCCCCCTGCTCTGGGTGACCCTGCTCTGGCCGGGGGTGGGACTGGGGGATCTCCAGAGGGCCCTTCCATCCCCATGATTCTGTGCAGGGACAGAAGTTTACTGTGTGGGTGTTAGTCTTGAGGGCAAGGAACAGGGCTGCTTGGGAGACTGTACATGACTCCAGAGGGGCAAAAGGTCCAAGAGGAAGGAGAGGAGGAGGTGGGGGTTGCCAAGGACATTTGAGGTTGACTGGAAAGATGAACAACTTGTTCAAGGATGACATCTGGAAAGGTGGGATGTTCCTAGTATTTCCATGTTCTGCTCTGGATATCTCCGGAGACAAGAAGCTGCTGAACTCTCACATATTGGCTTTGTTATGCGTTTGTTCATTCTAACGCCAACTTTTTTTCTAAGGTTTTTGCACTAGGAGGTGGCAGAGACTACGTGTTACTTTTATGAAAGGTATGTAGGACAGGCCATTCCTGCCCTTAGGATATCATCCCAGTCTTATAAATGGGAATGGCCATTTAGCAGCAGATGAGAGAGGAACTGAACAGGAATCGTGTTTCTTCTTTTCTCCACCCTGAATATTTCAGGGTGGGCAGAGCTTTTGTGATCTCCCTGGGCTGCTCCCTTCCCTTGGCAGAGGTGCTCCTCAAGTCGTTGGCAGTTTGTCCAGCAAGCAAGAACCATATAAACTTCTGTTGTTAGACTATCCACAAGAAACGAGGAGTTTATTTCACCCCAATGCTATTCTCGCCAGTAAGAGAGGTTTCTCTGAGTCCTTCTGACACTTCAGGAACTGGAGTTTTGCACAGCAATGAGCCAAACATAAGGTGGAACCCTGTTTGTCTAATTCTAGGGCAATCTCTGGTTACTTTCTGCAGAAATGTATGTCATAAGGTGCTCTTTGCTCTTGACATCCATCTGGCTTGGAGCACAGACTATCATTGCCACAATCCACCCCGATGTTTACCACAAATGATGTTTGGTTAATCTTTTTCCTCCTTGGGAGGAGAGCAGAGAAGGACAAGAATGTCACACCTCTATGTACTCAGGATAAGATTAAACAAGGAGGAAAACCCTCCTGGGAGACTTCACTGGTAGGCTCTCCATGTTTCTGGGAATGGGGAACTGCTGTGCTGTCCAAGGCCTTTTTTAGTGACACTGGGCAAGCTCTCCAGGCACCTGGTGATGCCAAAGAAGGAGAAACATGGACGCTGCAGCTCACAAGGTTACCACTGGGCTTACAATATGTTTTCTGTCTGCGGGTTTTACTCTCCAAGCAGGGCTCCTACTGTTTGGTTAGATTTTTGTGTCAGTGGCATCCTACCCTGCTAAACCCAGGAGGCATTCGGGAGCCTGTCCCTGCTCCTGCTGTATCCAAGCCCCTGCTGCTGGGCATGGGGATCTTCACAGCACGGACCACTTGCATTCACCTCATTTGCTCGTGGTGCAGAGCTTGTGTCTTCTCTCAGCATCTTCCCCATAGACATATACCCAGATACCCTAAGTCTCAACCTCTTTTGCCCATATGGGCTATTAATGCTATCCAAGGGCCAAGAAAGGGGAAATTCCACTGGGAACAGTACTCGCCCTCCTGCTCGTACCTGTCTCGGAAATGGGGTCCATGCCACATTAGAAACAAGAGCTTCATCCCCTGAGAAGGGGAAGTTACTCAGTCCCCTGTGAGATCCAGCATTCATTTCTAGCCCTGTGTGGTCGAATTTATTGTAAATATGTCACCTTGTTTAACAAGAAAGAGCGTCAACACATTTTTATTAACTTCCCAAACAAACCTTGAAGGGTAGGGCAACAAGCTAGTACCTAGTTTCCTTGCTGCATTTGATGTTTTTGTTTCTCTGTGTTTCCTCATCTGTCGAGGGAGTGTGGTTTATGATTCATTCCACAGCACTCAGTTATTTGAGATGTGTTTAAAGACATGTTGGGTTTTTTTATAGCATTCCTTCGTACTGCTGGCATTGAACCTAGTGGTAGATGGTGAAGGCATTGATTAGATGGATAGGCTACAAAGCAAAGCAAATAACTGCCTCCTGCCCAGTGCTGCTAGTGCTAAAAAAGGGCAGGAAACACACCCAGCATGTGAGAGAGACAAAGTGCAAAAATCCCGTATCACCAGGAACCTATTGATCACTGCTGAAGTAGCCAGGCCTTCCGCATAGCCTGATTCCTGTGTGGAGAGCCTAGTAGCTTCCTTATGCATTATCCAAGCTCCATTGCTGCTCCTCACTGCCCTCCCTGTCTCCAGCACAGCAGAGTCCAGGGTTCCCTCTGCCTTCAAGCCTCCTTGTAGCTAATCCTTCTCCAGTTACGGATACGCATCTCTCACCAAGTCCCTCCTGTTTTATGCTCTGTTGTCCCATTTCTCTGCTTCACTCCCAGGGAGCTTGCTGCTCTCTCAGCTGGTCCCCCAGGTATGAAATGGGTCCCCCAAAGCCAGTCCCATCTCTCCCGTGTGGTTCTATCAGGGCCCAGCTGCCCATGAAGACTTAATGATGATTTCAGAGAGGGCTATATCATGAACTTGGGAAAAGCTCTGAAAAGCATCCAGGCATCTTCTCTGTCCTTCCTTCATCAAAAGTCATGGTCCTTTCTTATGGAAAAACGGAAATACCAGAAGCCCAAAACATAGGCTGCTGACTGCACTGGTGAGTCTGGACCAAGCCATTTCTCTAAGGTTGAACGTGAGTTCTGTGTGGCTGGGTCTTAAACCATTCTGGAGTCAATCATGTGTGACAAGTAGCAGAAAAAAACCCCCCAAACAAACAGAAAAAGCCAAAGACACGAACAAGATAGTCTGACAAGATAGTCTGCTTATGCAGACAGATGGCTTCAGGTGGTACAGGGAGAAAGGGATGCTGCCATGGAGGGGAAGTAACATCACTGACCACTTGATTTCTCCCGTGTTTGTGGAAGCAGGACTTTGAGTATATCCTTCCAGAGGGGTGCTGGAAAGGCTGGTCGAATGCACGCTCCAGCAGAGGGTCACTAAGATGGCTGAGACTGGAGTACTTGGCGTATGAGGGGATGCTGAAGGAGCTGGACTTGTCTCACAGGAGCAAAGGAGGTTTCCAGGGAATATAACTGTTGCCTTCAGTTACCTAGAGGGATATACAGAAGACAGAGCCAGACTTTTCTCAGAGATGCCCAGAGAAGGGACAAGAGGCAACAGCTCAAATTGCAGTCAAGACACTCCAGGAAAGGAAAAAATTGCTCACCATGAGCACGGTGCAGCTGTGGGACAGTCCCAAGGATTTGGAAAGGGATTGCCGACCATGAGAACATCACCACTAGACCAAACAAGGCCCTGAGCAGCTTCACGGGGCTTTGAAGTTAACCCTGCTTTATCCAGGAGATGGATGTGAGACCCCCCAGTAGGTCCTTGTAGGATAAATCTCTCTGTGATTATATGGTGATAGCTTCTGATGACTGAGTTTCTTTGTCTCACTTATCCTGTGTTAATTCCATGAGTAAGGGTACTGCCGGGTCAGAAAGGGTCAGACAGTTGGGTATTATTTTGCTGCTGTGACGCATTGCAGATTAGCCACAGCTAGAGAGAGGGTATGGGCAAAGGACATTGATCTCTCAGGGGCATTTAAAGCATGACTGCTGCTGCCTGCTGCTCACCTGTACAGGGTTAATACCAGATCTGAATTCAGGCAGGAATTTGGCAGAAGAGACCGACCCCCACCTCTCCACCTCCTTTCAGGGAGTCTCTTGAGTGAAAAGTGGCTGTAAAGTCAGTAAAATTGTACTTCAAACAGAAGGGGATCAGAGCTGGCAGAGCACAGCAACACTGGTAACAGAACAATGCCATTGCAGGGATATGGCAGAGTGGGATTTACCTGCTTTTGGGGTGGCAATGTCAGAGCAAGGAAGGAATCGGTATGGCAGACTTCAAAATACATTAGCAAGAAGATCTTGCTGCCTGTAAAGCTGTTTTATAACCGCAGATGTCTGGGAGAATGGTTTGTCCTTGTAACATCTCGGGAGCAGGATGACAGCCCAGGGCCCTCTGCTCAGTCCCCTCCACACTTGTACTTGAGCCAGCGCTTTAACCACAAGGCACTTGCGTAAAGGTACAGAGCTCTGCCTTGTCCGATGGCTTAGCAAATCGGGCTGAAGAGGGGAGTTTCTGGGCATGAAAAGTGGGAGTCAGTCGTGGAGAGAAGCAGAGTTTCTCTGGGTTGTGGCCCTGGCCTTGAAACCCTAAACTCCATCAAACTTTTTTGGGTGACTACCTAGCAATTTGCACCTTGCCCTTGTGCAGCCTGCAAGCCTCTTGGGTGACTCACACTACCACATACGCGGGCCTGCAATATTCCAAGGAAGGACAAGCAATCAAAAAACATATGCCCCAACATGAGCATGCAACACCCGTCCCCGCTATGATAAGAAGTCGCAGGGATGATATGAAGTGTAGTGTCTTAACAGCATGCACGGATGCAGGCAGGTGTGGACAAGGAAGTCAGCGGCTGAGGACAGCCTCTTTGGAAATTATAAATCTGAGCTATGCAAATAACCATTTGATGAGGAAATGTGGGACTGACCGAATCATGGCATCCATAAAAAGGTGGAGTGAGTGGCTGCACGTACGTACAGGGATGGCTAAAGTTCTTGACCCAGAACAACACTGCAAAAATTTATAACCAGCAGCAACAAAGGCTCCCAGGATCTTCTCCTGCCCTCAGCCACCTGGCTGAGCAGTTGGAAATGCTGGATCCCAATATATTCCTCTATTTATCTTCCCAATAGAGCATTTTCTGAAGTGCTGAGAGAACAAGGAGCAGGGGCAGCTCTGTGGTGGTGCACTCAAACCCCCCAAACAGCAAAGGGTTTTGGTGGGTATGAGTAAATATTTAAAAATAAGGATTGTTGGTAGGTATTTTGAGCTGCATCCCTATTGGCATGTTGAGCAAGAGAGGCTCTTTTTCCTGGAACAAATCCTCTCAAGACAGAATTATCTGAGGGCTTGTCTCTGCAGGGAGTTAATATTTTAAAATACAACCCGGTGTTATTATTTCAGAATACAATTGCCCACACTTGGAGCTATTCCACAGCGTCACTGAACTCCACCTGCAGGCTTGATCTGAATCTCGGTCCAGTGGCCATGGCTGCCTAGTGCAGCCCTAACACTCATGCTCACCTTGGTTGGGAGGTGAGAGGTGGCTGTCGCAGGATGGCAGCTCTACGGTTGAGGTGCTGCTTTGGCATCTCCTTTTTTTTTTTTGAGAAAGAAGTTATTACCATATTTTTAAATTGATTTCTTTTTCTAACAGTTGTCAAAAGTGCTGGTAGATCTGGACAGGCGTCTTCACATTTTCTGCATGCATTTGGGAGAAAACATTTGATCTAGCTGTTCAGCAATAGAATTGCTATGCTGGGATGTGCAAGAAGCTTAAGAGGGTCCCTGTTGAGGGTGACAACACCTCCCAGGCAAACACGGAAATCCTTGATACGGTAAATAAGGGGAGGGGAATAGAAGTCGCTGCCTCCAATGTTAAGTCCTGCTTGAACCTGTGCAGGAAGATGGAGAATTCATGAAGGTGGAGAGACTGGGCTCAGGTTACAGGGAATTCAGCCCTTTGGTTACATTTTGGACCAGGCAGAGGCTTGCACTGATATCTGATGCTTAACGGCAGGCATTTGGTGGCTCCACACAGGGCGCCCAAGCCAACACTACACCTGAAGCTGCCCCACCACGTGGGGCTGCTGAAGGATGGCTGCAAGGAGCCTGGGGTCCAAAACACTGTCCTCACCCTCCACGGGGAACCGGTGGGTGTGTGACCTGGGACACTGCCTTCCTCCGGGATGACTCCCTGAGTCATGGCACCCCTCTCCTCACCCGAGCTGGTCCAGAGGGGTGTTTTATAACTTGCAAACAAGGAAAATACATGCTGAGTTTGACTGCTATAAGTGAAGTGAGTTACAGTCACGTCAACAAAGCATCCATCTTCTTACCTAGCGAGGCAACAATGGTCCTGATCATTGACTAAAAAGGCAAACATGGATTTTTGTTGAGCTGGTGCAAAGTGAAACTCTTCTGGCAACAGAGATTGTCTTGTAAGGTCAACTTATATCATAACATGATCTTTCTAGCACCGCTATTGAGTGCTTACAGGAACATAAATGACCTCTGTGGTCAGTAAAAGCTGGATGCCCATAAGCATAAGTGAAAAAGCAATGAAGGTGCAACTAAGTCCTAAGTATGTTTTGTTTAGGGCTTTCTTTGGTTGGTAGTCAAAAGAGCTTGCCAGGCAATGTTGAAGGCAAACAAAGAGAAACGGACCATGGCAAAACCTTCAAAACTTCTTTTAAATGAGGATCTCAGTGGATTTGTAGTGGCTGGTGAAGTCCCTGTGATCTTGCATAAAGAGCAGACCCAGCCTGCACGCCAGAGCTAGCTGTCAGGCAGCAAACACCGGCAGAGAAAACACAGATGGAAAATGTGAACTGGATCTGATTCAGAAGAAAAGCGGGAAAGCGAAGGGGAGGAAACTGAAGACACAGTGCTGACAGTCATGGCAGGGAGGAGCAGAAGAGATGAAGGAACCATTTCTCCTGTCCCAACAAAAAAGCCGCTTGTCTGTCCAAACACTGGCAAGGAACCACCTCCCCATCGTGCTGCAGGGCAGGAGCAGAGGCTGTCTGGCCACAGGGCTGTGTTGGCCGAGGGCATCACTGTGGCCTGAGAAGAGCCAGCACCATCGGTCCCTCCTGGGAGAGAAGACAACAGGACCAAAGCACTTTAAATCTGCCACCCTGCCCTGCCAAGGCAGTGACACCCTGGGGACAGCAGCAGCCAGAGGCTGGGCTCTTCCTAGCATCCTCCGGTGCACAAAAGCAGATCAAAGCAGCACAGAAGACACTTCTGCAGCAAGACAAAACCTGTGGCAACGGAAACACACACCTTTTGGCTTGCTCAACACACCTGCCATTGGCCTGGCCTGTTTGGCGCACACGGAGGAAATCTCAGCGTGTGCTGCAGCACGGCTTTTGCAACTGCAGTCTGCAGCCGTGCCCCAAGACAGAGGTACTTCCAAATGGAGGGAAGTTACCTGGGGCAAATACTGAGCCTGTGAGAAACTTCCCTTCAGAAATGGAGGGATAACGCTGCACGGGAATCACCAGCTTCCCAGGCATCCCCAGACATGCTTCATTCTGGGCAACTCCGCTTGCTCAGGGTTTTACCTGAAAATCAGCAATACTGGGGAACAGAATCCATCAGGAGAGAGGGATTTAGTGTTGGGGGAGCTGAAGACAACTCCTGTGACCCAGAGGACTTGTACTGTAGCAAGAGCCCCAAGTTCTCAGCTGCGACCCAAGCATGTGCCTCCAGTGATTCTTCAGATTTAGGGTGCCATAGGGCCAGGCTGCACGTTGCTGGTAGAGCTGTGGGATTCCACAGCGACTTCCAAGCTGGGATGCAGACAGAACAACGCAGACCATTTGCACAGCAAGTCAAGCCTGGAGGCTGGCTGCAGGTATGTCCCAAAAAGGAGAGGCGTGAATTGGTGCCTTGAGAAAACAAGCGTGCCCACGAAGAGGCGGCCATTCCCCGTCTTTCCGTAATTTGCAGAAATGTAAATATTCCTGCTTTAACCACCGAGGCAGTGGATGCGGCAGGAATTGCATTGCTGGGTAAACACTGAGTAAGGCGTTTTGTCACAGCTTCCCTCGCACACGCTCCTTTCCCTGCCCTCCGAGTAACCACAGGGGTGGCTCACAGCCACTCATTTGATGCTGACTCCCACTCAGATAAGCATGACGGAGGAATGACCCTGATAGGGAGAGCAGAAATTGGTCTGCGTTGAAGGTGAAACATTTTTTCAAGAAGGAAATGAAATTCTTAGGTACTCCTATTCATGCAAGGAGGAGGAAGCAGTAATATTAGAAGTGCAGGCTATTTTTAGCTGGTTCTGGTGAATTTGCATGACATACCCTGTACATTTTCTATTCTTTCCAAGGAAGTCAAGCTTGGAAAACTTTCAGCTTCATACTGCTCTTAGAAGAGGATAACCTTGAGATCTTTGCCAACACCATTAGCCGAGGATCTTGGGCAGAAAACCTCTTAACCCTGAAATCCTGAATCCCCATAATCTCAAGTTTTTTCCAACAGGCCATTCTCCCAGCTGGGATATCCACATCCCAACAACGCTGCGTCTGGTTGAGTCCGGGCAAGCCCACAGGCCCGCATTTTCGTTGGATTTTAGCCAAAGTGCGTGGTGCTGTGTTGCCACCGGCCTCTCACCAGCGACAGGATGAACCAGGCCACTCCACTGAGCACAGAGGGTGCCTGGGCAGGCACGACGTGAGAGGCGACAGGACTCGGTGGCACCCACTTACGCTCTGAGACACCGGGGCCGCTGCGTCCGTGCCCAAGCCGTGGCTGGCACAGGGAGGGCAGGCAGCGGGCCCCCGGCTGCAGCTGCTCCCTGGCACTCACAGCGACCGGGGGAGTCCGTGGGGGTGAGGGGGCCTGACACTGCGGCTTTCGGGGCTCCGGGCGCCCTGCAGGGGAGACCCCGCTGGGCCGGGGCCGGGGCCTGGGAGCTGGGGCCTNGGTGGAGGGGGGCGTCCGTTCTCCCCCTTTCTCTGGGCTGGTGCCGGGTCAGCGAGCTGAGCTGGCCCCGGGCTGGGAGCGGGGCAGGGCAGCGGCTGGCCCCGTGCTCGGGGAGCCCACCTGTGGGGCAAGCGGGGAGCCCAAAGCGTTGGGCTGCCCCATGGCGAGTGGCCGCCTGAGCCCCTCTTTGGGTGTCGCGGGGCGAAGGAGAGGACGAGGAGCAGAGGGACGGGGAGTGATGCTGTTGGGTAGACAGTCTGTGAAGGAGGCGTCCCCAGAAAGCAGAAATGGAGGGCGACCCGCTGCTTTGTAGGGCTATGGGAGCCCAAGTGGGAAGGAGGGTTCAAAGGGAGCCGCTGCCTGGGTCACGCTTGTGCCTTGCGGAGAGGGAGGCCTTGGTTTTCCATCAGGGCTTCCACCGATTCCACTTCTCTGACTGCCAACGCTTGGATGTCCTGGCTGCTGAATGGCTGTGGCACTGCTGGAGAGTTCTGTTTGCCAGTTTGGCAAGTGCCAGGTTGGGAAAGGAAGATTTACATGGGCAAACATTGACAGGCAGTTTTCTGTACAAACAGTACCGGCAGGAGGGCTTTTAGGAACACGCAGACTTTGGATACCTGCAGCAGCTTGTTTGGGGGATGATTGTCAGGGAAGCGGTTGATTTTTTACCATTCCTGCACAGCTCAAGTGCTGCATGCCAAAGGCTAGGTGGTGTTTGTGTGGGTAATTCCTGTGTGGCTCCCAGCCACCTTTGCTATACCTGCAATTTCACTACAAGCATGTGTAACCTGACTTCTACTAGAAGTAAAAGGCATCGCCACAGTGAGTGAGAACTGAGGCAGTCCCTGTAGTTCAAAAATGCATTTCCAAAACCCTGTGATTTAGGAGGGTGTAGGAAATTTGTGAGAGTCGGTGCTGGCTCCATCCTGCCTGTGTTGCTGGTCTCCGAACTGGCTTATCCCCAGATGCATGAGTTTTCTGTGGGATATTCGTGCTGCTGGAGACGTTGGAGGTGGTCATCAGTGCTCCCCCGGCCTTACTGGCAGCCCCTCCAGGTGCAATCCTCCCAGGCCTCTCCGAAGTTGAATGGCACTCATTGTGTTGCCCCACTGATCACGTAAAGGTCACGTAAGGCAGTGAACTCTGAATTTGTTACCTATGCTATTGATACCTACAGTTAGGTAAGATCATTTTCCCTGTAATTCCCACACCCTTCTTGATTCTTGTAAATGTGTTGGCCATGGGGAGAGTCACTGTGACCTCAAAAGCTGACCTGCGTTATGCGAAAATGAGTTGGCTTCATTTTTGTTGATTCTTCTCTTGATCTTAGGCAGTTGCCATAGACTCACATTTGCTGCCAGTTGAGCATTTATTGCTTTTTATGCGCATACCATATCCTCTCGTTATATGTGTCCTTTCACAGGAAACAGTTGCTGCATTTCCTTCATGTCCTCAGTTACACCGGTTGCTTTCTCTGAACTTCTCAGTGAACAATGGACAGCAAGCAGAACACGTATCCTGAAACACTTTGGGGTCTTCCAATTTGGTCACTCCCCCGTTTTCTACAAATCAGGCTGGAGGATTCACTTTCCACCAATATGTCTGTTTTTCAACACAGCTGTTACTGAAAAAAAAAAAAAGTGTTTTTGTTGGGCTGAGGAATGCCACATGCACAGTTTTGGCTGGAAGTCGGCTTGCGTTATCTCTCGCCATGGCCTGTTCTGTTCAGTCCCATTGAGGTAGCTTGGGCAGTGTGTCCCTCTGATGGGTGATGAGATTGCACGCTGATTGGATATTTTCTATATAAGAAGTTACATCTAGATCAACTTCTTTTAAAAATAATGCTCTGGGCTGTGTCTTTAGTGGGACAAAACAAACAACCCTCGTAGAAAAAAATGCAGGTACAGTTCTGAACATTGAAAATGTCAGTCCTTTGAGTTGTACTTTGATTTGCGCTCCAGTTGACAGGATTTTGGGCCATCCTGCCCACTTACAGCACTGATTATTCTTCTGCTTTATTATTCAAGCCGTAAAGAGGTGTCTTGCCAATTGCAAGAGGACGTGACTTTAAATGTGATTTACAGTAATGTTTACATCTGATTTATACATTGAGTTATTATTATGTCGTAAAAATATTTCCTATTGTTTATAATAATAATGCAAACACTGCTTTATAGAAACAAGTGGTTCAGAATCTTCCTGGTTAGAGAAGGTGGATTTTTTTGGCCAGCCAGTGGGATGAAGGATTCAGCTGAAACTTGAGGCTGTTCCAGGGCAGGGAAGTTTAGCATGTGGCTGTTGTCGAGGCAGGGAAGGGGACTTTACTGCAAAATAATTTGGAGAGTGGATTTACAAGCTGGCTGGGTGCTCACTCGAGGCGGATGCCCACATTACTCCACTGTGCAAGCGAGAGGAGGTGAAGTTTGGGAGAGAGTGTGGGCAGCACGTTTCTGTCCCTCCTCATTTGACAGCAATGTCTGAGCAGACAGAACCAAAACCTGATCACCTTATGGATTTACCAGAGCTACCCTGGACTGGCTTTCCACGAGGTATTCCCATGGCTATGTACAAGCAACTGAATGCTTCTTTTTTTTCTTTTTTGTCCATAGGAAAACCGTCCGATCCCAGAACCAGGTCCCAATGGTAGGTCTGGAGGTGACTGCTGCTGTCTGCTTTCTTTACTAACCTCTTTCTTTTCTCGTTCTCTTCTGTCACTCCTTGATATTATAAGAGGTAAAATATTTTTGAGAAAGTATAAAATAATCCAGAAAAGAATATGTGCCTGAAACAGATAATGCAGCATTTCCGCTTGAAAAGAAGACCTGGAGCAGTGACAAATGCACCCCTTTATCTCGCTTTTTCTGCTTCCTGTTTCATCAGTTCATGTGTTTCACACTCAACAGCCCTTGGGACACATCAGATGATCTTATTGCAGGACTAAATATTAATATGCTGGGCATACAGGCTGATAGGAATTTGATTCACTAACTCTCCAGGGCTGAAATTGTAGCCTGGGGAGAAGGAAAAATGAAATGGAGTTGCTCTTTTATATTTGCTCTGGTGACAGTCACACCCCTCTTAGATTGTATTAGCTTTTGTTGACAGGGGTCTTACCATATTTTAAGCTTTCTTGATTTGTAAATCCTTGTATAGTTTTGTAGTTCAGCAGGTGTCTCGTGAATATGCCATCCATTCTAACGCGTGCGTGTGTGCAGTTCTGGTACATTTATTTAATGCTAGTAAATTCCGGTGTTTTGATGCTGGCTTGGCTTTTGTTGTGGGGCACAGGGACAGCACGCATGTTGCTTTCCCAGTGCCTGGCAAGGTAAGTTTTTCTACAAGGAACCGTTCCTCCTTTTTCTGGCAGAGGTCCTCCTGCGGATGCATTCTGTTGGGATCTGCGGGTCTGACGTTCACTACTGGCAGCACGGTCGAATCGGGGATTTTGTGGTGAAGGACCCCATGGTATTGGGGCATGAAGCTTCCGGGACTGTTGTCAAAGTGGGACCAGGAGTGGCTCATCTGAAACCAGGTAACTGGAATCAAAACTGTCTTTTTATTTGTTTTCCTACTGATCAGTTCCCGAGAATGTGTGCGTTTTAGTGAGGCAAATTTATCTGATGTTCTGAGCTATGAACTGCAGTGTGACCTCCTTCAAAGAGTATCACCGTGCTGCCATTAATCACCCAGCTTGGCCACTGTAGTTTACGGTATTTCTTAGGTATGCTTTATACTGGGATATCTTGAACTGGTCTGACTTTATTTTAATGCAGAGCAGAGCGTATTCTGGTACATGCTGCCTTTTTAAGAAGCTAGATAAAGCTTCAGAAACCACGTACGTTGCTCTTGCCAACAACCTACTGTTAATGTTTCTTCTCTGCGTGTGTTCTTGAAGGAGCAAATGGCCTCCTGCAGTGGAGAGAGGTCACTGGAGCAACCGTAGCAGGCCCCATGGTGTGACCTCTGCAGTTCGCTGTGTTCATGAATGTCCTAGAAAATGGTCTGAGCCGTGAATTTTGCAAAGTTTGCTGGTGCTAGCAACTTAGGCAGGGTGGAGAGGACACAGGAGAGCTAGCAAGAGTTACAGAGAGACCTTAAGGGTACCTGGGCAATAAGATGCAGGTGAAATTCAATGCACGTAAACGTAAAGTGGTTTCCATGGCAGAAAAAACAAAACCAGCTTCATATCTGAAGTGGTGGGCTGACTGTCACTGCTGAAGAGTGAGACCTTTGGCTCAGACACAGTGTGTGGGAACGTTGGCTCAATAATGGTGAAAAATGCAAATTGGTGTTCGGAAAGGGACAGACTCAGTCAGAGGACATTTGGGGCTCTGCACGCAGTTCTGGCCTCCTCCTTTCTGAAGGGATGTAAAATAAGTGAAAACTTTTCAGAGGAGGAGAAGGAGATGACATGTGGAGCAGCGTTTCTGTGGCGAAGTACTAAGTTAGGAACTTGAGCTAGGACTGGAGAGACAACTCAACAACGTGTGATACAGGTCTGAAGACTCATGGAGGGCAGTGAGAGGGCATGTAAAGGTTGTCTGGTTCCTCCAATACGAGGGCAAGGGACAGTGGAAGCCAGGTACAGCATTCACCTAAGATCATAGAATCACAGAATGGTTTGTGTTGGAAGGAACCTTAAATATCACCTAGTTCCATCCCACCAGCCCAGGTTGCTCCAAGCCCCATCCAACCTGGCCTTGAACCCCTCCAGGGATGGGGCAGTCACAGCTTCTCTGGGCAACCTGTGTGACCCTCACAGGAAAAAATCTCATCCTAATATCTCATCTCAGTCTCCCCTCTTTCAATTTAAAACCCTTCCCCCTTGTACTGTGGCTCTCCTCCCTGCTCCAGAGACCCTCCCCAGCTTTCCTAGAGCCCCCTTAGGGACTGGAAGGCTGCTATAAGGTCTCCCCGGAGCCTTCTCTTCTCCAGGCTGAACCCGCCCAGCTCTCTCAGCCCGTCCCCACAGCAGAGGGGCTCCAGCCCTCGGATCATCCTCGTGGCCTCCTCTGGACCTGCTCCAACAGGTCACTGTCCTTCTGATGCTGGGGGCCCCAGCGCTGGAGGCGGCACTGCAGGGGGGTCTCTGGAGAGCAGAGGGGCAGGATCCCCCCCTCGCCCTGCTGCCCACGCTTCTTTTGACGCAGCCCAGGATGCTGTTGGCTTTCTTGGCTGCATGTGCCCATTGACGGCTCATGTTGAGCTTCTCATCAGCCAGCGCCCCCGAAGTCCTCAGGGCTGCTCTCAAACCATTCTTCGCCCAGCCTGTATTTGTGCTTGGGATTGCAGGGCTCCTTGGCAAAGGATGACGTGGATGAAGGTGGAAAGTGGAGGAGAAATTGTTGACGGTTACTAAATGCAAAGAAACCGCTCGCAACTTGGGAGGCCCCACAGCTGAAGATAATGGGAGGTTGGGATAACGTTCAGTATGTGCTTGTCCTGCTCCTCTCACCCAGAGACATCCCCTGTTGGCCATATCACAGGTGGTGTAGATGGCTCTTTACTTCAGACCATCCTCCTACGTGTCACTGTGTCTGGATGAAAGTCTGTTGGTGAGGAGCTTCGCTGAGAGATTTGGCTTTAGTTCATGTCCTCTGCCAAATAGAAAGGCCTGTTTTGTGTCCGTGTGTACTTGCAAGTTGTACTGTGGTCACACGGTTGTTTTCTTTAGTCCATTCTGCCTCGTGATTGCAGTTAAATAATTACTTTTTGTCCTGCAGCCTGTATCCTTCCAGCAGTCTGGGCTACTCCATCGTAGCATCAAGATGTCTCTGTTCCCTGATAGGTCCTGTCTCTCTCCTGCATGTGCTTCTCAATCATGAGCCCCCTTCCCAAGGATGGTCCTTTCCAGCTGGTGGCCAGCAGAGCTCACCTGCTCTGTCCTAATTATTTCCTCTTCCAGTTACTACAGATTCTGAAAAAAATCTGATCACTGTGCAATTGCCTGGGGTGAGGGCTGCCTTTTCATCTGCTAAGGCTGAGCGCAAGGCAGCTGGAGGGAGGTTTGTATGTGGCTGAGCTTCCATCTGCTCTGCGTCTGCCTCTGAAACTCTGACTCTTTCCTGTGAAGACCTTGGTGATGAAGCTGCCGTGAAGGAAGCGTTAGGAACTTGCCTGGCACATGCGGTGTGATCTGTCTCAGCAGATGTCCCTCATGTCAGGGGTTCATGCTGTCTCCTGTGGTTGTTCTGTGCTACTCATACCTGTGTGCTCGCCTTCTTCCCGAGTAACAGTCTGCTTTCGCCCTGGCAGGTGATCGGGTGGCCATTGAGCCTGGTGTCCCAAGGGAAATGGATGAGTTCTGCAAAACTGGCCGATATAACTTGTCTCCAACCATCTTCTTCTGCGCCACGCCTCCTGATGATGGGAACTTGTGCCGCTACTACAAGCACAGTGCCAGCTACTGCTACAAGTTAGTCGGTGCTCCCTCTGCAGAGAAATACATACTCCCTGGGGGGTTAGCTGAAGCACTTGCCTCTTGGCCCTTCTGCGTATCGCAGTGAGCCCTCTTTACTTGAACACAACAGGTTTTATTGCTTTCTAATCCACAAACAACACGTGTAAGGCTTGGATGACAGCCATTTTGCAGAGGGTTTTTCAGGCAAGTGTAGTTTATCCCCTCTGGTGCCAGACAGAAACACACATTTCTTGCATGTTTACTGAGATGTCACCACTGTTTTATCCTTTAGTTATTTTCATTTTCCCATTTGCTCCCTGCTCTTGGTTTCTTTTCTGCTGTCTTTTTATATCCTTGCTTTCTTAGGACGGTGCCTGAAGGTCTTTTTCTGATTCTTTGAGCTGAGCTAGCTTTACTGCTGCTTTTCAGGAGGCACCGCATTGACTACTGACACCTTGCTCTGTCGTTTGAAACAAAGTCATCCTTCTTAGAGCAGAACAGGAACAGAAAGCAGAGTCCCTGCTAAGCTGCTTTTTGTGTGGCTGGGTGGCCATGCTAAGCTCCAGTTCACATTACACAGCTGCTTTCGTACCCAGTTCAGCAAACTTGAGTGTGTGGCAGGACTGACACTTTTGCTTAAAAGCAACTCTGCTTAAGTACTCTGGCAAATATGCAAGAAACCCAAATAAACCTCTGCAACATTAGACCCACGTAAGTGCATTTACGCAAGGAGTTAAAAATAGTCGAAGGTTGTGGTCCCCTGAGCTTGTTCTTTCTCAGTTTACGTGGAGCTGTTACTTCCATGAGCAGGAATGTCCTTGGGATTGATCTTTGGTGCCTGCAGAGGAAGCGTACAGGATCAGATTGGTTGGAAGGAGGCACCTGAATGCTCTTCTCACAGGAGTCCTCAGGCAGGAAGCTCCTTTCAAAGTGGATCCCAGGCAGCTGCTGCCAGGATGAGGTGCTGGTCTGGATGGGTCTAGCTTCTCACTGTCCAGACCCGCTGTTACTGATTCCCTGTGTGTTAAAATAACATTTTCTGACAACACCACAAGTTTTTGCTTGGGAGGAAGTGCCTGGTTTGTAGCTGTCTTCTTCCAGGGTGTTGCTTTTTTCTCCAATTTGAGTAAATAAAACTTTGGCTATTTATTTTTAAGCTGGGAAATGGGGAGCCTGGATCTGGTACTCCCTGTTTCAGATCAGCGATGCCGTGGCTGTCTGAGGCAGAGCATGAAGTCGCTCTGCCAGCACGGATTTGCTAAGATAAGATGATGGCTGAGCTCAGTGACCTCTTGTGTATTTGGGCAGCCGTTGTCTGTCCTTCTGCAGGCGGACAGACTCTGTGTTGGGTACTCTGAGTAATTTGATGGAGGTGGGATGGTGCCACAGATCTGCCCTCCCCATTGACAGGGCAGTACCCAGGCCCAGTAGGAGCAGATGCGATGCCCCACTCTGAGGCAACAGAACTCTTGGAGTCAGCCCCTCAGTGCCTCCTAGAGACAAGGGACATACCGGTATCTTACAGCTGCCTTCCCACAGCTGCCATTTCCATTACTTTGGCTTTGTGTTAGCTTGGATGAGATCTGATCTCAGGCTTCCCAGGGCTGTCAGAAGAACCTTCCTTGCAGACACAGCTCCCGGCGCACACTGTGTGAGAGCCCATGCTGGTGGCTTTCTGGAGGGCTGCATTGTGGGGCTGGGATTTATTTCTGTCAGGAGTTCACAGGGGTTTCATGCCCTCTGCTTTTTTCCATCAGACTGTTTCTGTCTGAAAGGTGTTTGATTCCTGCTGTACACATTTTCCCTGACTGCTGGGAGGGTGCATGCTGAGACCAGTCTGCTGCTTGGGATACTTGGTACATCAGAGGAGGACATCCAGGGCGTGACGGGGACACCTGGATCTGGCTGCCTTTGCTTTATGTGGTGTCACCATTGGCAGCAAGATGTTTTCTAAAAGCATGGACCTGAATGACTCAACCCACGTGAAGGGTCTGGGAGCTCACTGATGTGTCCCAGCCATGGGGCAGCCTTCGAGGTGGTGCGTACGCAACTGTGGGGTTCATTCCAAAGGGAATGAGCGGCGCAGGAGTTTTAGGATTGACTCACCGAGTACTGGAGAGATGGTGTGTGGAAGTTTGTGGATGCCTGTGTTTGGTGCTTAGGCAAACCTCGCTGGTAAATGGTTTAGGTGTGCTTGATGCTGCTTTGGAGGAGGGAAGGAGGCAATATAACCTCTTGAAATGCCACTGTGATTTAGACCCGTGTTTGGTCTTCGAGTGTCATGGCTTTCCTCATCACTGTCATAAATCTCTTTGCTGACTCTTGCTTGTGTCTGGTTCTTGCAGGCTTCCAGATAATGTGACCTTTGAAGAAGGAGCCCTTATTGAGCCCCTTTCGGTAGGAATCCATGCCTGCAAAAGGGCGGGAGTCACTCTGGGAAGCAAAGTCTTCGTGTCTGGCTCTGGTACAGTAAACTTATCAGTCCTTGGCTTCTCGGCCTGCTGGGGCAAGCAGGAGGTTGGACAGCGTGCAAGCTGTGCTTCTGGGCTCTGCTCTAAGCGTGGCTCATGGCAGAGTTGCAGGGGTGCCGAGGAGGGCCTCGAGGCTGTCCTTGCCCGTGCTGCACTGCAGTGCTGTGTTTCGAGCAGCCCAGATGCCAAGCGCAGTGTCTGGGCATGCTGAGCCTGCCAGCTCAAGGGAGCAGAGGAGCGGGTGGTGTTTTCCTGGCGGGGTGACTCCTGTAGCAGCAGCTGCTGGTCCCACTGCCCTGGGATGGCAGTGATGCTGTGATCCCAGAGCTGCCCATTGGGAAACACAGTCGGAGCCTCCTTTAGCCTGGGAACATGCTGAGCTCTGGGCATGTGCAGAGCCTGCGGCTGGTGCTGTCTGGCAGTTGTATATGTTCTCTTTCTCCCCTTTGTACCCAGGACCGATTGGCCTTGTTAATGTGCTTGTTGCTAAGATGATGGGTGCAGCGGCTGTGGTAATTACAGGTAAGTCCTTTTAACCCTTAAGAGTGCCTGTTTCCCACAATACAGCACAACACTTGGACTTGTTCCACGCTGTTCCTTTAAGGTAGCTGCTGGGGAAGGCAGCCCAAGCCCAATGGAAGGTCTGTTCATGAATGGGGCAGAAGCATGTCTGTCTGGAGGGAATCCTAATAACCACCTCATTCCCCAGGACATGACTTTGATCTTTGCATTAACTGGGGTCTGTAAGAAGGTGCAGGTTGCAACTGGTGCTCCTCTGCTAGGTTAGTGGACCAGGGTAATAACTTCTGCTTCCTAGCACAGACACGTGGTACAGGTGGCACAGCTACAGTGCTTCAGGGAGGATAAACCAGAGGCTAATGAGTGGTCCTTGGATCAAGCCTAGAGGCCTTTTTCAGACTTTGAACAGGTGTTTTTGGAAGAGGCAGTGCCTGTGTGTGACAAAGCTCTGAGTTACAGAAGCTGCACTTGCTCCTGGTGCCTCTGATCACTCACAGACTTTTTTTTGTTTCCATTTTGAGCTCTTCTGACCTCAGCTTTGTGTTTTGCCTTTGGCTTATAGGTCAAGCCTTGAGGATCAGGTTTTGTCTTCCCTGTAGTGCATGTAGATCCTGATTATATCTGCTTTTAGTCTTTACCTAGGCACACAGTGTATTTTATACCATGTTTGGAGCTATTCTTGGAGGTTTGCTCTGAGCAGGTTTTTTCCTTCCTCTTGTAGTGATAGGTGATGGCCTGGACACATGTTTTCACAGTCCCTTCTGTGTGCAACCGCACTGTCCCTCTAGTTCTCTTTTGCTGCCCTTCTTTCTGCTGTTCTGCTGCGGGGGTTGTTTTCCACTGATTAGCCGCAGTGACTGAAGTGGCCTTTTTGGGTCCCTGCATTTCAGAAATGGACCTTCCTTGCATAACTGAGTCTGGAGATTTCTAGTCCACTGCTGCTTGCAGCCGTGTTTTTGTTGAGCTGCGCCTGGGAAACCACTAAGGGATGGACATCACCCCTTTCTGGGTACCTGCTCCAGGAATGCACCACCTCCTAATGAAGAAGCTTTTTCTGGGGTCGACTCATAAACTGCCACTTGTGGGTATTTTCCCTTGTGTTGTCTGCAACAACTGAAACGAGTCTCCATCGTCTTTGCAGCTGCCATTCTGGTTGTTGCAGAGAGACGTTCGATCCTGCCTTATCTTTGCCCTGCTAACCCGGCCCAGTTCCCTTCACCTCGCCTCAAAGTCGAGGCTCTTTTCTGTGTAGCTTGCCTAGAAGAATTGAGAGCTGGAGTAACCTCAGAGGGTTCCCTGGTTGAGATTTCCACTTGGAGTTTGGACAGGGCATGGAAGTGGTGTTTCCAATACTCTCTGATCCTTCTGAGCAGTGGTGGCTGGGAGGAGCGGCTACAGGTAAGACTAGACAACAAGCACAGGTTGCTGCAGCGTTTCTGGTCCAAAGCCCCAACATGGACCTTTCAGAAGGCTGTTACTCCACCTCCCGCACTTCGGGCTGGGTGTATTTTTGACCTCTCAATTACTCTGTTTCTGTCTTTGGGTTGAGAGACAAAATTCAGGTCCCACCCTTTTACCTTTGCGGAAGCATCCTTCTGTGGTAGCTCATGACAGATTATTGCCTTCTCCTCCCTAAATCTTCTTGCTGCGGAGTCTGGGGCATTTTTTGCTCTGCTGGCCCCACCCTGCAGGCGCGTCCTTGGTGGACGTGATCAGTCCAGGTCTCAGATTTTGCAAAGTGTTGTCGTTTGAGTATGATGGTTGCTATAGCAGGAAAAGCAACTCTGCCTCTTGAATCACGTATGAGGAACCTTGCTGCCGAGCTGAGCTGGTGCAGGAGCTGGTGGGTGACCCAGTCCTTGGGTGGGGAAGGGCTTGGTGAGCTGGCAGGGGTTGGTGGGGCTGAGGTAGCTGGTTCAGCCTGCCACCCCATCCCTGGTCCTGCCTCAGTGTGTTCTTCCCTGTAGCACTGGCAGCTGCTTTGCCTCTGCCTGTAGAGTGCTCCTGGGGACCTTTGGCAAGCAGGTCTGTATAGCATGTGCCACAGGGCTCCAGGTGGCCATAGGAAGTTCTTGGTACCTGGTTTGTAGGGTCATCAAGCTCGGCTACATGGAAGTAACCCCTTCGCCTTGGCCTAGGTAATGATCCTGACTTGTAGACATCTCCCACTGAGAGGCGTTTGGCTGAGATGCTCAGAGACACCCACGGAGGTGCTGTCCCTAGTTAAATATTTGTGTGTGACATGAGCTGAGGAATGGGTTTAGTTTGGCTTGTGGCCACTGGGGATTTTGCTGCCCTTCTCAAGGAACTACTTTTTGTGTCGGCTTTAGGAGCCAACACCTGTGAGGTGACTGTCTGCCCACAAAGGCCCTCTTGTACTTTGCTACCAGATTCTTTGAATTCATTGCCCGGAGTTTTTATGATGTGTTTGTCTGCGAAGAGCTTTGTCTGCACAGCACTTAAGGCTTTAAATGTTTGTGTCTGTTTTGGCAAGCCACACACAAATATAGAAATATCTAGAAGAGATTTTTCCTGACCTGGGGAAACCTCACCTCCTACAGCTCCTGCGGTCAGTGTCTTTGGCACGCCTGGAGCCAATGAATTTTGGAAAGTTAGGTCTCTGCTGAGGGGTCAGGTCCTTTCTCTGGGACTCCCGGAGAGCGGCTGGCACCGTAGCTAGAGACCAGTGCTCAGCCCTACCCTTCCAAAGGCTTGTGTGTGCCAAAACTTGTCTTTCCCCCAGATAAGGCAGTTTGCCTGATAAAAGGTATTAGTGTTTCTGATAACCTTTGCTTTTCTCCCTGCAGTGCTTTATTCCTGGCAGACTAGTGTTCTCCCTTTCGAGGGGTGAGGTGTGATGTATTTAATGGGCTGCGGTTGGGTGCAGGAGATCATTTTTTTTCATGGGTCCTCATCTGCTCTTCCCTGGGGTCTATGGCTTTCTCCGCTCTGCTGCTGAGTGGGTGTGATTGATATTTATGGGCAACCTTCTGGCCTTCTGCCTTGCTGTTGCTCTGGAAAACTGCATTTCTCCTTGAAGACATGTAAAAGAACAGCTTTATTCCCCAGCAAGTGAAGTGGCACTTTGGGTATTCATATGGTGGTGTTGGGCTGTCTTGCCTTACTCTGACTGCCACTAAAGGTATGCTTAGTAATTCCTGCTTAAGGGAAACTACTCCCCTCGTGCTGTCTGAATCTGAAGTCCTGGCTGCCAGTGCCTCCAGAAACCCTGGAAGTCAAGGTCAGGGAAGATTAATAACTGGACAGAGTTCAACTCCTTTGTGAAAGAAGATAAACACAGAAAGTGTGAAAGCTTCAAGAATATTTGCATGTTAAGTTGGCTCGTAAACCATCACGAGCAGCTTAAGTGTAATTTGATAACTTCCGTGGGAGCAGAGATACAAGAACGGGCTACTCTTAGTCTGGCAGACAAAACTTCAATTAGCTGCAGCCACCAGGAAGTGAAGACAAATTCCTGACTAGAGGCAAGATGCAACCCTTTAATTGTATAATTGACCAGTTTCCCAAGAGTTGTGTGGGGCTCAGCCACAGTAAGGTTTAAAATCTGGACGACTTGGTCCTTCCCAAGACTCACAAGTATCTGTAGCTCTAAACAATCCGGTAACCTTCTCATCTGATAACCTGCAGACCTGTCCGCTTCAGTAAGTGCTTAGCAGTGATTCACTTGGGCCAGGCGTACCGAGATGTTATCGCAGCCCTGACCAGGTCTGACCGTGTTGCTGCTGTGTCCTGTATGCCTCTCTGCCGCGAGGGCTTCCTTCCCGAGCAGGTCAGCAAACCAGAGGCCAACTATAGGAAAAGCGTGGGGGTTTTTGCTGCCAGAGAGTGACTTTTGTGACCACTTTGAAAGACACTGGCAGGGCCTGTTGCTCCAGGACACTGCCTCTGAATGTATTTCTGCCAAAGAGACAGTATAAAATATGTTGGTGTGTGGGCAGATTCTCTAAATGGCTGAATCAGCCGTGTCTGCTACAGGCGGGTGTTTTGAGACCAAACTTCACGGGGAGTTTGATCCACTGCTGGGAGCACTGTTGAGCCCCTGTGGTCTCCTTGCTGTACACCGAGATTTGGGAGACACCGGCCATGCCAGGCAGAAGTATTTCTTAGTGCTTCAAGTGCCTCAGAAATGCCCATGCCCGTGCTCTTGCTGGTGGGAGGTCTCTGCGTGCAGCTCAGCTGGCAGAGGGTCGTGACTGTACGTGTGGCCTGAGGCCCAGTGCTCACAGCTTGGGAGAGACAGACGTGACTAATGCCTCCTGGAGCCCCAGGAATGAGAGCCCACGTTGAGGCTTTCAGGGTGATGCTGCCCTTACATTACAGCCTTGGCTTTTCCTCCTTTGTCTGCATTTTATTAGCCTTTGTTAGCCCTTCTTGAAACTCCCTCCACAGGTCTCCTGGGTGCTCATCTTGGTGGGTGTGCCTGCACCCGGCATCCCGAGCACTCCCGCTGCCAGTGTGGGCACGTCCATCGCCTGCCCTGGCCGTAAGTAACACCACACTTGCCATGGTGGGCAGGGTAGGTCCTCTGACCTGGCTTCCTCCAAGCGCTCGGGCTGAGTCAGAGCAGCTCACGTCGGAGCAGTGGCCTCATCCTCCTTCTCTTTTCCCTTGGTATTTTCCCCCCTGTCTCCATCTCTGACTTCTCTGAAGACTGTGCCCTGGTGAGATGGCTATTTTCCAGTTTGCGGTGGCTGGGTGTGCTGTGTGTCCTGAGGAGGAGTGTGCCCCTGGCAAAGGCATGTATTTCTGAGTCTTCAAGCCTAGGACATTGCTTACCCCTCAGTTTTGGGTGTAGGACATCTCCGGCTGTTGCAGCTCAGTTTCCACCTTTGATCTGGGTATCTTTTCCAGTGCCAAGACACAGGTCTCTGTAGGCCACTCTTTCAGTGCAAGGTGAAGAGGTTGTTTCTGCCTGGGAAATGCCACTCTTCTTGTCTGCTGTCCACCTCCTTATCTCCAGAGATGTCCTGGTCACCAGTGGTGCCTGGAGAGGGATGGATGGCTTCCTTCCATGGGATGTGGAAGAGAAGAGACAAACAGTGTGGCCACCCGCCAGGGCACCTCGCTCCATGGTACAAACCATTTTGTGGATCTTCAAAAGGCCAGGTTGGACAGGGCTTGGAGCAACATGGTCTAGTGGGACATGTCCTTGCCCAGGGCAGGGGGTGGGACTAAATGGTCTTTAAGGTCCCTTCCAACCAAAACCATTCTATGATTCTATGAAAGGATATTTACAGTGCTGTCAAGATCCTTCTCGAGGGAGTACCAGAGTACAGCCATGCCCTCGCAGACATTTATCATCACCAGCTTTGTTGCTCTGTGTTAATGGGGTATCTGAGGTCCACCATATTACCAGATCCACTCCTCTTTTTTCAGTGTCCTTGCCTGCTCACTCGTCTGTGACAGAATCTCGGCAGCCTCCAGTGCTGTTACAAGGAGGGTAAAAGGATGGGAGGGGTCTGCAGCAGCAGGGGCGCACTCAGTGATGACAACTAATGCATTCTGCACTTCGCTCAGCTGAAAGCATCTGCTGTTGGTTCACTGAGGAAGCCCTCAGAGAGCTTGTGATCTGCTCTCATCTGGTACCCTTAGAGGTGAAATGGCCTTGTTAATGACCCTCTGAGCCCCACGTCTCCTGTCGGAAGGGCTTCTTGGTGCCGTGCTGTCCATAGCCACGTCATTTCTGGGTCATCAGGGAGCAAGATCAGAGTAACCTTGCCTCTGCTTGGTGCCCTTGGAGAGGTATCCTTGGGGTGTGAGCAATAGCAGATAATCATGAGAGCCAGGGAGGGAAAATGCAAAAGTGAGGGGCATTTTTTTGCCTCCTTGTAGGCTCCTCCATAGGTTAAGTCACAGAGTGTGTGTATAACTTGGGTTTTTACAGTCTGTTTTCACCAGTGGAGGAATTAGTGAAGCTGCTTCATGGAAGAGTCATTGCCAGAGAGGCGCTGAGCAGTGCAGCCTTAGACGGTGGCAGCCTTGGTAAGACAGAACCGCGCTGGTCAGCCAGGGCGAGTGTCGCTCAGCACTGCCCTGTCTGTCCTGCCCTCCAGCTGCCTTTTTTTGCCTTTGCCTGCACTGAGGTTCCACCAGTGCTTGGCCACGGCTGTTCCTGCTGTGGTTTCTGCTTGCGGCATGGATGTGCGTGTCCTTGGGAGTTAAGTTTGGCCTTCTAGTTTTTCTTGGCACACTCTCGGTGTTCCTGCAGTGCCAAAGAGATCCGGGAGATTGACGAACTGATCACCTCTTGGGTCTAGAGGTGGCGGGTGGTCTTTCACTCAGACATTGCTTTGCGTGGTGTGGATTTCATCTGTGAGTTTATGCTTCAGCCTCTTTGAAACACACCCTCTTCTGCAGCTGGAAAGTCTTTGGCATCTCCTGTCTTTAAGTTGTCCTCATTGCTCATTCTTCTCTGCCTGCCCAGAAAAGTGAGCTGCTCTCCACCCTGCAGGTCTCCTCACTGAAGGCTGCCTGAATTTGAGGGAGGGAGCACAGATCCTGTTCTCTCCCGGTTGCATGCTGCCCTGTGAACACGTGTCCAGACCCCAGATGTGTGTGCTTCCATCAGGGCTCCTTGATGGTGGATTGCTTGCATCAAGGGTGCTGCGTTCAGTTTTGGGCCCCTCACTGCAGGAGGGACATTGAGGTGTTGGAGCGTGTCCAGAGGAGGGCTACGAAGCTGGTGAGGGGTCCGGAGGNCGATTCTATTCTATGATTCTAAGGGTGGGAAGGTGTGGGTGGGCTGCAGTTTCCCACCTTGTCCTACCACGTAACAAAGTCTGTCTTCTCTCCTGAGAGAACTGATGGCTGGTCACCCAACAAGGGGGCTCTGCTGAGACATCAGGTGGGGTTAGGGGGCAGATTGCAGGCTCAGATTCTCTCTCCCCTTCTGCTTCATGTAGTGCTGCAACTCTTGAATTGTTTTGTCTTTCCCCAGATTTATCTGCCTCGCGTCTGCAAAAAGCCAAGGAGGTGGGGGCAGATTTCACCATTCAGGTGAAGAATGAGACCCCGCAGGAGGTGGCCTCCAAAGTGGAAAGTCTGCTTGGTTGCATGCCTGAGATAACTGTGGAGTGTACGGGAGTGCAGGCCTGCATCCAGGCTGGCATTTATGTGAGTACCGCTTGTCCTCAGGCTAAAGCGGGGATGGCTTTTCTTTTTCTGGGACACTGAAGTGAACGACAGTTATTTTGCTCCCTGAGTGCTTAACGTCAGTGGGCGTGGGGGAGGGAGAGAACGTGCTTGTTAGACAGCAAAGTAAGAGAGGCAATTAAAGAGTTAACTTCTATGTAGGCAGCAGGGGGATAATTATCCGATGGGATGCTCGGGTGCTTTGCTACTTACCAAAGAGACTGCACTAAGACCCCGAGACCGGAGCATGGCTACGCAGCAGTGTCAGGGAGCTGCTGCAAGTAGGACAGCATCTTCCATTCAGTTGAAGTTACGTCCAACTAAGGAGAACAATTAAGAAAATTAATTCCAGCAGGTGAAGAAAGCAGTTAAGGAGGGGATGTTTTGTTGTCATGGACTGCCTGGCAGGAGGACACGGAGAAGGTAGTGCAGTTTCACAGTGAAAGGGCAGGAGGCACATGAGACAAGCTGCAAAAAGAGAAATTCCAGTGGAGCATCCAGGCTCTTAGTTTTAAATCTCTCCCTCTGAAATCCAAAAGTACTTTTCATACTCCTAAGTGCTGTCATTTTCAGAAAGGGATTTAGAGATTTGAGAGATTGCTTTTTAAGCCTCATTTATTGCGTATTTAATGCTCACGGGCTCCTGACAGCATCCTGTCTCACCCCTGGCTTCCCTGCTGCGCCCTGGGCAGTCCGTTACAGACACAAAGTGTGGCTTTGTATTTTTACAGAATGCTGCACGGGCTCTGGTGACTGTATTTTGCAAAATACAATGTATTTGTGTGTTTGTTCTCCAGGCCACTCGTTCCGGTGGGACCTTGGTGCTGGTGGGGCTGGGGCCCGAGATGGTCACTGTGCCCATCGTGAACGCTGCCGTGCGGGAGGTGGATATCCGGGGGATATTCCGCTACTGCAACACGTGAGTCTCGTGCAGCGTGGGCTGGTTGGTCTCCAAGTCTTTCTTCTTAAGAATTCTTAAGAATTTCTTCTTAAGAAACTCTTGCTTCCCACAAGGAGAGAGGATGTGGAAAAGTCTGGTTTTCCTTGCGGTTCGTTGAACCTCCTGTCACTCTGAAATGCCGGCACTGCTGCTATGCCGACAGTCTGACTGATGTGTCCTGCGTTTTATGCCTTGGTTCCTGGCCTGCAAACTTGACCACAACAAAGCAGCCCAGCCCGGCTGGATTGTCCCACTTTCCCATTTCCTGCAGCATTTGGTGCAAAGAAAGGAAAAGACCAAATAAACCCTTACTCGCGCAAGCAAGCAGGCTAAAACGATAACAAAAAGGCATAACATTTGTGTCTTCAACCCTTATGCCCTGTAGAAAGGGAAGGCCAGGTGCTGAGGGTGTTTCGGAAGAGACTGGCTTGTCCACGAGCGCGCTGGCTCCTGGCGTGGCAGGGGGAACACCCGGCTTTCAGCTGCTTCAACCCCTTGTGTTGGGAGATCTCTGAGCAGCAGCTTGGCCTGGCCCTGACCCTGCACACTGCTTTGTGAAAAGCTGCCTGCCCGTTGGCGTCCACCTTCCTAACTGTTTTATTCTCCATTTTTGAAGCAAAGGCTATGGGGAATATTAATTCCAGGCAAAAAGTCAAAATCCCAAGCTCTGCATCCTGTGCCAAGCCAAGCAGACTCAGCCTCGCTGCTGGTGCCCAGCTCTGCTCTCCTTGCTCTCGTCGTGGAAGGAAATCTGATGAGTCTTGCTGGCGATGAGTGAATGCTGGGATGAGCAAGAGCCTTGTTTAGTTTTCATCATTTTGCTGGAGCTAAGGTACATCTGGAGCCAGTCTGAAGGCGTATGTGCTCTCCACAGAGGACTGAACTGCATGGCTCTGGGTGTGCTGAAAGCTGGCCTTGCCCTGGAAGAGGGAGAAGCCCAGCTGTCCTCTCTTTGATCCTCTGCTCCTGGGGCAGGGCTTGAGACCCAGCACCGCACGTTTGCAGCCTGGTTTCTGCTCTCTTCGGAGCTGTAGTCTCTCGCTAGTGGAACAAGCATCTTTGTGTAGTCTGCGGAGGTGGTTTCCAGGAAGGATTTAGGAGATGTAGTCAGGCTCCTTCTTAAAATGAGAAATGTCTTTAAGTAGGCAGTTTGGGAATTAGATTAGCTGCTGCATCCCTTCCTGTCCCCATCCCTCTAATTTGGCCCATGCAAATGGAGTGGCAAGGCAGTCAAATTGGGTGAGTATCTGCCACAGAGACGTTGGAAGCTGACTGAGGCTTTTCTTCTCCCTGCACCGACTGAGTGAGTTTGAACTCCAGCAGTCGGTCTGCAAGGAAGGAGGCTGGGCGAGAGGAGAGCGGCGCACAGCAGTTGTGTTTTTCATTCGGTGCTTCACAAGTGCAGTTGTTTCCTGTGATTTTACTTACTCAGCCTCTCGCGGGTGAAGCACGCCCACTGTCTGTGTGCCAGTGCGGGCCATCTCGGTGCTCAGCAGCCCGCAGCATTGGCGTGTCCCATCTCCCATGCCTGATGCTTGAGGTTCCCCCTCTGGAAGGCTGTTTGTGGGCAAAACTCCCCTTGGTTGCCTGGGCTAAGGGAATTACTGCCATGAAACCAGGCTCCGAACTGGTGGCCGCTCTCATCTCCTGCTCTCTGTTTCCCTTGCAGGTGGCCTGTGGCAATTGCTCTGCTCGCATCCAAGCGGATCAACGTCAAGCCCTTGGTTACCCACCGCTTCCCCCTGGAAAAGGCTCTGGAGGCGTTCGAGACCACGAAGAGGGGCGAGGGGGTCAAAGTGATGCTGAAGTGTGACCCCACCGACCACAACCCCTGAGATGCCGCAGTGCCCGGCCCTCTCCCCCGTTACGCCGCCTGCCTGAGACGCGAAGCATGAGGCCGCAGGAGGCTGATGTACGGCTGTTGCATCTTATGCAGGCGCTGCTTTGTAATAGAGTTGGAAAATCAAATGATAATGAGGGTGAATGGCACCGAGGGATACGCCGTTAGAGTATTAACAGGTCACTACAAATGGAGAGCAATAGGGAATAGTTTGAATCAAAACTGTCGCTGTTTGGTTAGACACAGTTTAAGCTGCTCTTTCTTTAGAGGCAAAGGTTCACGCAGTTGGCCCTTCACTAGACCCCACACGCAGAAGAGCTTGGGGGTCTCTGCATCCATGAGCCCAGCTGTCCTGGGAAGCTGACTGAGGTGTCCCCGCAGATGCGCTGGGGGAGGGTGTCACCAGCCGTATGGGTTGAAGCAGGGATGGAGGTGCTGGCGCTCCACCTGCCCGCCCCAGCGCTGCCGCGGGGCTGTGCTTGCTGCAGCTCTTCCCGCATGGCAATGCCTGGATGTGGGATCGCCCTGCGTGAATACTCCTCCTTCCAGTCGACCTTCCCTCGGGCTCGCTCAGGGACTGAGACAGCCAGTGGAACAAAGCCTGGCCAGCCCCCTCTGCGGGAAGTGTCTGCATGTTCAGGCCATTCTCTCTGTGCTCTTTGCAAACAGCAAACTGTGGGCTCAAAGCTCAGAGCCCAGGGCTTTTTTGAAGAAGCCGGTCTGGAGGCCAGCTGGGACCATGTCTGCTGTGTCCTCCCAGCCCAGCAGCTCCCCGCGGGGCAGAAGGACCGCTGCAGAGCAGGGGTTTGCAGGGAAACTGCCCCGTCCCTGGCTGGGACCACAGAGAGCCCTGTCCTTACGTGACTCCCAAGGAGGGACTGCTGTTGGGAGGCACAGCTCGCTTTTAGCGTGGAGGGGAGCGCAGGTGAGAAGTAAGGGGACAGCATCACTCAAGGGTTTTACCACTGCGAACGAATCGTAACTTTTCAGGGATTTCAGGCCTTCCTGCTGAGTTTGTGAGCCATGAACGAGGTACTAACGAGGTAGTGGGTTGCAGATAATAAAATCTTAATCTTTGATTACACTCGTGTTAATTTTAGTACTGAGAGATCAGTCCCTTTCTTGGGCCGGTACTGAACTTTCCTCAATAAATGCTGCCTACCTGACGGGTCTGTGCCCTTTGGAGCATTGCGGGGGGGGTGGTTTGGAGGTGTCTGTGACTTTGGGTCGTGGGGATCGTGCCCTGGGCTGCTGGCAGGCTGCAGGGAGCTCGGTGCAGGCAGGACCAGGAAACCTTCACTGACCCAACTGCTTGCAAATCAAAGCCTGTTTTTATGGTGGAGGTGGATCAGTGAATTTGGCAGAGGTAGAAGCCTGCAAGTCGATGCTGTGTTTTAACAGGGCTAAGGCATAACCCGGGGGAACGCCCCGTAGGCAGCAGGAGAAGCAGTCAGAGGCCTGCTCAGTGTGAACGGGGTCGTAAAACGTGAAAATGTGTCAGCCTGAGCTGGTAAAACCTACCCAGGAGCCTGGCCCCGCAATCGGATGTGCTGTTAGCACAGCCTGTCCAAAAATTGCTAAAATTTGCCGAAGGGTGTGTGATGGCTGGGCAGGGGAAGGCTGCCCCGCTGTCGGCAGTGGTGTGAGCCGGGGCTTTGTGCCAAGCCTTGGGGCTCTCCTGGCCCCCAACCCGCGCGCTGGGGGTGCCAGGGCTGTGCAGCCCCCGTGCCACGGCTCGGGGACCGCTGCCCATCGCAGACCCCCTTACTGCCGCAAAATGCCAACCCTGTGGTCTTGTGGGGCCGTTTAATGGCCCAAGGGCTGAAGCTGTTCCCGAGGCTCGGCCTCTCTGGGCTCCTGGGCTGCCGTTTGCTCCCAGGGCAGGTCCTGCTGCGGGGCAGCTGGAATCTGCATCCTCCCCCAGCTCCCACCATGTGCATCACCAGGGCGGGGGAAACTCACTCCTGCCTAACCTGGGCTGTGGCAAAAGAAGCAGGGCCAGGGAGGGGGTTCTGCCTCCAGCGCTGGGGTCCCCAGCATCAGAAGGACAGGGACCCATTTGAGCAGGTCCAGAGGAGGCCCCGGAGGTGCTGGGGGGGCTGGAGCCCCTCTGCTGTGGGGACAGGCTGAGAGAGCTGGGGGGGGTCAGCCTGGAGAAGAGAAGGCTCCGGGGAGACCTTGGAGCCCCTTCCAGTCCCTCAAGGGGCTCCAGGAAAGCTGGGGAGGGACTCTGGAGCAGGGAGGGGAGCCCTGGGACAAGGGTGGAAGGTTTTAAACTGGAAGAGGGGAGACTGAGATGAGATGTGAGGCAGAAATCCTTTGCTGTGAGGGGGGTGAGCCCCTGTCCCAGGTTGCCCAGAGAAGCTGTGGCTGCCCCATCCCTGGAGGGGTTCAAGGCCAGGTTGGACGGGGCTTGGAGCAGCCTGGGCTGGTGGGAGGTGTCCCTGCCCAGGGCAGGGGAAGCACTGGGGGGGCTTTAAGGTCCCTTCCCACCCAAACCAGTCTGTGAGTCTATTTCGCAGTGGGCTGTTGGAAATGCTCTGTAAGAGGAGCAAGGCCAGCACGATGCCACAAGTGTTGGAAGTCCCCAGGTGACCGAGACCCAACTACAACTACAGGAGGCAAGAAAATGACCGAAAACATCAGTCAGCTTTATTGAAGTTCAATCACAGCCTGGGAGAGCGGCAGCCCAGCCATGCAAAGCCAGGCAGGAGTTAAACAAGCACAAATGATCCGCGATCAAAGGATGGTGCCACCGCTGAAAGAAGCCGACGCAAACACAACTAAGGCCCTGTGCAAACCCAGGGAAGGCTCAGAGCGCTAACGAATGCTAACGAGGAGAGCGGAGCCTGGTTCAAGGGGAGGGATGGCAGGGAGCTCTGGCTGTCCCCCCGTGTGTGTGCTGCCCACGTCTGGGGGCACTTTGCTGTGAATTCAGGCTGTGCAGAGGCACCAAGCTGTTCCCAAAGATGTTCGGAGCCATTCCCCGTCTGACTCGGGAGAGGACGGGCTCTGTCTTGTGGGATTAAGGTGGCAGAGCCAGGCTTGACCTGCACACTGGGTTTTTGGGATTGGGACACTCCAGCCCGACCCCGGCGCAGGGCTGCAGGGGTGTGCGGGCAGTAGCAGGACGCCCTGGGCTCAGGGGCTCACGCTGGGGCTGTGTGGGGCGATGCTGGGACGGCAACGCTTTTCCAGTGCACCGTGTGCTGGTCTCGGCTCTGCAGGTCTCAGCATCCATGCTCTTGGCCGCGGATGGCTTTCTCCTGGGGACGGTGGCAGGTGGGAGCCCAGGGCCATGGCCACCCGAAGCGTCGCTGCATGGGTGCTGGGGCTGAACACGCGTTTCCAGAGATTGCAGCCCGCGGGTGAAACGGCATGGGGTAGGGTCAGAAATTCTCATAGTGATGCGCAAAGTACGCCTGGTCCTTCTTGTTCAGCTGCCGACAAGCCTTTTCCACGCTCTTCGTCATCCCGGGTGGGCCACAGCTGAACACCCCGATCTTCTGCACCTGGGGAAGGAGGGAGCCAAAGGAAGGTGGAAGCCAGCAGCGCCACCTCTCCCCTCAGCCCAGCCCCCCTGCCCCTTGCCCTCTGGCAGCTTTAGGCACAGACTCCAGCCGAGCAGCCTGCCCCAGCCTGAGGAGGCTTTCGGGGAGGTTGTCACCTCCCTTTGGACCCACTGGGGCCATGGAGGAAGGGTGGGATCCCCCAAGGTCTCTGCCAGCTCTTGGCAGTGGCTGCGGCCGGGGTCTCACCACGGAGCGGGGGGAGCCTTTGGCTGGTGTGGGGCATTGGTGACCCTCATCTGGCTCCAGGGGGAAAGTGGGGTTCATGTCCCTTCTGCCCTCCCCTTGGCGTGGATGCCACCGAGGACTTCAAGACCTTGGGGCCAGGCTGGGGCCAGTCCTCCACACCGGCCGGTGGGTGCCCCCCTCCCGTCCCCCGCCAGACACTGACCTCGGGGTGCACCTCCTGCAGCGAGTCGAAGAAGGGTACGAAGGGAGGGCGCCCGAAATGGGTGATGGAGCGCAGCCCCGTGAACAGGCTCTTGTTCAGCACCTTCTGGAAGTGCCGCTCGCAGATGTACTGGAAGAGAGACCAGCGCACATCAGGTGGCCCAGTACAGCCCAGCACGGCATGGCATCCTCCCCGCAAGGCGGCCAGGCTCACCAGCATGGTGGTGCGCAGGTCGAACTTCTCGGCCAGCTGCGTGATGTAGATGTGCACGGACACCAGGTCGTGCCTGTCCGCCTCCTCCACCTCGCGAATGATGTCAGCCAGCCACTCAAACTGCCGCTGTGTGCGCGTCACCCAGATGAAGTAGATCTGTGGCACGGGAGGTCAAGGCTCAGCGTGGGGCCAGTGCCCCACGCACGTGCATGGGGCTCCTTCCCAGGTTGGTCGTGGGGGATTTTACCCCTGAAGGAGCCACCAGCAGCAGGAGGCATCTCAGGAGGGCTCTTGGCCTCCAGATGCTCCCGCTTACCTTCTTACACAGCAGCTTGGAGCTGATGGACGACTTGAAGACCAGGTCCTTGAGGATGGATGCGAAGGGCGTCACCCCGATGCCTCCTCCCACCAGCACCGACACCTCGAACTTGTTCCACTCCTGATGGCCCTCCCCAAAGGGCCCATCCAGATAGAGCTGAAAGGGAGCCAGCCGTCAGCAGAGCATCTCCCTCCTCCCCTTGCCCGGGTCTTGGCCACCCTCAAGGCTTGGAGAAGTGCCTTGGGCAGGGCACAACCCATTGCTGAGATGCTCTTGGGCTTGGATGTGCCCAGAGAAGCAGCGCGGGGCGCACCTTGGGCAGCTTGCCGAGGAGGGCCAGGCTCTCGGGGGAGTAGAGCTCCCGCAGGCGGGTGGTCCAGGGCCCCACGGCCCGGATGTGCAGGCTCAGCGTGTCCTCGTGCGGCGCCGAGGTCAGGGTGAAGGGGTGGTACTCGGTGGTGCCCAGGGCCACACAGGCGATGCGCACCCACTGCCCAGACTTGTAGTCAAAGTCCTGCGGCCGCTGGAAGCGGAGGTGGGTGACACCTAGGGGAGGACAGGGCCGAGGGCTTCGTTAAGGTGGAGACATTGAGCACTGGCGGGTGGGAAAGGGCTTGGGGACAAGCCATGGAGCCAGGCACAGGGCTCAGGATGCTGGAGAGGCCGTGCAGGGGCACAGCCCAGGGGCCAAGCAGTTCTTCTTGGGTAAATAACCGATCCCAGGGTGTGATGGCCTGAGCTCCATGCCTCAGTTTCCCTACTTGTGGAGGGGGGGTGGCACAGGAGACCCTTGCCATGCAGGGGTGCTGCAAAGGCATTGGGGCAACACATGTGATGGGATGCTGCTAACTCCTGGAGGTGCCAGCCTGAGCCACCAGCACATGACAGCCAGCGGGACAATTCCTGGTGCCAGAGTCACCTGTGTGCCACCTGGGCTGGGAACTGCTGCCATCCCACAGCTGGCAGGGCTGGAAGCTGCGCTGCTTCCATCGCTGCAGCCCCGGGCGTTTGGCCGGGGAGGATGCGGTACCTGAGGGCAGGAGCTCGGCTTTCACCACGCTGATCTCCACCTTCTTCCTGCTGAGGCTGAGCAGCTTGTCCCCGCTGTAGATGAGAGCCGGGATGATGAAGTAGACGTGGAAGCGGGGCTGCTGGATCAGCGCATAGCTGCCGTGGATGATGACCTGGGCAGGGAGTAGCCCCCATCAGCACGGCACTTGGCACAACAAGCAATCACCCCATGTCTGATTTGGGGCTCAGCGGGGAGCCAAGATTATGGCCACCAGCTCCCTTGGGACCTCCCCAGCTACTTCACCCTCTGCGCCAGGCTGAGCCCTGGGCCTGCGGCGCATCAGCAACACCCCACTCTCCCACCCCAAGTGCTCTACCAGGACATAGAGGAGCACGTAGAGATGGTGGGTGATCCAGAAGCCCTGGAAGCTGACGCGTCGGAAGTGGTGGGTGGCGAACACGTACATCACGGCCAGGATGACAAGCAGCAGCACTCCCGTCATACCTGCGGGAGGAGGGGTTGGGAGGTCCCAGAGGGGTCAGGGCAGCCCCACAGAGGGCTGCCCATCCTGGGCACAGGCGGTCTGCCTGCCGGTGGTCTCACCTGGAATAGTCTGGAAGACCCACCAGTAATACTTCTGTGGGAGCTGTGACCTGGAGAGGAACAAGAGATTGCACCGTGGAGTGGCCAGAGCAAACTCTCGGTTTCCACTTTCACTCCTGTGCCAGGCCCAGGACACCCGTCTGGACTGTGCCTTGAGTTTCACCTACCCATCATCCATAAAGACACTGGAAAAGAGGCAGGACAACACGCTGAGAGGCATGACTGAGAAGATGTAGACATTCACTATGTGACCTGCAGTGTGGAGCACTGTAAGAGACAGAAACCGGGAGAGAAAAGCATCACTGTGGCTGTGGATGGAGACGCGGCAGATCCTGACGATGTGCCCAGGGACCTGGCAATTCCTCCTCTCCTCTGGTGCAAAGCATCTATGTCTCTCCAGGCTCCACGTGGGTTTTCAAGCTTCTCCCTGGTCCTGCTGTGCCGTGATGGGCTGCTCCTCCTTTAGCTGTGGTCCGTGGGTGGCACATCCCCCAGCAGCCCACCTACCTGAGAAAACCAGGGCTGCCATTGCAACCCAGCGGTGGAAGTCCACGGCGGCGTCGAAGGGGATGTAGTGGTTGAGGAAGGTCTCCCGCAGGACGGTGATGAGGTTGCGGCACATGGTAAGCAGGATGTAGGAGTACATGAAGGAGATGCAGGCAGCCGATCCCCGGGAGATGATGATCCCCACAAAGGTGGTCTGTGCGATTCCGGTGCTGGGGGACGCAAAAGCATAGTCTGGGGAGAGAGAGCAGAGGGGGCGTCAGTGTCCCTGGCACTGAGGGCCATGACCCTTCCTGCAACGAGGGGACAGCCTGCGTGGCGCCACCAAGGAAAGGCCAGCAGGGATGGGGCTGTGTGGGGGCAGGGGCACGATCGACTGCGTCAGACCCCCCAGAGCTGCTGGGTGACAGGGTCTCCTTGGAGGTCAAAGGAGGGCATTGACCTCTGCTGGGCTCTGTGTCCTCAGTTGGGCATCCCATTATGAGAGGCATCAACAAACTGGAATGAGGTCAGTGGAGGTCACCAGGATGAGCGGGAAGTGGAGGACGTCATGTAGGGGAAAGGCTGAGGGAAATGGGCTTGTTCAGGCTGGAGGAGATGGGTGAGGGAGGACCTTGTGGCTGTCGGCAGTCACTTAGTGGGTATGACAGAGGGGAGAGAGCCAAACCCCTTCTCACAGATGCACAGTGAGAGGATGAGAGGGAACAGCACGAGCTTCATTGAAGGAAATTCAGGTTTGACATAAAATAAAACCTCTTCACAGGGAGGATGGTCAAAAACTAGCACAGGCCCAACAAGGTGGCGGGATCTACAACCTCAGAGCTCTTCGAACCTTCTCTAGACAAGGCCTTCGGCAGCCTGATTCAGCTTTGAAATTGGCCTTGCTCTGAGCAGGGCATGGGACCAGACCCTTCCAGAGGTCCCATCCTACCTCACTAATCCTTTGGTTATTCCAAGGGAGGACAAACACTGTTGCCCAAAGTTGTTCCGGGACCTCTCACATCCCAGTATGCCCCATGCCACCAGCAACTTCAAGGAGCAGAGGCCACATCCACCTCCACATCTGGGGCGGCAGGGCTGGATGGGCACTCACAGTAAGCTCTCTCCACGAACAGGCCAGCGGTGACGGCAGAGAAGAGGACCACGCAGACGATATGGCGCCGGTAATTCTCAACGAAGCGCTTGAACTCCTGGATCTTCTGCTGAACTTTGTTTCGCTCGTACTTCTTCCGTTGGGCTTCAGTGTATAAATGCAGCTGGTACTGGTTCACCCTGGCAAACACAGGAGGGCGGGTGTCGTTTTGAGGCTTAGCCAGCAAGGAATGGCTCAGGGCAAGGCTGCCCAGGTGTGGGTCTTCCTCCCGCTGCGGCACCGGGACCACCTCTGCACGCCAGCAGCGGCAGGGACTTGCAGAGCACAGTGTCAGCAGCTCCTCTCGGGCTGGCCCGTAGTCTATACACTTTTGAAAGCTGGTAACAAGTGTGCAGATAGTCACACACAAATCATAGATAAGAACTGTAAAAGATAATTTTTACAGTAATATGCAACCCTCCAGAACAATCACAGGGCAGGGGGAAGTCCTTGAAACTATTAAGGCAAGTCAGGATATTCTGGCCATAAGCAACAACTGCTTAACTTCTTCCCTGTAGAAATATTTGGGGCCACCACAGCAGCGAGGACTGGAGTCTCTCCTGCGGCTCTTGGAGGCAGCCCACAGGTCAACCAGCAGCGTCCCAAGGGGCAGAGGAGCGCAGGCAGGACCTGCCGGGCAAAGCCTCTCCCTGCGGGCAAGGCATACGCTCCCAAAACCGCTCTCCCCAGCTCTGGAGTTGGCCGTTGGATTTGTTTTCAGTAGAGGCACATCAACCAGACCCGGCTATGGCACTGTCCCCACCAGGATGGGACTGTTCCCCCTGTTCCTCGGCCAGTATGATGTGCCTGAAGGGCTGGGAAGGTCTCTCTGCGTATCTCCTGCAGGGATGGTCTCACACCCCCTCCCTACGTTGCACCACCATCCTGGGGGTGCTGGCTCCTTGCGGCAGCGCCATTTGACCAGCGGATGACCCGGTCTGACACAGAGATGTGAGAAACAGCAAGCGGGCTGAACCCGGGTCCAAGGAGGAGAGGGTGTACTCACTTTCTGAACGGTCTCTTCCTCAGCTCTTGTCCTTCTCGCTGCACATACTGGCTTGTGGTGTTCAGGTTTGGGTCTTTCTCCTCCTCTGAGATGGTTCTGTTGGAAAGAGAGCTATGTCTAGCCCAAAGCTGTACTTGCAGGAACGGCTTGCCAAAATTTTCCCCATTCCTCCGCTTTCCATCTCAGGTTCATCTGAGAAGGTGTCCAGCTCTTTCCTGCACCCTTTAACTGCAGGGTACAGGGGCTGGATTCACTCCTGGACAACCAGCCCCTCTGAAAAGCAAGGTAGGACTCCCATCCCCACAGGGTGGATGTGACGGGGGCTCCGTGGGAGGCATTCCCTCCCCTCTGCCCTCCTGGGTGCCAGGGGTGGGCAGCAGCCCCTCCGCCGTGTCTGGCTTGCTCACGGCCATGTCCCAGCACGGCCATCCCCCTTCCCCAGCCTGGGCCTGCGAAAACCCGGTGGAAGCATTTATGGGAGAGGCTGAGGCCAAGGACGGATGTGCATCAGGGCAGAAAGAGAAGAAGAAAAAGCAGCAGCAGCCAGACTAAGGAGGAGAGCTTACCCTTTCGGCTCTTTCTTTTTTATGAAGGAGACACGGTTGTGCAGGTTTTGCTTGAGGACCTCAGGGACGCCTTTCAGGAACCAAAAGGACAAAGAGCTGTTTAGAGAGTGTGGGATGTCGTGGAGAAGGTTTAGGCAGGTCCCCTGCCCAGGGGTGAGGCTCAGAGGCTCTGAGCTGACCCAAACGTGTCACACACGGAGCGACAGCCCCATCGCTGCAGCTGGGTTGGAGGGATTGATGGGACAAGGTTTGGGAGCTACACACTGGGTGCTGCCCATCGCCTCCAGCCCTGCAGGGCCTGGGGTGACCCAGTGCTCCTGCCCGCTGACCTTTGATGCAGAGCTGGGTGAGACGAAGCTCGCTGTCGTGGTCCCGCAGCATGTAGTGGAAATCCTCCCAGGTCAGCTCATCCCTGTCCTGAAACCCTGAGGCCCGAAACATGGACTCGGTCACCTGCTCTGCCTGGTCTCTTGTCAGGCAGTTGTTGGAGATCTCAATGAAGGACCTGGAGCAAGAAGGGGAGATGGGAACTTTTCAGGACCACAGCTTGAGCCCTTCACATAGGAGAGGGCAGAGCCTCAGCCCAGGTTCACAGGAGAAATGGGCTCTTCATTGCAAGTGTTGAGCCCGCGGGATCTCACGTAGCACCCTTGGGGAGTGAAGCACAGAAACTGGGAGCTGCTTTTGAAGACATCTGTGTGTACAGACATTGTGAAAGCATCTAGAGAGGTAAGGAGAAGTACCTGAGCATCCTCAGAAACTCCTCCTTGGAGAGGAACCCATTCTCATCAATGTCATACATCCTGAACATCACCTTGGACTTCTCCTCTGGGGACCCTAGTGGGGAAGGAGAGATGCAAAGTAAGAACAAGATCCTATTTTCATTGGCAAAAGTGCTTATAAACATTGTCTTTGAGAGTCTGGAGCTACAGTAGTGAAGTCTCATCCAGCGCTGAAAAGGCTGAAAGCACGCTGCTGATGGCAGCTTGAGCGGTGACTGAATGGGAATAGCATGCCACCCTTCCACTTGACCTTCTCAAGCGCAAGGTGAAAAATCAGGTAGATACACATTCCTTCCTGTGCATTATTTTGCAAACTCAGAATGTGCTTTTGCACAGCAAGGATTTTTCTGTCAGCTGCTTTGATTGAATCTGGCATTCACAGCCTCCATCTATGAATCTACCCTTCCAGTGGTCACTTAGGGGGAGTCAGAGATGGTATCCGATACGGCTGTTACCATCTGTTAGGGACAGGATGCCTGGTCCCTTCGGGAGACAGGGCAGACTTGTCCGTGACTGCTCTGAGATAGCGATAGATCCCCCCATGGACAGTCTTACAGAAAACATCATCCGACTGTCACTGCCCTATAACTGGAGTTGAAGCTGTCCTGAGTGAAGGGAATTTTAACCTCTAGGAGTGTCTACAGATTGACCTGCTGGATGGATCTTGTCCTCCACTCTGCTGGTAGCCTTGCCAGAGCCCAGGCACAGGACTGAGGGCAACAGGTGAAGACACTAACCAGCTCCAGCTCCCACCTTTCATGAAGACCACCAGGATATCCAGGAACTCCCGGAAGGAGATGTAGCCGTTGCCGTCTTTGTCAGCCAGGGAGAACATGGAGTCCACAAACATGGAGTGGGCTTTGAGCCCCAGGGCTTCGGCAAACTCAGCCCTGCTCAGTTCACACGTCAGAGACTCCTTTGCCTTCTGTGAAGACTCAAAGTTGAGCTCGCCAGCATCAGACTTGTCGATCTCCAGCACCTGCAGGTTGTGTCCCACAGAAGAAATCCCATGAGTGCCGGCAGAGCAGGAGGCGGGTGTTCGCTTGCCTGACCCATTGCACAAAGACAGATACCATGGGGAAGTCCCGTGTTTCTCCTACACCACCTGACTTTCGCACTGAACACCACTGACTTATGGAGAACACTCCTGGTTATGGAGAACCACTGGAACACCGCTGGTTATGGACACCTCAGTTACATCAACCCAAAATCTCTTTGCAACTTTAAACCCTTATACCACCACAGCAGAACACCCTTTGTCTTCTGCAAGGGAAAATGTCCCTTGGTCCCAAAAGTACTGGCAACTTCCTTGTGCATGGCTTACCAGATCTTACGGAGAGCCGCCGCAGCAACCTTCATTGCTTAATCAATACAGAAATACCTTCATCCATGCATCAGAGGCTGCCACACCCCTACGTACCTGAGCAAACAGGTGCCTGAAGAAAGTCTCCAGAATTTGTTTTCTCTGCTCCTGAGTGACTGCCCGTTTCATCAGGCTCTGCTCTGTCATCCCAGACAGATGCAGATCGAGGCCACTCTCCTCCAAGTAGCCGCGTAGCTTCCCGATGAAGTTGCTCCTCTCTGCCTCCTCACCGAAAAGCAGCACCTGCAAAAGCCCCCCCCAAACGGCTGTGAGCAGCAGAGGCTCCGTCGGGATGTGAGTGCTGCTGCTCTCCACCACAGTGGTCACTCCACGGTATGAGCTGGACCTGGAGGTTCCCAGGAGGCCACGACCACCCTTCAGGGACCTACTACCCAGCACTGGGTTGTGCAGGGTGTACGTGACCAGTGGCAGAGGATGGTGGGGAGTCCAGGGGAAGGAATCATATCCCAGGCATCATGGTACTCACCAGGTCGTACTCCTTGGGGCTCTTCAGGAGCAGAGCTTTGTTCCCTTTGTTGCTAGAGAGGATCACCTCCACATTTTGAAGGGCTTTCAGGCTGATGCTCCGGAGCACAGACCCTCTCCCATCCAGCACTTTGAGCACTTTGTCGGCTTGGAGCTGAATGTAGACGAGAGCGCTGTCTGTCCTGGGACCGTGCCACTCCATGGCTGGTGGGAGAGAGCAGAGGACTCAGCTGGAATGGTGCTCCTGTGCATCCCAGCACCTCCTCCTTCACCGAGAGGCAGCTTGGGAGTAATTGCATGACCAGACACATGTTAAGGGAAAAAATGATGATCTCCCAACTGCAAAGCTCAAGCATATGGACACAGGAGGAGTACAGGCCCTGGAGCACAGAGGTGTGACTTTTCCAGTGTCCAGAGCAAGGAGATACAGTCCCTGTCCTGGAGCTACTGATGCAAGTGCTCTACATAGGTTTACTTCATGTAAGGTGTGATCAGGAGAGAGGGCTGTAATTAGAGGGTCATAGGATGACTCGGGTTGGAAGGGACTCCGGTTGGAAGGGTCTCTTGCCCAAAGTAGGACCAGCTGTGGAGTCAGGCCAGTCTGCTCAAGGTTTTATCCGGGTGAGTCTTGGGTAGCATGGAGACTGCACTACCTCTCTGGGCGACCTGCTCCACTGCGCAACTGCCCTCCTGGGGAAATACAGCCAGTCTGGAAATAAGCTCCGAGCCCAGCCCTGCCTTGGTGTGTGCCCTGGCTTCAGCAGCATCACCAGGCACCACCCCAGGACCAAGGGTGCCGCCTCACCCTGTATCGCCTCGCCGGTCACCTCCCTCCGCACGCTGGAGCCCTGCTTCTTCTGCAGCTTCTGGAAATCTTTCTTGCGGAGAACAGCAACGATCCAGGCAACAAACAGAGTCACTGGGGACACACGGGAGAAGAAAGCATGAGATGCCACAAAGCTCCTTCCCTCTTTGGAAGCATCACCAGTACGACCGGGGCAGACAGGGGTTTGTTTCTTCCCCATTATCCCCAGTTCAATGCTACATGGTTTTGTTTAATGCAGGGCTGCACCATGACAGCCCTACCCCCATCTGATGCCCAAGGACCCTGCCACCTCAAGGACTCGGGAGTGGCCAGGACTCAGCAGCTCCTGCTTGGAGGTTCCCGGTCCATGGGCACTCAGCCCCTTTGTCCCGTGGAAGAGGAGACAGGTAAAGAAATGTAGCGGCAAACCTAAAGGCAGACAGCAGAGGAAAATGATGATGATCCCAAAGCCTGCACCGCTGCCTTCAAAGTAGTCCAGCACGGTCATGGGTGTGCAGTTGGCCAGTTGTTGCGCTCTCAGCTGCTGGGGCTGGGGGCACGGGTCACCTGCGTGGGGGTAGAGAGGCTGTGAGTGTCACGAGCCTTTTACCCATCTCACCTCCGTCATCCCCAGGGACCTCTGCATTCGGATGCCATCGGGGTTCATTGCCGGAGTGACCCAGGGAGCACTGCAAAACTGGGATGTCCCAGTTAAACTCCAGGTTTCAGCCCTTGTTCTCAGGTTGAGCTTTTGCCTGCTATAGCAAAACAAGTGCAGAATTGGGCTCAGGCGCTCTGGGTGTCCAGCACCATCACCTCTCCCCGTGGGATGCGCTCAGCAAGAAGCACCCTGGGCCACGGCAAATTGTGCCTCAGAGCCTCTGCTCATCCGGATGCTGTAAATCCATGGAATCCGTGGCACAGAGTGTATGCCAAGGGAACAAAACACCTTTCATGTGCTGGAACGTGTGCCTAATAAAACGCTTTCGGTAAATGGGAAGGATGTGGCAAGATCCCAAGAGGAAAAGGCATCCCGCTGTGTTTGGCCACGCCTCACCCTAGGCATGACGCCAGCACTCTTTTGGGGTCTCAGTGGGGAGCGGAAAACTCATTTCAAGGACGGCACAGAGGGGCACCAGGGCGAGGGGTGCGCATCTGCATGGGCCCAGGCTGCTCCTCGCCTGCTGGGTGCGAGCCCTGAGCTTCAGGCAGAAACCCACCTGGCGCGGTCCATGCTGCTGCTGCAGCCACAGCTAGAGAAAGCCCTTCCAGCAGCCCCAGTTGACCAACAGCCCTGTTGGCGGAGCAGCCGGCAGGAGCGGGTGTTGCGGTACGGCACCCAGGGCACATTCAGGGGGTGATGCCATTAAAGGCAAAAGTAGGCAGCGTTATGGTACGCTAAGCTTAACTCATCTGCAAACTTCATCGTGTTCCAGGTCACTCATCAGTTTAGCCGGCAGGGCTGTGCGTACTTGTATGTGGAAGGAGCTGGAGGACTCATCAGTGAGGAGCGTGACACAGCGTGACATGTGTCGGCAGAGGCCAGGTTTTACCCCCAGCACGACCTTCCAGGGCATCCATTGCATTTTGGTACCCAGAGATCCTTCCACAGCACATGCAATGCACATACCTGGGCTTCAGCCCACTTTCAACATCAGCGCTGCATTTTGCACGTATTTTGCTGGCTTAAGGGCATTGCCGGTGTCAGGTCTGAGAGCCTGCCAGCCTGATGCTCTCCCTGTGTCGCTGAGTCACCGGCTGTGTCTGCCCTCCTCCCTCACTCGGCGATGCTCTTCGCTCCCTGCGCTCCGCCGGTTCACTCACCCTTGCTCCAGACAAACACGTGGGGCTGGAGGTCCCTGGGGTTCGCGTAGGTGACGGCAGCCAGGACATCGCGGAAGGTGGTGTTACGGATCTCCTCGATTTCCTCCACTGTGAACAGCCTGGGGAAAAAGATGTGGGGCCAAGCAGTGGCCCGGGGTGTCACCACCTGGTGACAGGAGGGATTTGCTCCCCACATTGTTTTAGGAGCAGGGGTAGCTGGAAGATGTTTCTTCCTCCAGTCCCAGTTGTTATATCTTACTGCGGCTGGCAAAGCAGTGGGCAGCCTGCTCTGTGTGCCAGATGGGGAAGTTGCATTTACCCGTTCTTCGTGTTTTCGAACCAAAATCTGTCGCCGTCACGCAGGCGCACAAACTGGTCGAGGATGATGGCACTGAAGAGGGAGCCGTCAGCCTCCAGCATGCCTCCAGGGAGCAGCTCCAGCCTGGCCGTGCTGTTGGCGTACAGAGCAGCCACCTTCTCCAGGACCTGGCCAGAAACCCCCACCGCACACACGTGAGCAGAGGAAATTCTGCCAGGGCCTCAGAAAGTCTTGGCAAGCCCCCGGAAGAGTGAGGAACACGCATTTCCCAGGCATCGCGTGTCCGTGGGCTGGGAGGACGCTCAGCCCCGCGCAGCCTTGAGCTCATGGCTTGGACTTGAGCAAGTAAGCACCACTGCCGGAGCACCTCAGCCCAGGAGGCGCAGAGCTCACAGCGGCACAGGAGCTGAGCTCTGGGGCAGGATATATTTACTCATGCCGTGTAACTACACAGTTACTCCAACGCAGCAGCCAGGCAGGCATGAAAATGAGCTAGGGCAGGATGCGCGCTGACGTCCCTCTTCTCCGCATTGCTGGAGAAGCCAGCTCCTGCCTGGGCTGTCCCAACGTCCTTTGACCCACACACTTTCTGTGCCCAGACCTGTTACCTGTTGCTCCAGGTGTGGGGCAAGGTCCGACCAGTTCTGGAGAGGCTTCAACCCAAATCGCTCCCGGGCTTGGTTATAGGTGGGCAGGCCAAAGTCTCGTCCGCGCTGAAGCCAGCTGGCCACGTAATCCGTGCGGGAGTACTTCAGGGGCCCGTACCAGTAATCTGCGGGTGGATTCAAAGCAAGGCAGAGCTGGAGGAGCAACCCCAACCGCCACAGCTGCTGGGCTGGCCTTGTCCCTCTGCCACGGGCCACGCTGAACGGGATCATCCCCATGCCTCTGCCAGGGTGGTCCCAGTAACATGCGTAATGTGCCCTGCAGCTTCTCTGCATCTCCCTTAGCAAGGCTGAATCGGGGCTGAGCGTGTGCTTGGGTGCTGATGGCGGTGGCGATGGGACATGTGGTGGCGATGGGACGTGTGGTGGCGATGGGACGTGCGGGGNATCATCCCCATGCCTCTGCCAGGGTGGTCCCAGTAACATGCGTAATGTGCCCTGCAGCTTCTCTGCATCTCCCTTAGCAAGGCTGAATCGGGGCTGAGCGTGTGCTTGGGTGCTGATGGCGGTGGCGATGGGACATGTGGTGCGGATGGGACGTGTGGTGGCGATGGGACGTGTGGTGGCGAGGGGACGTGGGGTGGCGATGGGACGTGTGGTGGCCATGGGACGTGCGGTGGCCATGGGACGTGCCTCCCCACCTTGCCCCCTGCCCAGCCCCGGGAGAGAGGGCTCCCCACCAGTGCCCCAGTTTCAGTGCAGGGGAGCGCAGACCTTGGAGATCTTCCACCACAATGTTGTCCTCCCGCTCTGCGATCTGTGAGCTCATCCCCAGCAGGAGTTCATCCACGTCCACAGGCTCTGCCTGCCGCAGCCCAGCGCTCTGAGGGCAAATGGGAAGAGCAGGTGATTCCTCACAGGACATGGGGCAACCCCACAACCCTGAACTAGTGACCACAGAGGTGGAGACCCTGGGCACAGGGGCATGAGGGACTTTTTCCAGGTTTATTTTGTCCACATCAGCTCAAGCCTGAGGTCTGAGCCTCCTGTGGCTGGAGAAGGTATCTGAGGATGTCTGGATGGGGAGGATCTCACAGCCCTTGGTTGGCTGTCATACTCTGCACCCAACTTCCCTTTCAGACCCCTGGGAGGTTGTTGTAACGTAAAGCAAAGAATGAAGCCCCCCTGGCCAGCCTGACACGTCCTTGGGACCCCCACGCTCCCTTCCCCATACCTCTCTGCTCCAGTAGCTGTTGCAGAGCCGCACCGCTGGGAATGAGCCTCCGGGGCTGGGCATTTCCTGGAACTGGCACTGTGTGTCTCTGGAACAGCAGAGAAGGGCTGGACCCACAGCCCCCGGCCGGGGCTGCCCCAAGCTGACAGGGCTTGGCTGTCCCAGCAAGGGCTAGGATGCAGGGAGGGGACCGGGACCATCCCCAGCCACCACTTCAGCTTGGGCATCCCCTTCCCTGGCAGGGGCCCCGCTCCCCCACGGCCCTGCTGTGCTCATCCTACCTCTTGTAAATGCCTGGTGGCACCATGGTGGCCAGGAATTGCCTCGCGGCCACCACGAACTCCGGCGAGAGGCTGGGGTCCAGGTGCTGTTGGTACCCTGCAGGGCAGCAGCCATGGTCCAGCAGCCAGGCTGGAGGGAAGGGGGCCAAGCTCCCTCTCCCGCCACATCCCCCAGCTCCCCTGGTCCCCCCATCAGACCATCGCCCGCTGTGCCCTCACCTCTGTACTCTGGGACGCTTGTTCCCAGCAGGGTCGGCAGCCACTCGTACAGCACGATGCTCTAGGGCACAGGAGAGATGGGTCAGGGCCAGCACTAGGGAGGATGCTGGGGGTCCCGGCAGAGCCGGGGGCGGGGGGGGCCCATCCCTCACCTGGAAAGTGGCGATGACCCACTTGCGAGCGTGCTGGAAGAGGTCCTCATCGGACCAGGTGGGGTGCGTCTGGGCCAGCTCTGTGGCCCGGTGGTTGTGGTACCGAAACCAGGCGATGCTCTCAGCTTGCAGGAAGCGGTTCTCATTCCCCCAGGCGCTCCCCAGGTCTGCAAGAGCCGCCAGGACCATCAGTGGGGCATGGCACCCCTGGGTCTAGCTTTGCCCGTGGCTGGAGGGGCACCCCCAGCCCGGCGGCAGCAGCCCAGCATCCCCTTGTCTCCTTGCCCTGCCTTCCTCCCCAAGGAGGCGAGCAGCCCCCGTGGGTGAGGGGCAGCACCAGGCCCCCGGCACGGCCCCGGGTCAGGCAGGTGAGGAGTGCAAAGCAAGCTGAGCAGGCTTTTGTCGGTGGCAGCTCTTTTCCCCAGAGGAGATCGCCTCGGATCAGAGGGACCAGCACCGGCATGTTGGCTGGGAAATGACACCCTGCCTTCCGGGGATGAGACACCTAAGTGTGCAGCGTCTTTGCTGGGGTGCCTGAGCCGGGGCAAGCATCTTCCTCCCCCTCAGGCTGGGAATGTGCCTGCTCTCCCATGGCACCCCTGACCCACTTGTCCCAGCTCACCGCACCCCCTGCCCTTCCCGACATCCCCTCTGGGCTCGGCTCCAGGGGCCCCCTGTTCCCCCTGCTCCCCCCCAGGGATGGAGCCAAGCAGGTGAAAGCCCACTGAGGATGCCACCATTACCGTAGATTCCCCGGGGACCACCCTGTCCCGTGGATGGATCCAGTGCCTTCCACATGGGAACCCTGCCGTCCGTCTCCCTCGGCAGGCGCCCGTCGGGCCCCGATGCCAGCTGTCCCCTCGAGAAACTCCTCAGGGTATCGCTCCAGGAGTGCGAGGGGCCGTAGATGGAGCTGCCGTCCAGCCAGCCCGTCACCTCGTTGGTCTAGGGCAGGCACAGGGAACCGGCGTTGGCGGGTGCCAGGGGCCCAGCAGAAAGGTGCACAAAAAAGGTCCAAAAAGCCCCAACTCAGCCCTTTTGGTCTCACAAAGCAGACACCCCATCCCCTGGTTTAACAAGAGCTGCCAGGATGCAAATATATACACCCACTATCCCTACACAAACTGCAGGAATTAGTGCCATGTACAGGAAAAGACCAGGTACGGTCACTTTTTTTCCCAGTGACTTTCAGCCATGCCCAGAAGCAGACATCCGTGAATCCCTGTGTAGGCAAGACCAAGCTGGAAGAGGACTAAACACATCTCTGGGGAAACTGGAAACATGGGAGCCCTGTCCTGGCAGCAGGGAGTCCCACTGCCCCGGCAGCGTGTTGAATATCTCCTCTGCCAAATGTTTTCATGAAAACATGCTTTTTAGTCTCAAAACATGCAGGAGTTTTCATTTTTCTAAGGTTTGAAATACTGCTGAAAACATGACTTGCCAATCTGGTCTCATCACGGTTTGTCATGTGAAAGATTTGGGGGGAGTATTTTGCTTCGGCAAAGCTTTTTTTTTTTTTTTTTTGGAAGCTTTCCAGCACGAAAGGAAAAGCTCATGGGCTTGGGAACACATTCAGCCTCAGCACAGCGAAATATGAGGAACTGGGGGAAAATCTGGATTTTTTCCAAAATGACTGGAAATCAGAGAAGCTTTACAACTTCACGACAGTGCCAGCTCAGTTTTGTGAAACGTTATTAAAGGTGAGAGTTGGTGCCAATAAAAGGTGTCATAATTCCTGACCTTCTGGAGTGGCACGAGCCTATAAATTGATTATGGAAGCTCACTGCACTTGCACTAGAGAGGCTCCAGCTACCAGTGGGTTCAGCAGACACAGCCAGCCTTACCTTTGTTAATCTTCACTGGGGTGATAAAAACTTTCACAGGAGAGGAAGATTGCAAACTGCTCCTGCTTTTCCCTTTCCTGTTCTGTGCTCCATAAACTGTGCAAGATACTCAAATTTGCATAAAAATAGATGACACGGGCTGATCTAAAGTAATTACTTTTTATCTGGCCAAGAAAAGCACTGACCTTGAGCGACCAGAAATGCTGGAGGTTGTGCTTTGGGTTCATTTGCAATGGATTCAAACACTTGAGATGTATATCTTTAAGGAAACAACAGTACTTTTCCTTTTTTTTTTTGCAAACACTATCCTGGCCGCTACAGACCCCAAAGTTGGGTGAAGAGGAGTTTGGCTGAAAGGCAAAGAGCAAAGGGAACACTACCTACCTGTTCCCGGGGGCTGTTGGGGCTCTGCCCCGTCTCCATCGCCCATTGGATGCGCTGGAAGGGCAGGACCACCTCTCCAGTGCCTGCAGGGTCAAACACGAGGTCTCCGGGTGGGATATGGATGTTCAGGAACTCAGCAGGGCAGCCAGGTTTCTCCGTCCCCAGGATATCCGAGAGCACATGGAAACCTGCCAGAGACCCAAGCGTGGTCAGCATCTGCGAGTACTGCCACCAGCGGACGGTGGGCAGCTGAGCTCTACGTGGGCTGAGGGGGCCACCCTGCACTGCAAGAGGGGTTTCCTTCCCTGCCTTCGCTGCTGGTTTGCTCCACAACTTTGCCAAACAGGGCTCCAGGTGCTCCTGGCCAGACCTCATGAGTAGGGTAGGGTTATTGAGCAACCAGGGTGGAGAAACTCAGCCAGCAGATGTTTAGAGAGCAACGGCAGCTGGACCATCTTCTGGCCACCACTTCACCAGGAGCAAGGCTCTGCATCTAGCCACTATTTCCCTGAGCTCTTCCTTGCCTGTGGCCTTCAAGGCCAAGTGTAGCTGCTGATGCTGAGCCTGGTGGCTGTCGTTGCTGTTGACCCATTTGAGCTTCAGTGTGATGGGAAAAACTACCTCCAAGGAGAAGTGAAACAGTACTGCTCCTCCTATGGCCTCTCCTGGGGCCCAGCACCCCATCTTGGGTGTCCAGGGATGGGTATGAACCTTAAGCTGCACAGGGAACTAACTGTCTCCACTTCTTTAACAAGTTGAGCCTGTTTTCTCGATGAGATGAGCGTATTTCCCAGACAGACATCCCCGGGCTTGGAGACCCAAGACCCCACTAAGCTCCTGAGTGACAGCAAAAACTGCTCCGACTTGCAGCAATTCTGCCGGGCAATCACTCACAGCACGGCTCTTATCACATCTGGTAGGAGTTTTGCAACGGGGTAACAACTGCTAAAACAAATGAGGAAGTTCCCGAACAACAAATATCGGTATTTGTAGCAACTGACAAAGGTCATCAAAAATTCCTGCAAACTCTCTTGGCTGTACCGTACATGGTATGGCGATACCCAAGGCTTTATCTTTTGGGTGTGCATCTACTATGATGCAATGGGTGAGGAGCGTTCCGATGCATGGCCCTGGGGTGTGAGAAACCAACACTTTTCCACCCAAACCAACATTTTTGCACACAGCGCCAGTCCCCAGCTCTTACCGAAGAAGACAGCCAGCACGGTCGTGTTCCTGCGGGAGGGCAGCCCGGAGGGTCCCCGCGCCACTGTGTTGCTGAGCTGGCGAGCATTGGGCACGTGGGGCTCTTGTAGCGCCTGGTAGACGCCGTCTGCGTAGTTGGCGGGTAGAAGACGCAGCAGTCTGGCACCTGCGGCACCAAAGCAGCAGGCATGGGTCGGGGGGCACCCAGCAGACGGGGAGGCAACAGTAGGGTACACCAGCATGTGCAAGGGCCCCAGAAGAGAGAAAGAAGATGGCATAGATGCTTCTAGTGGCCAAGAACACACAAGTTTTTGGTACCGACACTCAAAACTTCTTGCAACACTGGGATCAGTCCTCTTAAAACTAGGAGGGATCCTCCATGGGCAAGTTCCCTTCCAGTTGTGCTTCTCTGGTCTATCTGTGTCCCCGTTGCCTCCTGGAGGTCTGGGGTGGTGTGCTCCAGTGGGTAACTGGAGTGATATTGAGATGCCCAGGTTGACTATGCAATTCCACATAAACATGGTGATTGCCAACACCGTAGGAAACAGGAGAGGGAACAGACAAAGAGGGAGAGAGATGAGGGAGAAGATGAGAGAGAAACACCCTGACTTCACACCCGCTGCCTGTCCTGTAACCGAAAAGCTGGGAGGCAGGAGTTCATTTCTCAGGGATGAGCAAGTTCATTTTGAAAGGCTCTTCACCACTGTAGTGGGCTCCATTTGCTGGAGGTCCCCAGAGCTGGGAAATCCTGAATTACTGGCTTAGTTCCAGCTTAGTTTCCATAGGTTTGTTTCAAAATGTGAAGATCTGATCTGTCTGCTCTGGAACACGGAGATCTTGTCTGACAGGGACCCGTTGGGTTTCCCTGCCAGACTTCGGTGTAATGAGGGGGCTGATGACACACATATGCTGGAGAGCTTCAGACTCAGAGGAAGATGTGGAATTGCATCTGTGCCTTGTGTCACCATGTGAGCAACTGATCTGGGCTGCAGGAAATAGGAGGATTCATAATCTTCAATATTTTAGATAAGATGCTGCCTGATGCTGGCTCAGGGACTTCTGGTGGTGGGCCCATGGGCTGCTTGTAGGCAGGAGAAATCAGCTCACCACTGGCAGAGGGAAATCCCACATGCCTACACAGACCCATAAATGCGGCACAGCAGCCCAACAACGCAACATGTGCCCTCTGCGGAATGGAAAAGGAGTAGGTCCAATATGCCTGGACATGAACTCTTCTGTCTCCAGACTTCCGTTGAACGCTGTTTGAGCTTCGTGCTGATTTTGGCTAAGGATGCCTTTTCCTAGCTCTGGGATCCCTGACCATCACTGAAATGCCTGCTGCGAAGAGCTGGGTCCTTTTGGATCCTCTACCTTGGTGTGGCAGCGCGTTCTCCCCCTTTCCACCCCCGTGGCTCCTGCTCAAGCCACAGCCATCAGTGGGAGCTGGGATGAGCTGCACCGGGATTCTTGGGGGATGGCTGGCAACACAGTCAAACACTGTCTGCAGTGGGGACCTACATATAAATATTATTCTATATTTAGAGTAACAGAGTAAATATATATACATATATATATTAAATATAGAATAAATAACTCTAAATACAGAGTTAGTTATAGTTATTTACTGTATATTTAGCGGACAGCCCAAGAGCCCTTTGAGCTCTCCTGCGCGGCAGCGGCTGCACGCCAGGGTCTCCCCTCGAACACGGGCTCTCGCTCAAGGTGACTCCTCGAGGCTGAGAGATCCCTTGCCGCAGCAGATCCTCGGTAAGAGGTTTATAGATGCTAAACTCTGAAATCGTAGCCAAGTGATATAAAGGACTGATTGCGCAGGTATCATCCTTTAGACACAAACCGCTGACCGAGTCCGGGACTAGGACTGGATCCAGCCGCACTCAGACTCCCCTCGGAGAAGGAGTTCAGAAAGCTGGGGGTCCTTTCTGAGCCCTGGCACCCAACGGGAGGGTCTCCCTGACAGCTCTGTCCGACCCCGGCCTCTCCGCAGTAAGTAACCAAGCGTGCCCTGACATCCAATCTTGTAAAACACTGTCCCATTCACTACTAACTTTCTTAAATCACTGGTTTATATTCATAAATATCTCACTATTTCTCTGTTACGAGTGAAGTTAAACACTCCACACGGGACATGGAGGCACTCAGTGTCCAGAGCTTGGAGATGGGCTCGTGCAGCATGCTAACGGGATTGCTTTCTACGTCCTAGCGGATGGCCTGTCTGAGTGGCTTGAAAAACTGTGTTTCCCACCCCTTTGGCAAAGGAAAGTTAAAAACACATCTTAAGTTCATGCCCAGTAAGAAAAGAATGCATTTCTGGGCAAAGATTTGCCATTTCCCCTCAAGCGCCAGACTGATGCTCCCCAGAATGAACAGTGAATCCCTGCTCAAGGGTTGTTTAAAGCAATGAACTAAAGGTTGGCAGCGTGTGGGGAGCGCCTGTGCAGAGCTGAGCTGCGCTGCTTCTCTCTTGCGCATGAAGTTAATCACTACGCCCACAACACTTGGATATTTTGAATGGCCCCGCAGAGGCACAGCTCTGCTCTGGGACTGATCCAACACCAGCCTGACCTGCAGATGGTGCAAGCTCAGCAGGTAAAAGCGGCAAGGCGAGGATATGGGAAACAAAGCTGGGCTGCTTGGCCCCTCCAGGCTGCTCTAACGGGGCTCTTAGGGGCACCTAGGGACCTATCCTGGGTGCAAACGGCCACCTCTCAGGGCCACGGGAGGTGGCATTGCCTGGTCACCTGCCTGGTTCAGGCTCAAGTCAGAAAGGGTTTCTCTCCCAGTGGTAAAGCAAGCCACATGTCAAAGTGTCAGCTCTCCCCGTCCCCAGGCCCGGCACTCACCCACCGCGCCGCGGCTGTGGTGCAGCAGGTTGTTGTACCAGCCGTCGTAGCGCTGGACCTCCCAGGAGATGCTCTCCTGGGCTCCTGGAAGAGACCAGACCCTCTTGGTGAGCCGCAAAACAAAAAGCATGAAAGGAGCAACGCCATTACTGAATTATATTTATATTAGTGATATTTTCATATATGTTTTTCTGAAACTTTCTTTACGAACAGTTTTTTAGACAAGTTTTGCACTCCTTTTGAGGGACAAGCAATGTCTAACATTAGAAATTCATGCTTGTTATCCTGACTGTGACCAGCAGGTTGAGGGAGGGGATTCTCCCCCTCTGCTCTGCTTTCGTGAGACCCCCCCTGGAGCACTGCATCCAGCTCTGGANCTCCCTGCGGGGGGTTGGACTAGATGGGCTTTAAATGTCCCTTCCAACCCAATGCAGTCTATGATTATATGAAATTCCTCTGAGGGGCAGAAACTATCCAGGATCTCCTCTTGGGTCCCCCCCCGAAACCGTACTTACCCCCCAAGGCCCATGTCACCATCAGAACCATGGTCAAACTCAGCATCGTTTCCACAGGTTGCATCAGCCCCCGGCTCTTTGGAAGCAGTGACCTGCTGACAGAGAGGAGAAGGAAGGAGCTGGGGCTGGCTGCTCCGGGAGGCTGGGAACACGGAGCACACACAGGTTCATCATCTCAGCTCCCTCTTGTGGTTTCTGCTGCCTGGTAAAACCCCGCTGCCATCACCATCCATCAGAAGTATCTTCCGGCTGTGGGAAGGAGGCAGGGGACACTGGGACACAGGGGACACGGGGACACAGGGGACACGGGGACACGGGGGACACCATGACTCTGGGAAAGCTCTGGCAGGAGGTGTCAACTGGCCCGAGAAGACCTTTCTGCTGGAGCAGGACCGGTACCCCTGCCCCGGGGTACCCTAGCTGTAGGTTCACAACTCATCGTCCACGGCAGGAAGAGGTTAAGCTGTGCCAGCTCCATTATAGAAACACAGTCTTCGTTACAGAAATAGATACATTCCAGCTGGCAATTTCTCTGCACACACGTCGTCCAATCCAGGCAAAATCCAGGTGTGAACATGATGGGAATAGCCTCAGGATGCCATCAAGCATCCCAGAGTGTGCTAGTACTGCAGATCAGGACCTCCTGGTCACCTCTGGGATAACTTGATGGCACCCTCTCGTGACCAGCCTTTCTCATGCCACTTTGCCATCTCATTTTCCACAAAGACCCTGGATCCAGAGCAGATGGCATCAGTGGGATCTGAACACTTAGAACCCCAGCCAACACCTGACTGGAAAGAGGGATCTCCAGCCATGGACAGCTAAGGATGTTTTTTTGGTCATAAATGATACAATGCTGCCGCTGGCTTTCCAGGCACAGGAATGCCAGACTTGGATTTAACTCCAAGATAGGGTTTTCTGCTAAATATGGCTCTTTGTCCCTTGCTCCAGCACTGTGGGTATGTATCCAAAGACCGGCATCGTTTCAGAGGAGCCGTGTTGCCAAGAGATGCAGTTTCAGCTTTTCCTACATCACTCTGTTGCAAGCAAAGTGATGCATTTAGTTTCCTTTTTTCATTGCTTTAATCAAAACTTAAAGAAACGATGGTTTCGGAAAGGCTTACACATTGCCAGCAGCTCTGTAGGTTTTATTTCTGATACACAGGGAATTGCAATGGGCATATTTCACATATCACTACCAGTGTCATAGACTGTAAAACATGAGTCACTAAATACACTATCCACTTGGCAAATGAAGTCATTTGAGATTTAATTATTGTCATTGCGCTCACATTAATTGCGTTCATAAAACTGAATGCTCATTGCCAGGTTCTGAGCGCACTGTATAACCTGCGTCCACTTCCTTCCACCAGAGATTTCTGTACTTTCAGCCTTTTGTATCGGAAAACAAGCTGCTTATCGAGAAGTGTCACTTCCACATTGCTCCTTCATCGCAACAGCTCACCTCCACTCTATCCCTGACAAAACTTTATTACGGGCAAACCACTTTTTAAGCTTCCCGTAGCCTGGATATAACATTAAATCGCTGTTGAAATATCTCTGCACTGATTGCATTTTCGGTTCTAGCCTCACCTCCTTGAGCAAGGGAGCTGGGGCTGCTGAAAGCCTCAGAGGTACTGACAGCAGCATCGGGTGGTGTCCCTGGTCACCCAGTGCCACCCCTGTCCTGCTGCAGCAGGCCCATGTGCAAGGGGCCCCCAGAGCTCTTCCATCCCATAGCCTTCTGCTGAGCAAGGTCTTGTGGACGTGAGGTTTGGGTTGTGCAGCTGGTGGGAAACAGAGGCTCTGTGAGCCCCATCCCACAGGAAAAACACGGAAGTTTGGCCAATGGTTGAAGCATGGAGATGTCTGGGACCTCTGCCAGGAGCGGCAGTGCCCAGTCGCCATCACCACATGGGACTCTCCTGCCAGAAAGCTCTCTCCGTTGGAGCTGCCTGTTCCTTGCTGAAACCAATGTGGGGGTCCACATGGTTGGAGACATCCTCAGCAACCTGCAGCAGCTGGGGGTTGCTTGTGCACGGAGGTCCACGCGACCTCCTGCACTGTAGGAAGGGAATCCCCACAGACACAGCCGGATTTATCTCCTGCTGACTCAAAATGTAGAGAGCTGCAACCCCCACCTAGAGCTGAGGTCTGAAGGTCTGATTTACCAGAGTCGCTCAGGAAACATGGGGCAAAGCCAAGGCTCAAGGCACATCCCCGCAGTCACAGCGTAGCACCTGCCTCCTTTCACCTTAATTCTTCTTGCAGGGCTCCAGCAGAAAATGGGTTTTAAAATTCCTTCTGTCACTGAGCAACCTCCCTTTTCCTCAGATATGGGAATTGCTCTTCACCCAAGTCATGAGATGGCGTGCCAGTTCTCATGCACCTTTCATCTCTCCATGGCCCAGCACTGAAAACCCACTTGTTGCCCAGTCAATCCAAGACTGCAGCCACCAGTGTCTGGTGGCTTTCCAGCCTCAACCACAGCCTACATGGCACAGTGACAATGGTGGCCTTGCTCCAAGCAGTAGCTTGGGCCACAGACTTCTCAGGGCCTTTCCCACCAACAGGGAACTCTTCCGTGCCTCTACGCTGCCTTTATGTCTTCCTAAAGTTACTGGGCACATCAGCAACCTGTCTCTCCCAACCAAACCTCAGGAACTGTTTTGCTTCCCCAGGAGCAGCTCTCCCTGGAAGAACTTGGTCTGTAAAGGCATGAGTGGACTTTGGCATCATGTCTCCCCTGCTTACCAAAACTTCTCCAGCTATTGCTGGGAACCTCCTCACAAGCAAGGCTGAGTCACAGCGGTCCTTACAGGATGCAGTCGAGGAGGCACATGCAGATCTGGGCTAGGGATTTCATGCCCGAGGAAGATGGGCATCTTCCAAGTGGCACACAGATGTCCCACAAGCTCTTTTCCCATGCTTCAGCTGAGGGCTCCAGCTCCACACTCCCCGGTGTGCTCTCCCGTGTGTTGAGGACCAGTTGCCGGGCTTCTCCAGAGAGAGCCCCCTGTCCTCACACCTGACCCCAAATCTCGCAACCCACCCAGGGGGTCCCTTGGCATAATGAAACCAGACTGACCTTGGAAGCCTATGGTGCAGCTTGCTGAGGGAAAGCTTTGCAAGCTTGGATTGTTTCCATAGACTTCAAGATTTCCAGGAATTTTGTAAGGTCTGATGGGCCCTCCAGTCTCTGCTCTTCCACAGATTCCCTGTGCCACCTTTGGAAAGTATTTCCCTCCTGCACCTCATGAAATCAAGCACCCACTTCCCCAGCCTTGTCTTCACCCAGCAGAGAGGATACCTGTGCCCTTTCACTGCCTGGAGTTTCACACCGCTCCAAAACCTGCCCTGGAGAGAGTGCAAACACATGGCTTCCCCCAGAGCAAGGATCTCCTGCTACACCTGATCTCAGCAGTCTTGGCTCCCATAAAAGTTAGGGCTTCAGCTTCCAAATGTCTCTTGGGCTCTCCCTGGAGCCCCATGTAATCTGGGACTATGGGACACATCAGCATCCAAAGGGAGCAACAGAACTTAGTGTGACCATACAGGTAGAGGAGAGCAGCTTCAAGGCATTTGAGAAGCCTGGAGCCTGGTCCCTGTGATTCTTCTTAAGTCACAGCTTATTTCTAGCTCTTTCCAGTGCTGGTGGGACAGACTGGGGACTGCCACCTTCTGCCACCAGTCAGACAGCCCTGGGGTTCCAGAACAGACTGCATCCCCAGCCTGGGACGTCATCCAGAAAATCCCAAAGCTGTGCACATGCTATGGACAGCATGCACACAGGGACCAGCCGTGTCTCCAGCTTTCCTGCCTGGGGACGCCCCTGGGGCCAGACAGCCCAGTGCCACCCCAGTGCACAGCGGGACTGCCCCCCCAGTGGGACATAAGGGGTCCCCACGGTGTCCCCATGGTGTCCTGCACCCACGCATAGTCCCAGCCCGCTCTGTCCTGTGGCCCCACTCCCTCACAGGCAGGGATGTGCGTGGCTCCATGGCACCCTGCAGGTGAGGACATGCATGACCCCATCCCACCCTCTCCTCACACGTCACCCGGACCCCCCCCAGTCCTCCAGGCAGGCAGAGGCGTGACTGTCCCCAACCTCCTAGTCCTCCATGCGGGTGTGTGGCCCAAGAAGGCAGGGACACCGGTGGCCCTAGCCCCGGGGTCCCCCGTGCAGGCAGGGACGTGTTCCCCCACCTCACCCTGTGCCCTGTCCCCCAGGCAGGTGGGGGCACCAGCAGCCCGGCACCCCGCTTCCCTTGCAGGCAGGAGACACATGGCCTCATCCCACTCTGTCCACACGGAAAGAACCGCGTGGCCCGACCCCTTCCATCCCTCCACGCGTGGCCCCATCCCAGCCTGTCCCCCAGGCCGGAGGGGACGGGAGTAGCGCGACCCCCTGCCCCCTCCGCTGGCGACAACGCGCGTAGCCCGTCACCCCCCCAGGCAGCGGCGTGCATGGCCCTGCGTCGCGATTTGAGTCCCCTCCCCGCGTCAGCAGGGACACGCGTGGTCCCGATCCTCCAGCCCCCACCCGAGA
>VXBO01010455.1:0-21714 GCA_013400135.1 Rhinoptilus africanus | reverse complement strand
CCCCTGCCCCCCGGCGGGGCGCCCCGCTCCCGCCCCGGCCCTTGGAGCGCTCCGGGGAGCAGCCCTGGGACGCTGCCCACCCTGCTGGAGGGACGCCGGTCAGGGGGAGGAGAGGATGAACCCCCACCCTGAGTTAACCTGGCGGGTTTGTCCTATCCTGTGATTTGAGCCTCTGACAGGGGCAGGAGGGCGCGAGGAGGTCCTCCCCATCCCTGAATTGCAGCTCTGGTGATTCAGTTTCCAGGGGACAGGATTTTCCCTTGTTTCAATGGAAAATACCAATCTGCAGCCCTCAGCAACCCCATCTAGGACTGCTGTAGGCTCTGCTGTGAGGAGGTTTTGGCTGGGCACTTCCAAAAGGTCTCTTCCAGCTTGATTCATTCTGGGGCAGGAAAAAGGGGTTTCTGTAGACAGAAACTGCTGGGGTTTGGATGAACTTTCTGCCTCCTTTGCCTTTCTCTGCTGCCAATCCGGAATATTTTAAACAAAAGATAAGTTATCCCTTTCTGCTAAATTACTGATCTTTCCTTGAAGATGTCTTCAGTCTTTTCCCTCTCCATACACTGTGACAGAGGAAACCATGGGGGTTCAAGGGCCACAGGCAAGCTTCTGCATGGAGGATGTTTTCCAACATGCAACAACTTCAGTTTCTCCTGCTCTGAGCTGCAGGCACCAGTTTTCCACTTCAAAGCTGCAAAAATGCCAAGGAGCTGGTGTTCTGTGCAGGGTAATCAAGTGAAAAAGATTGGGCGGACAGCAACAGAAAGAGTTGTTTCCCTGGAAATTCTCTATAGAACTATTCCCAGAAGCTGCAAAGCAGAGAGGAAACGCAAACAGCCCTTGATATTGTTTGAAAGCTGAATTTAGATTTAAAAAGGCAACATTTTCCACATTACATTCTGGGTTTTCAATTGTTGTGCACTGTTGACCTGTTTTCAGTTGTGAAGAGTTGCTTTTCGATGGCTACAGACTCGGAAATCACCCTTTCCTCATCGCATCTCCTGTGAAATTTGGGCAAAGGTATAATGTAAGCAGTGGAATTCCAGCGATCAAGCTCTCACTTCTCCTGGGCTAAGCTGTTCATTTGTTTCTTCTCTTACAGCCCCTCAGACTGTTTGTGGGACGTTCGCTGGGCTGGGGACCCTGCGGCTGGACTTCAGGCCGACATTGGAGCATCGGGACTCAATTACCGCTGCTGCTTGCCAGGTGATCACAGCAGGAATGGTGCTCCAAGGCTGCCCTTCTCTGGGCTTGGCTTTCCAGGGATATTGCCCAAAACAGGGTTTCTAAGTACACTTGATAGTTCTGTCAGTCCGGAGCAGAGAGTCGAGATAAGGCCAGGTTTGGATCAGTTGTGAGCCCGTTGTAAAAACCCAGTCTCTGTTAAACTGTTCGCTGTAATGATCTGGGTTACTGGCCAGAAAATTATTCTGAAACCAAATATTGCTTTATGCGTTGAAAAGTGACTTCAGCTGCCCAGGTAAACTGTTTTATGATACTTACTGTAATCCTCACCCACTTCTAGGGATTTGGGACCTGCTTTTTAGTGGCTGAATTGCTCTGCGTTGGATCTTGCCTAAAAATACGATTAGTACTGTTTTCAGAAAATGATAATAAAATCAACTCCTCCATGCAGGGACAGAAAGAAATTGTGTTTGGTCATGAGTCATATTAGCTGTGGCATTCCCTGACTTTAGAAAGACTTCCCAGGGTAGTTGTGTGCAGAGGTGCTATTAAATAAGCAAAATAAAAGGACTAAGTGTGTAATCAGTTTTGGTAGAAAAGGTCTAACCCAGGAGCGGGGGAAGCTCTGTAATTGCAAGAGCGAAAATATCGGTGGGAGTTCAAAGATGTCTGTGGGAATGACACACTTCATTGTCTCATGTAACTCAGTTTTCTTTAGCCTTGAGATGTGCTCCTGAAGTTTGTGTGCTCCTTGGACCCATATCCCGACTCTAGGGGTTGCTTCTGGCCGCTCTGGAACAAGCACAGGCACAATCCTCCCTCCCCAGATTGTGCTTTGCAGCTCCTGGGGAAAAGCCTCTTTGGGGAGAGGGGGTGGAAATGGGGGTGGTGGGCTTGGTTCCGCTCGGCAGTGGTGGCCTCTGGCTGGGGATAATTTTACTGCAGTGAAATCGATGTTCTCAGTAGTTCTTTGTCAATTTGGAGAGAGGCTGGTAGTCGCCGGCTCATGGGCTTCCTCTAAGGGTGAGCCACAAAGCGGAAAGCCCTGGCTGCTTCTGCTGGAGGGAAAGACCTGTCTCTGCCCGGGGAGGAGCCGCTCAGCAGGTTTCTGGGCTTGGGCTGCTCTTCAAGATGCAGCAGGACAGTGGCTCGTGGTTCCCCAGGCTGCCATAATCCCTCCAGGCTGGCGGAGCCCTGCCCCAGGCACCTCCTCTCCTCCACCGAGGGCTTCTGCGTGGTGTGTTTCCCTGCTGGGAAGTATTTCACCCTGCCCAGTTCCTTGCAGCGTCACATTTCCTTGTCCCTCTGGGGATTTCTGAGGTGGACCTCCCGCAGTTGGTTATTCCAGAGCTGAGCTGGGGCTGGCCACCACAGGCTCGGGGCAGCCGGGCAGGGCAGGGCAGGGGCCCCACTGTGACCGCGTCTCTCCCGCAGGCTCCTGGAAGCGCAAGATGACTCTCTTTGATGGCATCTACCCCTTCTACCCGCAGCAGAGGAAGGTGGCCGTGTTTGATGTCAGCAGCATCATAGTGATCGTGGTCTTCCTAACCTTCGCCTGCAGCTTCCTGCTCATCATCCCGGGCATCCGCGGACGGGCGGTGCGTGACCCCTCTCCCTGGAGATAAGCATCTCCTCCCCATATTTTGGATGCTGGGACACTCCTGGCTGGTTCTGGGTGAGGCAGGAGGGCAGATGGGGCTGTTCCTCCCTGCCTGATGTCCCACCTTTCTCCCCGCAGAGGCTGTACTGGACTCTGCGGGTTCTCCTCAGCCTCCTCGTGGGAGTGGTGATCGTTGGTAAGTGCTGCGCAGCCCCTGGATTGGGCAGGATTGAAGCCCGGGGCAGGGTCTGTGCTGGGAAATGGGAGCTGGTGGTCACAGCCGTCGCCTGCCTGAGGCTGGTTGCAGGGTCTACCCTACCCCTGCTCTGTAAAGCAGTCACACAGCTTCCCAAAAGGGCTTACGGCGCGGGGGCTGAGAGCAGCTGGAGGTGCCCGTGGTCACTTCTGAATCGAGAGAGGGCTTTGCTGGCCGTAACTGCACCGCGGAGGTTGAAGAGCCCCAGCTCCGGTGGGATGCACAGCCCCGTGTTCCTCCAGCCGTGCAAGCCCTCCCGAGCTGCCCACTGCTGGGGGAGCACGGCTGCGTGGATCAGAGTGGCCAGGCATGTTTGGAGGATGAGAGGAGCCTCACAGGGATGTGGAGAGAGCAGGACGAAATGAAGCACAGGCAGAGCAGAGGTTGAGGTGGGGGGCTAAAGATCTTCCAAGGAGCAAGACAGGAGGAGATGAAGGAGAGGATTTGATTTAGCAGCAAGCAGGAAATCTTCTGTAATAAATGGGACTCGTGGTGGGAAGCAGGCTGTGGGATTTCCAACTCGGACAGGGTGACAGGACACGTAAACAAAAGAGGTACTGAGGGGATAGAAGATGCCAGATGGGGAGAGCAACCAGCCCTGACCCTGAATCAAAGAAAGTCTCCTCTTGCCAAGGACAGGGCGGATTACAAGACAGTTTGGAGAGGGATGATGAGGCACAACCTAAGTGACTCAACCCCTGATTCGACCGGGCGATAGAAGTAGACACCCAGGCTGTGACCAGCCGCAGGACCCTGTCAGTTGGCATACGGGCCAGTCCGGCGCGTGGTGCTCACCCTCCTCCTGGGGATGCCCAGGTGCTGGGAGATGCCACCAGAGCTGCCCGGGAACACAGTGCCAGGCTGGAAATGGCAGAGGGGTGGAGGTCAGGGCTTGCTCCACAGCCTCCGCCGGCTCAGCCCTGGAGAGCCATCCAGTGCCACTCTCCTTACAAGGAAGCAGCCGGGCGCTGCTTGGACACACAGGAGGAATTAGGAGTTTTAAAGCCAGCGTCAGGGTTTCTGTCTGGCGGCAGCAGGGCACACTCGACCCTGCGGCTGGAAAAGGCTTCTGCAGAACTGCTACTGGATCAGTGCCCCCACAAGTTGATTCAGCAGCTGAACTTATTTTTGGGCAGGTTTTCTTGTTCAGCCCGAGATTAAATCATCACCTTCACTTTCAGCTCATTTCAGTGCAGAAAAATTAAGCCCACCGCAAAGTCAAAGGGGTTCAGAAAAGGATACTTTGTTCCAAAAAACATAGACCAGAAATTCTTCAAATTTTTCTTCCCCCCCCCAGCTGAACTGACAGAGCTGTGACGGCACTTGCTGCCCCTCTCCCTCGCTTGACAGCGATCTTCACTATTCGCTAATAGTGCAATCTAGGGAGCTTAAAATTTGGAATGAAACTCACCCCTGTTCCCGAGGCTGAGGAATGGGCTTATTTCCCAGCCCTGTCCCTGCGCGCTGCGGTCCTCGCCATGGTGGGGAGCTTGCAGGGAAGTCCTGGAGGGGTTGTCCAAGGAGGAATCAGGTCATGGGGTTCATCTCTAGGGATCTGAGCTCCCCGACTCCCGGATGGAGGGAGCGGATGCTCAGCAAAGGGAGGACATGAGCTCCGCCAGGGCGTGGGAGCTGGTTGGGGCACGTCCTGGTGGCTGAGTCAGCTCTCCTGCCCTCCTTACACTCCCGTGTGGTGCCACGGTGGGAACACCGCCTGCCATCCCCCCTTCAGCGCAGCAAAGCCCCGGACCAGCCCCTCCTTAACCCCAGCTCTACTTTTCCTGGCAGCTGTGCAGTTCACGGGGGACTGGGAGACCGGCTGGGTGAAGGCAAACACCTCCTACAAGTCCTTCAGCCGTGCCCTGGTGAACGCGGACATCGGGCTGCACGTTGGCCTGGCCGGGGTGAACGTCACGCTCGTGGGTGAGTCTGACGTCCCCATCCGCAGCCCTGGCGTGGCCATGGCCCCAGCAGATCTCCAAGTGCTCTGAGGGTGGCCTTGGTCTGCATGGAGGCTCCTGGGACCCTGCTGTCCCTCGGGCGCCCATGCTCCTGGCTGGCAGCTCCCAGGCTGCTGGGACACAGCAGGACCTCAGTCTTCTCCCTCCGGCAGGAAACCCCGTGAATCAGGTCAATGAGACCATCGACTACAACGAGCACTTTGCCTGGAGCTTCGATGCAGACTATGATCACAGCTATGATGAAGGGCTGGAGAGGGGGCTGCCCAGCCCCATCCTCTATGTGGCAGAGAAGTTCACCAGGCAAAGCCCCTGCAGCATGCACCGGCAGTACCGCATCTCCGGACACTACGCCTCGGCCACTCTCTGGTGAGCATTTGTCTCCTGGTGTAGGCAGGGGAGACCTAAGGATGCGGGAAGGGTTCTGCTGCCTTGTCCCCAGGCCTCTGAGGTGGGTGGTGATCGCATGCTGCCAGGAGGGAAGCCATGCGCATGGAGGGGCCTCTGCCAGGTCTGCGGTCAAACCGGTGGCCCTGTGGGCACCTTGGGGTGAGCAGATAGGAGGCACTATCTGACGTCCTGTCTGAGTGAAGGACTCGTTCTCTCTGCTGGTCAACTCCACCAGGGCTGGGCACAGAGAGAGGAATGTGGTACAGAGCCTGGCCGTGATGTGGTGAGGATGGCAGGCATCCATCCCCATGGAGGGAGCTGGAGCTGCTGTCCTTCATGGGTGGCCCAGAGAGGCCCAGTGGCACATGCAGAACTCTCATGTCCACATCTGCGAGGGAACTTAATATCTGGGAGTGTTGTGGAGTCAATCTCAACTCTTTAGCAGGAGCTGCTGGGCAGCGGCATGTTGCTGCTCACCTGGGCTGAGGAAGAGTTGGCCCACAGCTGTGAGGAGATGGTCTCCTCTACCATGGGCTGTGAAGGGCAAGGGCCATTGCAGTGCCATTCCCTGTCACCTGGGTTTGACAGCAGGGATGCAGAAGCTAGGAAAGGGGCCTGGCAATGCCATGGACCAAGAGACCAGGAGCTCCTAGACCAAGCGCATAGCTGAAGGCTTCCCCTGTGAGCCAGCTCCTCAGCCAAGTCCAGAGCTGCTGAAAATGACTTACGTGTGCTTCTGCAGTCCTGTGTGCTGCTCTCCAGTGTCTGCACTGCCCGACACGTGGACGGGCAGGGAGCTGAGGTGGTCTAGATATCCTAAGTGGGCTGCTGTGGCCTCCTTGAGGATGCTGTTGTCTGTGGGCTGAGCAATGGGAAGAGGAAATCTGGGCTTCTGCCTTCTGGAAGTAGCGGTGTGAGCATTGCACATCTGTTTGCTCGGCCCGGGATGCCAAGGATCACTCCAGCCTGCCCACAGAACTTCTTGGCCTCATACAATGTAACCTGGAGCCCAGATTCCTCCTTCCATGGGGAAATCCTTGCATACAGCATCCTAGTCTGTGGCACTTGCATAATTCTTCTGTTGGTCTTCTCTTGTCTCCAGGGTGGCCTTTTGCACTTGGCTCATCTCCAACATGCTCTTCTCCATGCCTGTCCTGGTCTATGGAGGCTACATGCTCCTGGTCACGGGGGCCTTCATGATCTTTTCATTGCTCTCATTCTCCACTGTGAGGAACTCCCTGGTGTGCCCGATCCAGTTTGGCACCGCAACCCTGCACACAAGCTACGGGGGATCTTTCTGGCTCACACTAGCGATTGGTAAGGACACCAAGCCACATCAGGGAACACCACCTTGTCCCGCTGGGTGTGCAAGAGTCCCAGTGCTTTCCCCCAGACATGGAGGTGAACGAGCTCAGGCGGTGTGGCCCACCAGAGCCCCAGCCTGTTCCTTGGCAAAGCAGATCCCGGCAGAGGTGCGGAGAGGGCTGGCAGAAGGGGGAATACCATCCTCATCTCAAGGGTGGTGGAGGGATTTTAGTCCCCAAGGTTCAGTAAAGCAAGGAGATGGGGATCACTTTCCCGGGTTTTAAGACCCATGCCTAGGTTTTAAGATGCTCGGCACAGCAGGTGGAGCCACCTCATGTGGTAAAGGCCATTTTCCACAAGGGAAGGCACCGTTCCCTGGCAGGGGGCCATGGCAGGAGGGCTGTGGGGTAGAAAGCGTGCTGCTGTTTACAGGAGCACTCTCGGAGAGTACACTGTCTTCTAGGCTTGCTGTGTTTTGTGGCTGGGATCACTGTTGTCGCGCTGCACTACTTCAACTTGGACCTACTGAAAACTTTCTTTGATCTCCGTGAGGACAAAGCAGAGGAACACCAAGAAATGACTGAAGTGTACGTCAACACTCATTTCGTGAACAACGGACGGTGTCTTTCTCAGCCCTCCAAACTCAACCCCAACAACATCTAGAAGAAAGTTTTTCCCACTCCTTCCCTGAAGGTGGGCTCAAAAAGGCAGAGCACAAACCCTTCTTGATGACCCCAGAGACCCATTTCCTCACCCAACTGCCTCTGAACTGTGCACAAGCCCACGCTGGGATGGGTACTTGCGGAGAAGTACCTTTTGCGGACTGTGTCTCTCTGACCGTGCCCCGTGGTCACGGTGGAGCACCCATGACTCCAAGAGACAGTGATTAAAGCTGCTAATTTCTTTCCCAAGCACTGATGTTTAGTGTAGACCTTTAGGTGTACCGATGGAAGCCTAGCACGGACCTGGACTCTGTCATGCCAGTAGCTGCACAAGCTAGAGCAAAAAAAGCTGCTCCAGAAATAAAGACTGAGTAAATGTACAATGGAGTTTGCCAGGAGCAATGTGGTGATGTGATTATTTTCACTTTCAAACTTGAACCTTATTAGATAAGATGCGTAGCCCAGCGCGGGCCAAACAGATGCCACGAGAAAGGAAGGAGAGGGAAGAAGGATGTTACCCCCATCCTGCTGGACCACATTTGTGCTGGCTGGGCTCACCATGAACCGCAAGTCCAAGGCTGGGAGTCAGACCCAGCCGAGGTGAGAAATGAAGTGCATTGAGGTGCGTTATTACAAACAGAAGGTGGGCTCTGCCACCAAACCCACCGGCCTGGTGAAGTCTCCTTGGGTTGGCACAACGAGGTCGTCACATCTGGACACCGGAGAACTTGGCAGCTTCAGTCCAATTAGTTACAAAGGACATCATTTCAGTATTTTGGCTCTTTTCTTTCTGAGAAAAGAGCCTCGCTGTTAAGTTACTCATTTCTTTCACATGATATTTGTGTTGCACTAATGTGATTTGCTATGCCCAAGAATTACTATTTTCAATAAAACCTTGTTAAAAACCCACTCCTTTGAAACACTTCAGGCATTTTGGGGGGCTGGTTTCTTAAGAGGAGGCTGTGGGGCATGTCTGCAGGCAACTGTTTTTGAGCCCCCAGCACCAGCATCCTTCCCTGGATGGGGGGAAGCTGCCCCGGGAGAGGTGTTCCCAAGGAAGGAGGAGGCTCGCTGGCACGTGTCAGCGGGAGCCATTGTGAAACCCTTGTCGTGGGGAGCAGTGAGCTGTAGGAATGTAGGAGAACCTCAAAAGGACTTTACCTAGCCTAGCGGCAGGATGAAAGCCGTAAGATTAAACCAACAAAACTCCCTCAGGAAAAGGAGGATGCTTTCTTGCATCCAGGCATGCCAGTTCCAGAGGCATCGTGGGAAGAGGCTACAAGCAACCACGAGCTGTTTGGGCTTGTGTGGGGCAGATCCTGTGCCCTGAAAGCACGGGAGGCTGGGGGTCCCCCACCCTGATGCCACCGCATCTGGCAGTCTCCGGTTTCATCCCCTGCTTTTAGGCTTGATTACCCTCCAACAGCACCATCACCAGAAGAAAAGCTTTGGCCCCTTGCACCAGGCATCCAGGGACATGAACCCAAATAAACAATGCCTAAACAAAATTTGATCTGTTTGAGGCACAGGTCTCTGTGTGCCTTTCCCAGCAAACACCGGAGGGCCAGGACTTCTGCAGCAGACCTTGCATGGGGCCAGCTGAGCAGCGATGGGGACGCAGAGACCCCTTCACACACTGTGTCTGTGCAGAGCAGGGGGGCAGGACAACAGGGGCTGGCTGTGGCACGGGGCTGGCCACCTGCACGGAGATTCGCAGGTGAAGTACCTCTTCCCTTGCCACCACAGGCACAAACGAGGGCCATTGCTCAGGGATGATTATTGTGCCCCACTACATGTTGTCATAGCAGCTTCTTCACAAGCACTATAAGAGCTGTGGCTGCACAGCCCCCAGGTTGTGCTGCTGCAGGTCCTACCTCCTCTGTCTGTCACAGCTCCCGGCTCAGTTTCCTGGCTGGACTGAGGTGTTGTTGGACAACAAGATGTAAAATAATTGCCATTAAATCCCTGGTTCTCAGCCCAGGCTGCTTCTGACCCCACGTTGTCCAGAGAATCTGGCATCTAAACAGACAGTCAGGGCCAACAAACACCGTGAGTGGCTCAGAGAGAGCAGCCTGGGGCTGTGCAAGGGCCGTGGTCCCCATGCTTGATGGCACTCATTGCAGCAGGGCATGCAGCCACCATCCCGCCTGGCAGGCAGCAGAGCTGCCCACCCCCTGCCCCCCAGGCTGGGCTGCAAGGGGGGACACACCAGGGAACGGCACAGGTTTATGAGGGCTGAATTTCAACTAACTAAATAAAAAGGGGTTGCTGCATCTTGGATCTAGTTCACCCATAGGCTGAAACATGTCCTGGTAGATGCCGTTACGAACATCCTGGCTGAGGTCTCCCAAGCCCAAGGAGTTCAACTCCAAGCTATTTTTAAATGGGTTGTTGTTGGGTTGTCTCTGTCCACATTGAAGGCTCTTCCATCCAGAGTGGGATGGGACAGGGCACCACGTCTGAGCACCCCTTCCGCAGAGAGCCCGCCCCATGGTTGTCCCTCTGCAAACCTCTCTGCTGGGCTGGGAATTGCTCCCATCAAACTTCTGATACCCTATCGCTGCCTGTTGACTCACCTTTATTGCCCTGCGCCAACTAGCTGTGGTCAGATGCCCCATATGGGGCCACAAAAAGTCTCTGCCTTTGCTTTCTTCCCTCCCTCTGTCTGCTATGTCACAGCATCAGAGCATCCCCAGCCTGCCAGCCCTCAGAGGGACGCCTCTATCAACAGACAAGAGAAAGACCAGGTCCAACTCAGTTTATTGAGATAGAGGGGAAAACACGTGAGCACCAAAGAGGGAAAAAAAAAAGATGCTGCAAAACCTGCGGAGAGTGCAGGGGGTGGAAATGCGAAGCCTGCTCCCTTCCCTCCCTCCCCGCGTGCTGAAGGAACCTGCTGCCTTTCAGCAGCCAGGAGTGGGAGGCTGGATCCACCTTGGGTGTGCAGGATTTCGGTGTCACGTGCCCCATGACACGGGCCTTTCCACAGCTGAGCAAGAGGAAACCGAGCCTCCCGGACCAGGAGTGGTGCTCACCTCTTGCTGACTGATTACAGCCACTCTCCGGGGCACCTCCATTCCCATCTCCACCTTTCCTTCCCTCCCACCAAAACATTTTGTCTTCCTTTCAGAGGGCTGTGAGAGCACCGATAGCTCACAGGCTGGTGGCTGTGGTTTGGGGTGTTTATAAGCACTGTAAGAAGCAGGAGCCAACCAACCACCCCCCTGACTGTGCCTTTTCCAGACCAATGTACAGCCCAGCACATCTCAGATTTACGTCAAACTTGAGCTGCAGGGTGTCAGGATGGGTCTGAAATCCAAGAGGCCTCCAAGGTCTGGTACCTCCAGCAACCTACTAAATCGTGGGCTTCCTTGCCAACCTGCTCTCCCCCCGCGACCAAGAGGAGGTGCTGGGTACAGGGCACCCTGGTGAGCACAGGTCCATGTGCTCTTCCTGATAGCTGATGGGAAGAGCATCCCTGGGCAGAGGGGACTTCTTGGGGTCTTCGGTGTGGGAGTGTTGTTGCATGGGCTCTGCTCCTCCTTTGGTTCCTGTCTCTGTGTCTGCAGCTATTTGGTTCCTCTCCAGTTTGTTCTGTTTTAGTCTCTGTATCTTGGGGAGGACTCAGGGTTTGTTGGGGATGACCTAAGGGGAAGGGCAGTAGCCCAGTGCCTGTAACTGGACAGCCAGTGATGGGACATGGATTATCCTCACCCCAAAAGCTCTTCCAGATGCTGATGAGTAAAACAACAGCAAAAAAAAAAAAAAAGAAAAATGAGGGCAAAAAATTGTATTTAGGCACCTTTCCGTATTGGGATATTCTCGTCACCCAGCTGTCATGGTGTCTCTTCCCACCAGGGCTCCTGATGGGGTTGGACCGGAGCACGAATTCAAGATGGGTGTCCTTGGGCTTTGCCCTGCCTCCCCCCAGTGCCTTACAGCTGTGTGGCTGTCACCTCGCAAAGCTCGCCCAGAGGGACCATCAGCACATCCTGCGTAGAGGAGCTGGGCTCGGCTGGCAGGTAGGACTTGTCCCACATCTCCTCTTGTCCCTTTCGCTTGTCCAGGTTAAAGACAAGCTTCAGCTTCTCCGGCTGCATGGAGTTCAGGATGATGACACTCAGACCCAGCAGCAGGCACAGCAACCCTGCAACACACAGTGTGGGGAGACACGTTAGCACATCCCCGCTGCGTCCCAGCCCCATCCATACCTGGATCTGGGGTTGGAGGCCAATGGCACATGGCGTCACCCAGGAGGTCAAGGGAAGGTGGTGTTTCCCTCTCCACATCTGGTCTTTGCCGTCAATTCAGGCTCCCCAGTACAAAAAAGAAGTCAATGAACTGGGGCAGATGGCCAAGAGAGTTGGGGCTGGAGCCCATCAGGTATGAGGAAAGGCTGGAGGACCTGGGCTTATTTAGCCTGAGAAAGAGAGTCTTCAGGGGGAGTTAATTGCCATCTCTTACTGCTGAAAAAGGGGCCAGTCTCTTCTTGGAGGTGCACAGTTGTAACATGGGAAATTCTGGTTTGATAAAAGGAAATAATTGCTGCCCATGAGTGGGACAGCTTTGGGGCAGGCGCTGAAAGGCAGAGGAGATCTCTATCCACAGGGACATCCACACCAGACTGAACAAGGTTGATGTGGCTTTGAGGGAAGCCCTGCTCTGGTCAAGGGCTGGGAGAAAGACCCCCAAAGGTCCTTCCAGGCCGGGTGTTTCCCTGACTCTGCGATTCATGACTTCCTTGGCGCTCCTCTGGGCACAATTCCACGCAGATAATGTTGGCCATTCAGATTTCCTGGCTGCTCAGCTCCTTTTCCCCCAGCCCCAGTGATGCTATCCTAAATTTTTGTATGCCATTTTAAAAAAATAAACAACCATTTTCTGTGACCAGCCATGGAGACAGAAGGGATGAGGGCATCGCTGAGCATCGTTGCCGCAGGAATGGAGGACAAAAGCCCCAGGAGCAAGCTGAGCACTCACCTGTTGCTAATGTCAGCCAAAAGGATCCACCATAGTCTGTTTTCAAGGAAACTGGTCCAAACTGGATGGGGCACTTCAGGGTGTTCCTCGCAGTGAAAAAGAAGAGCAGGGAGAAGAGCATCAGCGTGGCAGTGAGCAGGAGCATGTAGCCACCATAGAGCAGGATGGGCATGGAGAACAAGAGGATGGAAATGAGCCATGTGCAAAAGGCCATCCTGCAAAAGGACCACAAAACTGAGCAGAAAGTGTCATGTTTGGAGCCTCTTCTCAGAGTCTCCTCTCCACATCCCAGTGGAGGGATACACCCCCAGGCAACCTGCCCTATCTGGTCTTGCTTGAGCAGCTGGGCTGGACAGGCTGATCTAAGGAGGCCCCTTCCAACCCAAATGATTCTGTAACTGCATGAATGATGGAGCTGTGGGACAGGTCCTCCAGTGGTGGAGAGGGATCTCCACGCCTGGGAACTTCCAGTGCTGAACTTCATGAAGCCCTGAGCACCTTGATATGTCTTTGACATCAACCATGCTCTGGGCAGAACTGGAGAAGAAACCTCTGGCAGTCCCTCCAAATTAACGCTCTCTCTGACTCTTGTGGTCCTCCACAAAGGCCACCGCCCAGCAGTTCCCATTGATTCAAAGGGAGAAAGGCAACAAGGGAGACCTTTGTTTGAAGAACTGTGCAAGGAGCCGTGCCCACATCTGATTCAGCACCTGGAGTGAACCCAGCTGCCAGCCCTGCCCTGCGTGTGGGGTTTGGGTTTAGCTTGCTGGGGAGGTGAGCCTAACAAATTGTCCTGATTCCAAGAATAATAACGAAAAATAGCTTCACATCAACATCCCTGCCTTGAAATACTCCTTCTCAACAGCAGGAAAGTGTGGCAGGGCTAGTTATTTTTCCTTAAAATAAAAAAAATAAGAGATGTGGGCAGGGAGCTGGAGCCTGCATCCACAGGGGCAACTGCAAGACTCGCCCTTCCCTGCAGTGACTTTCCCATGACCTCTGAGACACGTGGAAATGCTCTGAGGCTCCACGACCACAACATTCTCAGCTTTACACCACAAGACAGCCTCTGAGCACCCTCTTGATGGTCCCTACTGCTCCCCACTGGCAGGTCTTATGCTCTCATGGCCATGCAAGAGGAGCCCTGCCATGGCTGGTCTTATCGGGGCCCCGCATCTTGCTTGGGGGAGGACCTTGCACCATAATCCCCACACAGTTGCATTTGCTTTTGTATAAATGAAGAATAATTTTTTCTCCAACTGCAATTGTGCACATGGGGGCTGAGCACACAGAAGAGGACTCTGGGGAGATGGTCAGGCCAGGAAGCACAGGCATCCCTGTTTCTGCAGAAGGCCAGATGCCAGAGCTCCAGCCAAGCTTCTGGCATGGCTTTACAGGGAAGAGGGCGGCTCCATCAAGCTCCCTCTGCTCTACCTGGTTCTTTCCACCTCACCTCACTGAGCAGAGGTAGGGCTGACCCCTTGCTCCAACTCACCACAGTGTGAGGGAGGCGTAGTGTCCGGAGATGCGGTACTGCCGGTGCATGCTGCAGGGGCTTTGCCTGGTGAACTTCTCTGCCACATAGAGGATGGGGCTGGGCAGCCCCCTCTCCAGCCCTTCATCATAGCTGTGATCATAGTCTGCATCGAAGCTCCAGGCAAAGTGCTCGTTGTAGTCGATGGTCTCATTGACCTGATTCACGGGGTTTCCTGCCAGGTGATGAAGACTAAGGACCTTTCTCCACCTTGGAGACAGCTCCAAGACTTCCTGATGTGGGGCCTCGAGGGCCCTCAGCCCCAGTACCCAGGTGCACGGCTGCCAAACGTGCAGCAGTCCCCCTCCGGCTGTGACATGCACTCACCCACCAGTGTGACATTCACTCCCGTCAGGCCAACGTGCAGCCCGATGTCCGCGTTCACCAGGGCACGGCTGAAGGACTTGTAGGAGGTGTTTGCCTTCACCCAGCCGGTCTCCCAGTCCCTGGTGAACTGTATGGCTGTGAAGACGTCAAAGGTTAATCATGGCCTGGCGGTGAGACATCTAGTGCTGGAAGTACCTGCCACGGTGGTCACCACGACCTGAGCATCATCTACCCCATCCCAAGGGCAAGTCTTGGGTTGCGAGCTCCAAGGAGCAGAAGCTTCATGTGTCCTTCCCCAGCATCAACCCTGACCCATGATCCTGAGAGCCCCACTTGGGTTGGTTTCTCCCCAGACCCAGGGCAGCCCTTAGCCCTAGAGGCAATGGCACTGATGTGTGGCCATTGGTCCTTACCTAAGTGCCTGACAATTTGTCTGGGTCTCCTGGCAGCACGCTGTGGGCTTTTGGTGACTGCCCTGGAGGTGGTCCATGGATACCACCACCAGCCTTTGGAGTGGGGACAGCTGGGTGCTTGCAGCTCCCACCACTGGCTGGAGGCAGGTCCCAGGCACAGACCGGGGTTGGTCTTACCCCTAAACTCATCCTGTGGGCTGGACTTGGGGCTCGGCTGTTCTGTTCACCCTCTCTCACCTTGCTCCTCAATCCCCCATGTCCTGGATATCCTTGGGTTTCCCCCCGGGACCCTGGTACTCACTGAGGACCACCGCTCCCACGAAGAGGGCTGTTACCACCCGCAGGAACCAGAAGAGTCTCTGCGAGGGGTGAGCAGAGAGGGGGGAGAGGTCTCAGTCAGATTTTGCTGTGGAGACCTCAGCACAAAACATGTGATTTAGGAATGCCATCCAGTGGGAACCAGGCCTGTGCCTCCCCTGGAGAGTCATGGCTCGGGCGCTGGAGACAGGCGGCACATGTGGAGGGGTCATCCCTGCTCGGGGTGGGAGAGGCAGCAGGGAGATCTGGGTAGAGCAAGAAGGTCAAAACAGCCCATTCAGGAAAGACATGCCATCCCCTTTCCGGGAAGGAGGATGGAGACACTTGCCTTAATAGTCCTGAGCTAGGATTTCCACACTTATCCAAACCTCACCTGTTTGGGCGTGTTGGCAGCTGGCCACCGCTGGAGACAAAAGCAGCATCTAGGGGTTCGCAATGTGTCCCCTGGGGGGGAGATGGCTCTCGGCCAGCCCCACTGCACAGCCAAGCCCACGAGGAGCCTGTGGCGTGCAAGCAGTGGGCTCGCAGCGGGGTCATTTGGCCACGCAGAGCCCCACAGGCAGTGCTGAGGCATGCACAGTGCACACCTTCTTCTTTTATTGGGGTTTTGGGGAAGGTGGAGCGAGGTTTTTGGGCCTCACCCTGTTTTTCTGCTCCTGGGAAACCACTCAGGCTTGCTCACAGCAAAATCCAGACAAGCTCAGATATGGGCACCTTGTAAATGTGGGGTGGTGGAGTTTGGTGTCTCCGGCATGGGGGTACATGCTGGGTTAGGCTGGAGCTCAGCCCCCTGTGTTGTTAGAGATCCCAGAGCCCTGGCCATGAACCTGTGGGCATGTTTGCTCCCCGAGTCTGTTTTCGAGGCTGGGAAGGAGGAAGCCTATGGAATGCACAGAGCAGGGACCAGAGGGCTGAGCTCTGCCTGCCCCTCCACTTACCCCCCTGCCCCGGATCCCCGGCAGGATTATGATGAAAGTGGCCAACAAGGAGAGGAAGACTGAGACCAGGACAGCCCAGGTGGTGTCGAAGGGGAAGCGTGCGTTGGCACCAGTGTAGAAGGGGAAGGAGCCGTTCCACAGCGTCATCCTGCTGCCTGGGAGGGCTGGAAATTGGCACCCAGAGAGACAAGTCGGGGAGAAAAATCACCTCCACACTTCCACCCCACCCAGCCTTCTCCTGCCCGCTTGCCAGCAGGCTGCTTGTCCCGGGCATGGCTGTGCTTGCATCCCCAGTGCCTCTGCACGTTGCAGTCCCACAGCTGGGTGTACACTCGCACATCCACCACCACAGCCCTCCACCTCCCCAGGGTACATCCCCAATCACGGTTCGGAGCCAGCGGGTCCTCCGCTGCAATGCTCAGAGCGTCCCCAGGACAGGACAGCAAGAGGCACACACGTCGCTGGGAGTCTCGTTCCCCTCCTCTGCCTGTCCCCAGCCCCAGCCTCTCGCCTGGGCTCCCGCCCTCCCTGGTTCAGCCGCCGCGCACGGGGCGCTCGGTGGGTCACTGCACCAACACAGGCTGCTCCTCGCTCAGCCCCGCATGGAGGAAACTCCTCGCGGTCCAAGGAATAAGCCAGAAGGGACAGAGAAACTGCCTGTCCCTGGCAGCAGGGTGCCAGTCACTGCCCGCCAAGCCTTCATCCCGGGAGATGGCTGAAGGCTCCGTGGTGGGCAGAGGGATGCTGTTCGGGAAGTCGGCTGTGGGTTTTGCCACAGCACTTGGCCAAGGCACTTCCCTGCTAGGAAAGGGCTGCTCAGCATTCCCCGGGAGTGGGGACCATCCCACCCCACCCAGCCTTAACTTCCCTGCGCCCTCTTCCCTGTGCCGAGCCTACCTGATCCCGAGGGCTGGCTGCTGCGCGGAGCTGTGGCGTGCTCCGGGATGCTGTCTCCCTGGGCTGCGGGCGAGAATCCAGCCCGGCGTGTCATGGGTGTATTTCTCACAGCTTTTTTTTTTTTTTTTTTACCGTGCCCGCCTCCAGAGGTGGCTGGATGATTTGGATGATGCAGCCTTACCCACGGCTGGCAGCCCCCCTCCGGCACTTCTGCCGAGCCCCACCGCGGCCACCACCGTGCCACACAGCACTGCAGAGATGAGTGATCCCAGAGGGGCTTTGCCTTCTTTTCCTTGACATTTCCTGCAGAGTAGTGAAAAGTCCAGATGCTCCTTACGGCACAAAGACCCTGGGGCTGCCAACCTCCTCGGGAGCCTGCTGGGGAGAACAGCAGAGGACTTCAAAGTCCTCAGCTGCACTGCCCAGCGAAGCATCCCAGCTGAGGTCACCCAGCACAGGTCAGGCTGCCCCGTCTCCTGCGCTGACTCTGCTCCTGACCCCTTCCCCCAGCGAGGTTCCCCAGGAAGGTCCTGGCTGAACGTCGGTCCCATCGTGGCTGGTGAGGACGACCAGCAGAGAGGCAGAGGGCTAGACGGGCTTCCAGCCCTGTTTTACAGACATTGAGGTTACTTACCTGGCCATGGTGTGGAGAGCATGGAAATGAAAGTTTTGAGGTGTTTGCTCTCATTCTTTGGCATTTTGGTTGGCTGAAGCAGGTTGCGTTGGTTTGGAGTGGTCCCAGCGTGGCAAAAACACTCTTCTGAACCCACCTGGGGGCTTCTCTCCAAAATTGGCTGTCTTTGTCTAAACTCATCTGGGAACTCAGCACCACGCAGCCGCTCGCTCGCCCCCCCTGCAATGTGGTGGGGAGAGAATTGGAAGAGTAAAAGTGAGAAAACTCGTGGGTTGAGGTAAAGACAGTTTAATAGGTAAAGTGAAAACTGTTTATTTACATGCACACGCAAAGCAAAACAAGGAATTCATTCACCGCTTCCCGTCGGCAGGAAGGTGTTCGGCCATCTCCAGGAAAGCCGGGCTCCATCACGCGTAACGGTGACTCGGGAAGACAACCGCCATCCCTCCGAATGTGCCCCCTTCTCCCTTCTTCCCCAGCTTTATGTGCTGAGCAGGAGTCATACGGCACGGGGGGTCCCTTTGGGCAGCTGGGGTCAGCTGTCCCCCCCGCGTCCCCTCCCGGCTCCTTCTCACCCCCAGCCCGTCGCTGTCGGGGCCACGGGAGGAGCAGAAAAGACCTTGGCTCTGTGTAAGGGCAGAGAAGAAAATTAACTCTACCCCAGCCCAAACCAGCACATTCTCCACCCCTCCTTTTTTTTTTTTTTGAGATAAAAGCAATTTAATAAGACAGCATGAAGAGAAAATCATAACAATAATGATAAAAGAATATTCAAAACAAGTGGCGCACAATACCGACTACTCGCTGACCAATGCCCAGCGCGTTCCCAAGCAGCGATCCCTGATTCCTGCTCCCTGGCCAATGCACTTTTATATACTGAGCACGACGTCTATGATATGGAATATTTCTTTGGCTGGCTTGGGTCAAATGTCGTGCCTACACTCCCTCTCAGCTTCTATGGAAAGCTGAAAAAGTCCTTGACCACTAGGCAAGAACTAAAAACATTAGTGCGCTATCAACATTATCCCATCTTAAATCCAAACCACAGCACGGTACCCGCTGCTAGTAGGAAAGTTAACTCTCTCCCAGCCGAAACCAGGAGACTGGTCGTTACTGCCATCCCCTCCCCAGGATGGGAGCACCCTGCGTCCCCTGTGCTGGATGTGACTTCAGTTATTCAGCTCCTGTCCCATCTTATCAATTGCTGACAATCTAGTTATACATCGAGTCAAGATTTACTGCCTACCCCCACTAGAATGAATCCTACATGGGTGAAGGAACGGCTACAACACCATGAGCTGTGTCAGCTGCTAGGATGAATCCGAAACAAGGGACACAAAACTCTAGTCACTGTTCAACATGACACAGAGGAGACACACCGTGTCTTTGAAAGCATGAAGAAGGATGGAGAACAGCGTTGGTGGGAAACTCTCCTCGGATGGTCACCAACAGCAACGGGAGTGTTTAATCGTACGCCTCACCCAGTTGTGATCTCGCTGGCTCTAATTTTAATATGTTTGTTGCTTATAGTAATGTTGTATATAAAGGTTTGGTACTTGACCAAACAAATAACCCAACTTCAACCACCCAAAACATACAAATTAACAAATGACAAACAGCAGTGCTTTACTGTCTACTTACCGTGGACCTCTAAGGGCACAAACTATAAATCATAGAATAGAATCACAGAATCATAGGGTTGGAAGGGACCTTAGTAGATCATCTAGTCCAACCCCCTGCCAGAGCAGGGCCACCTTAGAGCAGGTTACACAGGAACGCGTCCAGGCGGGTTTGGGATGTCTCCAGAGACGGAGACTCCACCACCTCCCTGGGCAGCCTGTTCCAGTGCTCTGCCACCCTCACGGGAAAGAAGTTCCTCCTCAGGTTTAGGTGGAACTTCCCATGCTCAAGTTTGTGCCCGTTCCCCTTGTCCTGTCCCTGGGCACCACTGAGAAGAGCCTGAAATATACTATTCCTGGCAGAGGCAGGGGGTGGCCACCCCACCACTCTGTGAAGGTAAAATGAATTGACTATAGGCACGGGGTGGAGAGTGGAGGTGTGCTCTGCCCCTTCCCCCCGGCTCCTGCTCAAGCCACAGCCATCAGTGGGAGCTGGGATGAGCTGTACCTGGATTTTTGGGAGATGGCTGGCAACACAGTCAAACACTGTCTGCAGTGGGGATCTAGGCAGTTTGTTCCCATNTCTGAGTGGCTTGAAAAGCTGTGTTTCCCACCCCTTTGGCAAAGGAAAGTTAAAAACACATCTTAAGTTCATGCCCAGTAAGAAAAAAATGCATTTCTGGGCAAAGATTTGCCATTTCCCCTCAAGTGCCAGACTGATGCTACCCAGGATGAACAGTGAATCCCTGCTCAAGGGTTGTTTAAAGCAATGAACTAAAGGTTGGCAGCGTGTGGGGAGCGCCTGTGCAGAGCTGAGCTGCAGAGAAGTCTGCCCGTGCTGGCGGTGCCTGGGATGTGGCACCAGACCCAGCTCCAGCAGCGTCTGCAAAGCAGAGGGAGATGTGGACGTCACAGTAGATCCTTGGGGGCGATTACATGGACACACTTGGGACTTTGGACCTCTTGGAAAGGTGGCGATACCTCCTCCTTCTGCCTGGAAGAGAGGTGACCAAGGAGATGGGCTCCACACTGCCTTGGCCAAACAAAGGCGTGGAGTTTGCCTGGGGAAGAGACCGTGGGGTTTGTACTATTTGGACAAGCATCACAAACATGTCTTTTGGGGAGATGCCCTCGTGCCGAAAATGAGAGAGGGGCGAGGAAATTTCCTTCCTTCTCTAAAGGAGGTGCCCACAACACAGTGTTTGTGCACAAGGACAGCGTGGGAGCGCACTCGTGTGTCCCCAGCCGTGATGGAAACAGGGTGTGATGCTGGCGGGGGGGGGATGCTCCACTTCCCCAGGGGCCCCCTGACAGCGTCGTGGGTCTCAGCAGTACTCTGTGTCCACAAAGAGGTCCTGCAGAAAGCCTGAGGCCACCATGATAACTGGGGTTAGGGGTTTGGTTTTTTCCTCTGGTATTAATCTTCTGGGCACTTCTGCAGGTAGCAAAGGTGTGTAGTTCCTCAGAAAGTTTCCAGGGAACAGGTCTGGGGACTTGTTCTTGCTCACCAGGAGCTGACAGCCTCGTGCTCAGGGCACTGCTCCCACCGCGGCACCCTGCCCTGGCTTGGACAGCCCTCACTTACTGGGCAGCTTCTGCTTCACCCGCTCGCAAGCGATGGACGGGGCGATTAGGGGTGAGTCACGCGATCCAGGTCACCCGCGGGAGGTGGGGGCGAGGGGAGCAGCACCCATCGCCTCTTGCGCAAGGAGCCACGCAGCGTTGGATCTGCCGGGAACCGAGGCAGGGGAGGCGCGGGGACACGCCTGGGCAGGGAGGCGGCTTTGGGGATGCAGCAGGAGCCCCGCGAGGCCGCCCTTTGCCCAGGGGATTTCTGCCAGACCTACCAGTGGCAGTGGGACAGACGTGGTGTTTGTGTCCAGGTGTCACCCCACTGTCCCCACCGCCCCTCTGACCTGGCCCACCGCATGGAGGATGCTGCAGCCGGGGTCAGGCTTCGGCTCTGTTGCAATGGAGCCTGTCCGGTGTCCTGTCCCGATGCTTGGCTGGAGCTCCTTGCCCGAGATTCTTTGCAGCAGCTGAAGGATCCACGCTGGAGTAGCTTGAAGGGAGGGAAGGGTGGAGGGACCCCTCTGGACAGTTTCCACCTAGCGGAGCAGACGGGTCCAACAGTGCTGTGGGCATGCTTTGGCTCCAGAAAGATTTGCAAGAAGGATCTATTTTCCAGATTTCCCTGGAAGTTACTTCAAGATTTTAAGAAGGGGAAGGTGTCTCTGTTCATAACGCTGCCCAGCAAGCTCGGTTTTGTAAGTCATGGTGGAGAGAGCTCAGGGCCACCCGGCAGGGCTGCCAGGAGAGGGAAACGGGAGTCACCCATCCTCTGAGCAGGAACTGAAACAGGAGGGACTTCAACCAAACCCTCAAGGAGAAATTGTGTTGGGCATCCAACACTCTGCTCCTTCTGAGAGCCATCACCATTGTGTGGGAGAGGAAGTAGTTGCCTACAGCCAGGATCTCCTGGCAGCGCTGTCGCAGATTTCCATTTGCTCTCAGAGACCCAGGGAACAGAAATCCACCTGCCCTGTTGCCCTCCTAAATATCTCCATCCTGCCCAGAGACCCCATGTTTGACTCCATGATCCCTGAGACCAGGGCCTGTGTCGGGGAAGGGGATGATGCCCCGATGTGGGGCTGTGGCTGGTGCCTGTTCCTTCCCCAGTGTCACAGAATCACAGACC
>VXBO01010454.1:379339-408846 GCA_013400135.1 Rhinoptilus africanus | reverse complement strand
AAAAAGAAAAAGAAAGAAAGAAGTAAAAATAAGGATCATAAAATAGAAAGAAAGAATATTTCCTGAGGGCAAAAGCTGTCAGCCCTGCCTAGTGTGAAATACATTTGATGTATAATCATTTGATGTTAAAAAAAAAAAAAGGAAAAAAAAAGGAAAAAAAAAGGAAAAAAAAACAACCTGCTAAGCCCAGTGTAATAATAAGCAGAGCTCTCTGATAATGGGAATCATATTCTTTAGCAGAATGTGATGTAAGTGAGAATTTACACTGTGGTTGCTTTTCCAACAGGGGGAAAAAAGTTTTAAAAAAACCCAAACCTCTCTCTAAACTCCACAGAACAAAGTTTTATCTACAAGTAACATGGAAGCATTGCATGTCTCTGACCAAACTATCAGACACTGGAACAGGATGTTCCTTGGCACAAACCAAATTCACCAAATCTCAAAAAGAGTGGGCCCATTTTACACCAGTAGTAGGGGCACCCTAGCTTTCCCCATGGGAAAGTTGTATTTTCATGGGAAGTTGTATTTCAGAAGGTAAAGGGGAGATGGGAAGAAAAAGGGTGGGAGATCGATGTAACAATTATTCCATTTTACTGTTCAGAGATCACCTTTCTGGAAGCACTCAGACAGGTAGGACATGAGACATCATGAACTCTGTCCTCCAAGTGACTTTGCATCCAAAGGCAGCAATGAAACTGGTAATGGGTCCGAAGAAGAAGTTTTATGAGGAATGGCTGAGGGAACTTGGATTGTTCAGCCTGGAGAAAAGGAGCTTGAAGGGAGACCTTATCGCTTTCTACAACTACCTGAAAGGAGGGCGTAGCCAGGTGGGGGTCAGTATCTTCTCCAAAATGATAGTATAAGAGGAAATGGCCTCAAGTTGCACCAGGACGGGTTTAGAATGGATATCAGGAAAAAATTCTTCACCAAAAAGATTGTGAAGCATTGTGATTGAGTCACCATCCCTGGTGGTATTTAAAAGATGTGGTGCTGAGGGACATGGTTTAGTGATGAACTTGGCAGTGTTAGCTGAAAAATTAGAGGACGGGAGCTAAATAAGACTTTAAGAGTTCCTAGTCGATTCCTTATTAAAAGTCATCTGTTGCTTGCTTTCAGTATTCATGATTTTGCAAAAGGCACCAAAAATAAACAAAGCAATTATCTTCTTTGAAATAGGTATGAGAAAGAAAAAACCACTGTTCCCCTCTCAACATACGGAAAAAAATGTTCAATTAAATCTAGTTTTGTCAAACCAGGTTGCTGTCTGAAAAAAAAAAAGTGAAGGTGATCACCATCTCAATATCTGGAAAGATGGAACTTTTTCTTAAATTACATATTAGCAAATCTGTAGAGCATTTAGTCTTTCATATGCACAGCCAATACAGCCTTTTCCAAGACTTCACATAAGATACTATTTTTTAGGTGGGTTCAATCTTGAATCTTCCGTCTGAAATAGTAAAATGAGGTAGGGTGGGACAACACATCTTGTTTAATAGTACAATTTGAGCCTCAGCAGCTTCAGAAATTTGATTTAAAGCAAACCCACGCTGAACCACATCAGGATTTTAGCTCTAGATTTTACAGTCATCTTTATTATTGTTATTATTTTAATATCCCTGTCTTTGATATACCAATATAACAGAGCTTTCCACTGAAAAGTTGGAGATGCTGGTAGGATGGTGTTTCTCAAGGAAACACAGTCAGAAAGTGCCTTTTGCTGTGAAAGGAAGGCTCTGAGTATGAGACAGGAAAAAACAGGGGCAGTGAAAAAGGGGATATTAAATGGTTTTGGCAATTAAAGTAATTGCGTAGTCAAAGGTCAGCGTTCTGATGATTTGTGATCACTGGGAAATAAAAACATGATTTGCCTGCAGCTCATTAGTAGACAATCATATTTGGAAGGAATATCTGTCTGTTGCCCAAGTTCTTGTAGTCATAACAGGGAGGTGACTGACATACGTAGACACCTATAGAGTCAAGCAGTCGAGAAAAGTAGATGAGCCTTTAAATCCCAAGGGATTTGATCGAGTACTTCAGTCCTACCCGTCTGAAGTCAGTTTGCTACGTTAAATAGCTCCTCTTTGGAAACTGCTTTCACTGTGCAATTTCATCTCACAGATACAATTCTCTCAGATAAAATAAGTGGCGCTGTGGGTCTTTGATCAGCCTTTTCCACTTCTGTTCCAGTCAGCTTCCCATTTCCAAAGGTCTTCCACCCTTTCTTGTCTAAAACAGGTTTCCTTATTCTCCTGAAAAGCAAGGGTGTGAGAAATTATCTTCATTTCCTTTCTTGGCTATTTTTTTTCAGCACCCTTCCTACAATATCCTGATATGATAATACGCCAGATGGTACTATATGACAAATACAACCCAGCATAAAAAAATATCATGACTCTTGGTCACTATGGCAGAGAACTTGTTTCTGAGAGTTTTCTCAGCCCTCTGCCAACACTTGCAAATCGTCTTAATTTGTATTCCCACCCAATCTGAGGGTGGTGATAAGCGGGAGGAAGGGAATTGCTCCTGCAGGATCCAGACATGTGTTGCACATATATTTAGAGGAGAGCAGAGAGTGATATCAGGTCTCATTATCCATGTGATGGAATAAATATTGAGAAGGGAGTCATGCCCATAATTCTTCACCAAAATGTCATAAAGAAAATAGGAAACACTTTGCAGTTTATAGGTGGTTGTAGTGTAACTACTGTGAGCCAAAGCACCAAAGATCATCTTTTAAGGCCATCTGCTAATATTTTACCTGTGTTTTACAGTATTGGCTCAGAATACAGCTCTGGTGCAAGTATCTGAGATGATACTACTAATACGGCTCTCTATTAGCAAACCCAACATGAGGCAAATACCCTCAGGACTACAGCGTATTCTGCTTTCATGTACAAACAAGACGTAACTTGACACTGAAAATCTGTCAGCCTTTCCCCTTCTGCCTTCTGAACCTCACAGATAATTTTCACTTCAAAATGACAAAACTAGAGGTCTTGAGGAGAGCAGCTATTTAAGCAATAGGCTGATTATTAGAGATTTCTTATCAGCACCTCCACTGAAAGTAAATAAGCTTATCTTTCCTTTGGACAGTGAAGCAACCCTTGCTGGCTTGTTACATCATAAGACAAGTACCATCTGGGCATAGGTTTGTTTATTTCCAAGGGCAGACATTTTCAAAGATACCCAGTCCAAGAGAGCCAGAGCTCTAGGACTAAACTACCCTATCTATAAAACTATTGTTGGACTTTTCAATAACAGTTCTCTTTGATTTCTCTATTGTTGGTATATATAGAACCATAGAATCATAGAATAATATAAGCATATTTGCATATATAAGCAAAGAAATCATAAAAGGGCCTGATTCTCAGAAAATGAGCATCTTAGGTTTACCGACAATTAAGCCTCATTAAGCAAAAGTATTTTATGTCACCTTAGCAAAATAGGAAGCTCCCAGGACCATGAGTCACTTGTGAATATTTAGACCTGGGTATTTAAATACCATGATGTTTAGGTTTACCATGCTACACCCTGTCTGAAGAACTGGAAACTCTGTGAATACTCCAGGAAATACCATTATTGTGCTTGGCAGAGGTCCACGTTCTATTATTGTCATCTGCTGACTGGGTTGTTTAGGGGCCCAGCAAAGAGTAATGCCACATTGTAAAAGACCTTCCACGTACACATGAGTTAGGATGCCACCGGAGGCCAGTAAAGAGGCACGAGTGGTAAAAGAATGCTCATTATTCTCATTTGGAAATGTCTCAAGTTCCAGACGTGTGTCCTACCTGAAGGAATATGTGTGCATAGTAGCTGAGTTTAATTTGTAAATATTATACAATCATAACTAATCATAGAATGGTTTGGATTGGAAGAGACCTTAAAGATCAACTAGTTCCAAGCCCCCTGCCCTGGGCAGGGACACCTCCCACTAGACAAGGTTGCCCAGAGAAGCCCCGTCCAACCTGGCCACAGCTTCTCTGGGCAACTTGTTCCAATGTCTCACCACCCTNGGCCTGATTCTCAGAAAATGAGCATCTTAGGTTTACCGACAATTAAGCCTCATTAAGCAAAAGTATTTTATGTCACCTTAGCAAAATAGGAAGCTCCCAGGACCGTGAGTCACTTGTGAATATTTAGACCTGGGTATTTAAATACCATGATGTTTAGGTTTACCATGCTACACCCTGTCTGAAGAACTGGAAACTCTGTGAATACTCCAGGAAATACCATTATTGTGCTTGGCAGAGGTCCACGTTCTATTATTGTCATCTGCTGACTGGGTTGTTTAGGGGCCCAGCAAAGAGTAATGCCACATTGTAAAAGACCTTCCACGTACACATGAGTTAGGATGCCACCGGAGGCCAGTAAAGAGGCACGAGTGGTAAAAGAATGCTCATTATTCTCATTTGGAAATGTCTCAAGTTCCAGACGTGTGTCCTACCTGAAGGAATATGTGTGCATAGTAGCTGAGTTTAATTTGTAAATATTATACAATCATAACTAATCATAGAATGGTTTGGATTGGAAGAGACCTTAAAGATCAACTAGTTCCAAGCCCCCTGCCCTGGGCAGGGACACCTCCCACTAGACAAGGTTGCCCAGAGAAGCCCCGTCCAACCTGGCCACAGCTTCTCTGGGCAACTTGTTCCAATGTCTCACCACCCTCACAGGAAAGAATTTCTTCCTTACATCAGAGATATGTACTTCCCCTGTTCAGAAATCCTAGGGTTAAATTTTCAGCCAGCACATCAGGACATTCTGTGACAATGTGGCTTTACATTTCTAACTGCATATCTCAGGTGAAACATCCTCTTTCGTTTCTCCTGACAGAATGGCAATGGAGGACATACAAATAGGTTAAATAGGTAGCTTCCAGAAGACCATGGAGTATTTCTTATAGGATTAACCTTCTAATAGCACCCTTTTCCACTTCTATGCAACCTTTATTCTAAAAGGCTCTGAATTTTCCTTTTTATCTAACGTACTTTTTAGTGACTTTTGATGCACATGACGATGGGTTTTTTTTGTTAGATTCTCCTCCATCTATCAGAGGATAGATCTTTTTTATGGATCTTCACATATTAAAAGGAGATTTTTATTTTATTTTATTTTATTTTATTTTATTTTATTTTATTTTATTTTATTTTATTTTTTATTTTGTTTTGTTTTGTTTTGTTTTGCTGTTTTTCTTTGGTTTGCTGTTTTGCTTAGTTTTGCTTTGTTTTGTTTAGTAATTCTATTCCATTCCATTCCATTCCATTCCATTCCATTCCATTCCATTCCATTCTATTCCATCCCATTCCATTCCATTCCATTCCATTCCATTCCATTCCATTCCATTCTATTCTATTCTATGCTATGCTATGCTATGCTATGCTATTCTATTTAATCCTATGTTTGCATATGGAAAATAGGTATCTTATGAAGTGGTTTACATTTTGTACTGAAGATGCCAGACAGTAAAAATCCAGGCTCATCTCTCTTAATTACGAATATCAGCAGAGATGAAGTAAGCCATCTCTACTATTCTGCAAAAAAATTTCTTATCCTTTCTCCTTTGAACACTTGTTTTCACTTGTAACTTCCTTGCCAAGAACAGAATTTTTCTGCTATATCTTGCTTGATTTGTTTTTCAGGTCAAAATCATCCAACAGGATCCAGTAGATTCAAGAAGTGAGATTAATTTCACCAGTTGACAATATTTCATGGTGGCATACCAAGCTCTTTTGACAGTGAACAAAAATAAGTTACTCTGTCGGGGAGAGCTGAAGGACATATTTGAAATTTCTCCCAAGAGTCAGATTGGGATTCACCGGATGCATTTTAAGATGAGGATCTCAGATGTCTTACCTTTAAGTGTACAAATAAGGCCACAATAATTCAACCAACAGTTTTGACTTCAGAATTATCAACTTTATCATCAGAGTCCATTGATATCCCAGGTGTTAAATAAAGCATTATCCCGTTGGAGACAATACAAGCATAAGACAGAGATATGGTACTTAACTCATGAAATTGTGATCTATCCTGGAACAAGACATCTGCAAAGAAAAAATACATGTGTCAGGACAAGGAATATAGTAAGATAAATGATAAAGATGACAAGACAGTGATATATAAACAGAAGCAGTTCAATAAATATAATTTTTTCTTCACTTTTTGTAGTCATCCCAGAAAACAGGTCTTTCAAGGAAGATTTTGAAGGAAGAGTTTGGGAGGAGCAGCCACACTGTCCTGAATAATAGCCAGAAAAAATATTTCTGCCAAAGCCGTTTTTCAACAGCAAACTGAGGTTTCATTTAAATTAAATTTTTCACAAAAAAAAAGAAGTGTCTGTTTTCTGTGGACTGTTTTGACATTTCATTGAAAACTTCAATACACAAAAAAGTAAAATGTTTCAAGCTGAGAAGTTTTATTCCGCACCACCACAAGAGTCCCCTATAGGATTTAGTGGGCATATAATTCCTGACCTCATTTTCATTTGTGGGCCAGACTACCAAGGCAGACTACATCTCCCATAATGCAGATGGTCATTAACTCCCATAGAAATGAAGATGATTCCTGCTCATTTATAACTTGTGAGACATCATCTAGTGCTGGATAACAACATAGCTTGTCTCTACGTCTCNTCTATTCTATTCTATTCTATTTATTAATTTATTTTAATTTTTTGCTGATATTTTCCAGAAGAAATTATTTCAGGCTGAGCCAATGATCATAAAATGTAATTTGTTTGGTGCTGCAAACACACTAGAAATGCCCTTATTTTCACACCCAGGCTATAAATAACAGTTGGCAACAGGTTACTCCTTCCTGGGACAGACCAAGGACCAACAGCAGAGGTTCAGGACTTTGGGATTCTTCCCTTGCTCTGACCATTTGTGTCACTTGGAGCAAGTCACTTTCCAGTCACCCTCCTCTGCTTTTCTCCCTGACCTTTTGAGGTGATATGACTTGTAGGGTGGGGGGTGTCTTTTATATGTGCTTCTATCACATCACCCATGTGGTAGACCCGTAAAAATTAACTAACAGCTCTGGTTACTGGGCAAAAAGGAATGTGTTTTTTTTTTTTTTTACATTTTGAATGGGTTTAAAAGAGAAAAGGATGGATTGGGACCCTGAAATTTGAGCAGAGATGCTGAGACAAAAAATCTGGGACAAATCAGTGCTTTGATGAGGACGGCAGCTACATCTTTAGACTGGCCCAGATCGTAGAATCATTGAATGGTTTGGGTTGGAAGGGATCTTAGAAATGATCTAGTTCCAACCTCCTGCCATGGGCAGGGACACCTTCACTAGACCAGGTTGCTCAAAGCCCCGTTCCTGTACCTAAAAGGACGTGACTCTATGAGGCCTGTGGGTGAAACGGGGCTGTATACATACGTGTGTCCGTGTGTACAAACAGCGCGAGAGCCAGCAGCATGTGTGCCTGCGCGCATGGGGAGGGCAAGGAGGGACATGGTTTTGTTGCCGTTGCTAAAAGAAGCCTAAAATATATGCAGTGAACTCTGTGCTCCAGCGTACAGCTGTGTAAACTCAAACTGCAGGCTTGCTCTCGTGTGGCCAGTTACTTATGGAAAAGGAGTGAGGTATAGCTCGGCACCGAGGGACTTGCCCATCAAACTGTTTCACACTGTTGGTCAAACAGGGCTCTTTGCATGAAGGAGGGTAAAAAAAAAAATCATATTCCCTGATTCCAAGGCCTAATAAATTGAAGCCCTGCACCTCTCATGGCCTTGGAATGATTACATTATTTTTTTTTTGCTACATAATCATCAATAAATCAAGCATAGCCCATTAAACAATAGATGCCTCCGAGGCCTCTCTTCAAATGTGCTTTTGATAAGAGTCAGAGAATTTTTTTCTGGGCTTGAAACGTTTTTCTTTCCTCTGTTTGTTTTTTCTAAGGGTCAAATAATGCTGTTAAAAGAGCAGTTAATATATAGATCTATTTTTCCATATTCCCGTCATGGTGTTTGACTTTGGGAGATTTATGGAATATCTTTTCCCAGTTCAACAATAGTATGTTTTGTTGTACTAAAGAGGTATTTTAACATGAGTGGAGATTCTTAATAAGTTCACTGCTGTCTCCTTTCCAAAACAGGCCCCAGCCAAGACAGAGAACAGGGCAAATATATCTATATATATAAAGGGAAAGAGAGAAATATATATTTATACGTATAACGCACTCATGTGGGTATCACTCGTTTATTTTCATATGATGAACTCCAAAAGGTTGGTATGTTCTGGCCAGAAGCCACTGTTCACCTCTTTTTATAAGGCCTAACACACAGTTACACTGAAAGTAGGAAGAGTTAAGTGGCCAGATCTTTGGATGGGGTAAATAGAGGGGAGCTGTGTTAACTTTGGCGGAGCTTTGCCAGGCTATGAAAGACAATGAGCTGACCTGGTACATTCAAACATGCTTCAGATGTTATGTCTCTCCACTGAAGGTGCAGCTTCAGCCAAGAAAGACTCACACAGACTCATCCATCCCCCCCAAAACAGATCTAGCTTCTCATTAGATTAATGCTGCAGCCCTAGATTATGAAAGAGTTGCATGAGCTGCTCAGCATCACCATCTTTAGGGTGATCCAGTCCCTCATGTTTCATTTAGTAAGGGGGGTTCACCAACTTGCTTTACACTGATTTAACAGAGTCAGCAGTCTGGCTTCTTGTGGCCCTGTGCTCAGTGTCTGTGTGATTCTGCAGCAACGGAGGTGTTTATTCCTGCTCAGTTACAAGAAATATCTCCTATCTTCCACTTGGGATTTCAGGCAAGGCTGCAGGATTGTTCCCATTTCCCAAAGTCTGGGCCTCACATCCTCAGAGACTTCCATCAGGATTGCACCTTTCTGGGGGAAGTTTTCTCCTGCGTAAGCATTAATTGATCACAGCAAAGTATTTTAAAGTGTTCCTTTTCACATGCCCCTTCTGAGGCTGTGGGGATGGTTGGGCTTTCCCTATCCAGAAGTGGGATGAGATGCAGCTGCACTGCATAATGCAACAACAAAACAGAGGGACGTGCCCCTGATAATGAGAAAACTCAGTATCCTATGCAGCAGAGCAGTGCACCACGCTAAGACACTAATTCAGATCACAATAGTTGAACATCAGTCTTAGGAAGAATAATTACATTTTTTTCTTTTCCCCAAGAGGTTAATTAATTTGGGCAAAGCACCGTGTTAAGACAACATCTTTCCCTCTACGTCCCGATTTAGCTCATTTGCTGTTGGCTTGCAGAGCTGTACACCGTGTTCAATGCAGTGTGCTGATAAGCTCTGGGTCTAGGTATCAGTCCTCAGTCCTTTTTACATGTGCTTCTCCCGTCATAGAGCTGTCACACAAGAAAAAGAGGTCAGTTTTCCTATTTTTAAATGCTTTGTTTTGGATGCTATTCATGAATGTTACTTGTCAAGGGCAAGCCCTGGCTTTTGCAGCCAAAAGAAGCAGCTGCGGTGTTATTTGACTGGAACACAATCTGCTTCTGGAGAGATCTCCCAGGTGGTTCAAGAGAAAATGTATGTCATGAGATCACCTCTTGTCCTTTTCTTCATTTTTATTTGTTTTCCTCTCCAATTCTTCCTCCCACAGGGCTTCTCTTGCTCTTTGAACATCAGTGGATGATGCTGTACCCTCCTGTACAGGCCATCTTTCACCACAAGGTCAAAGTTGGACTGTGCCACAGATACTGAATCTGCAGATATGTTTGTGGCTTTACACAAAATAAATGCTCCTGGTTTCTAGCACATGCTGTTAGGAGTGAGCAGCGCATATCTTAATTGCCCCTCTCTTAAAAGATCAAAGGAAATTTGAAAATTGAAAAGGGGGGTTGGACTAGATGATCTACTAAGGTCCCTTCCAACCCTAGGATTCTATGATTCTATGATTCTATGAAATTCAGGGGATCTCATGAATGGAGAAGTCTGTCCAGGATAAAACATATTCCACTACCTGCAACCAAAGAAGCTTTATTGTTCCTGCTGCTACTTCTTTCAGAGTAGGATATCATCCTGGGCTTCTACAATGGATATATTATCGAAAGGAAATGTTTCCTGAATTTGATTCTTATGCAATTTATAGGGAAAGGCAGGGGGGGTTGGAACTAGATCATCGTTATCCCTTCCAACACAAACCGTTCCATGATTCTATGATTCTATGAAAATTCAACTTCTGCAGATGCCAACAGTAGCAATGCCACTGACATCAGTGGGGTCAGGATGTCAGCTTAGATTTTTTTCTCCTGTCAAAGGGACAAGTCACAGCATGCACCATAAAAAGCATGGACTGAGGTCACCCTTAAGGTATTCTCAAGCCTCTAAACCAATGAGTTCTTTCCCAGACACTTTTACTTTAATTTGTTCTCAGTGGAAAAATAAATGGAGGGAACAGTAAGTGAGGTGGGACTGGAGAAAGACCATCGCCCTTCAGCAGAAACCTAGCTGCTCTCTGTGATCCTGGAAGAGGGATCAGCCAGGCAAGAGAGAGCACAAGTTACTCCTGCATAATCTGTGCTGGTTGGAGTGTAGCAGTGATTCTTGATATAATTTGAAAAAAATTGTTTTCACAAATTCTGAATGATTACTGCAACCCCTGTTACTAATAGACCAAGAAGCTGTGCTGACTTTGAGGCGCAGGTATTATGTTTGCAGAAAACAACATGGTAGGTAACTTTCAAACCAGAATTAGGATGCCATTGTCAGTTCAAATACAACTGCATAAGTATTAGAAATACAATAGATTAGTTTGAACAGGTACTCAAATCCCTAATCTCTTGTAGTTCTAATGGCTGAGCCTGTGGGTTGTTTCTTTTTTTGACCTTGAAAATCTGTAACTGAGAGAGGCATTGCTTCATTTTTCCAGGAAAAGGGATGGGAAGGGGAAAAAGAGAAATGAAGACAAAGAAATTAAACTTTCTCCAGATTTAAATCCAAGTCCAGTTTGGGTTCAGATTTAGTTCAAAAGTGGATGGCTAGGTCTTGTTTTTCCTGAGACACTTTCCTCATCCAAATCCAAGCTCCTCTGAATTTCTCAGTGGGGAGCCTGAGGAAGAAATGGTTGTGTTTGAGTTGAATCAGAGCACCAGCCTCACAGTCTGCCAGAAATGCTGACCTTTCTCAGTCTGATGCAAAATGTCCCAAACCTGTCCATTTTCCACAAAAAACTCTGCTGCCACTTCTGCTTTTAAACTTCTCCATGAAAAAAACAGTTTCGTGCTTAACACTTGATCTCCCATGCTCTTATCTGACCCCACAACTGAATCCTCGTGGACTGANCCCTTGCCCTGCTGGCATCACTTCTTTTGATGCAGCCCAGGATGCGGGGGGCTATCTGGGCAGTGAGTGCACATTGTCAGCTCATGCTGAGCTTCTCATTCACCAACACCCCCAAGTCCCTCTCCCCAGGGCGGGTCTCAATCCATTCTCTGCACAGCCTGTATTTGTGCTCAGGATTGTCATGACGCAGTTGCGGGATCTTGCATTTGGCATTGGTGAATTTAATGAGGTTTGCATGGGCCTCAGCGAGGCTTGCTTGAACTTAGCAGTAGGTTTTAGCTTGGTAGCAAACAAAAAATACAAAATAATAATTAAAAAAATATGTAAACTTAACAATCTGCGTACCTTCTTCATGGAAACTGCCCCCCTTACATGAGAGGTTTGGGTCTCCCATCTACTGCTGGACTGAAACTGATGCAAGTCAGAGTGACCTGCCAGTTCCTCTGGGAGTCTCCCATATATTTATGTAGCATGTAGTCCATCAGCTGGAAATAACTTTATGGAACATCTCACTTCATTATTTTCAGTCAAACTGCAGCTTTGTGTCCTGATGCTGTGGTGTCAGGTGAAAGTAAAAAAGAAAACACAAACAAAAAAACTAGAGAAAACATCTTGCTTAACATGTCTTCCATACTTATTTAAGAATAAATGAGCTCTCTGTGGAGTGTATCACTTATAATTACACTCCAAAATACACTTTTGGGTGCCATTGAGAATCTGGATTAAATCCACTTGCAGGAGAACCGTTTATGAAGTCTTGGTTTTCCATCAATCTTCAGGCACCTTTCTCAAGGGACTTAAGGGGGAAGGTGGTTGGATGGCGAAGGAGAAAGAGAGTAAGTCAAAGAGTTGGTGAATGGATGGCTTAGGAGAAGGTTAACTAGTTAGGATAATTTCAATTTCTAAACCCTGAACCAGAAGGGAAATCAATCTAGGCTAATGGATACAGCAGTAAGCTGAGATTTCAGTTATGTGAGTCCCATTTTTCACTCTCCTGCTGTTTCATTGTACGACCTTGGGTAACTCTCTTGATTCCTGCCTTTCACTTTTCCACTGCATATATGCTGTACCTTTGCAGAGCTCAGATTGCTTCTCATTGTGCATTTATACAGCGCCATGCACTAAGGCAGCACAGTCTTGGATGCACCTTGCAAGAACCATGGCAATTTATATCATTTCCACCATTTTCCACTGCTTGTATCCCCACAGGATTTATGTTTTCCACCAGAACTGAATATACTCATCACAACTTTTCTGGAAGTGCTGCTTTGATGTAGTTTCTACTGGCAGTGACCCAGACTCATCCCACCCAATCTTAGTTGCCTATAGAAGTCCATAGAAAAGAAATTCATAGAGGACCTTGGATAATCACACTTCTTATTCAAACATCTGAGCTGAATTCCTGAGTTTAAGAGAGAATCACTTTTCCCTTTGCTGGAAGCTTTAAATTGGGAAAGTAATTACACAAGGCTCATTAGAAATGTAGTACATGGCTGCTTATGGCATTGAAAATTACCACAGGTTCTGTAACATCATCCTGGCTTCGTGGGCATTCTACCTCCTTGATAACCTCCATTCAAACATCTTGCCAAAACGATATCCACGATAAATAGCACTAGGTCATCTCCTATGGTTTACAGAAGAGTCATCTAAACCTCACGAAATCCAGAGATCCAGATGAAAACAAACATTTTACAGCCATTAGAAGAGCCCTGTTTAATTTTGAATGGAGACAGAAGTATGTATGAGGTGAGGTATGAGTAGAGCTTTGCAAATATTTCCTAGCCAAACCTTAAATTAAGAACTAAATAATAGCAATAAAAAGTTAGGTAGACTGCCCCCTTCTCTCTAACTCTTAATAACTTTTTCAGTGGTTACATTCCAAAAGGTAAATTGTCAGCAATTCCATTTACAGATAAAAACTGAATAACTTTTTTCCTCAGCAAAAAAAGAAGAAAAATATTAATCTTATAATTGATTTTTTTTTTTGCTTTTCTCAGATTAGGTACATGTATATAAAGCCAGAAAAGTATTTTTCAGAAATAAGACATAGAATTTTCAAGAAGTTGTATGGTTTAAGAATTGCTGAAAGAAAATTTTAGTTATCGTTGGGGTTTTATTCTCTTTATTAATTCAAACTATTTACCTAGAGAATTAATTTTCAAATCACTTTTATTAGCTTGAAATAGACATATATTATATTGAAATATCTTTCAATTTTTCTTGTTAGGAATTTTTTTTTTTAGTTACAACTTCTGTATGTTGTTCAAAGACTTCAAGAAGATTGTATTTATTTATAATATTTATTATGTATGTAATGAAAAAGTGAAAAAAAAATTACACTGAGGAAGAAGGGTGGAACTGTAGTTAGTCTAGTACAATGAGAGTGGGATTCATCTGATTAAATATGTATGTCTGCAGTTAATCCATCATTCTACTTGGGATTGGCAAATATGAGAAAAGAAAAATGTGAAAATTGAGTACTTCTGCAATGGCACCTGGGTGCTCATCAGGATACTCTGTGACACTTACAGCGACTTACGGACTATATTACCTATTTACAGGCAATTGAACAGAGATGTAGGTGTCTACGTGTAACTCAAATGGAAATATCCTCTCTAGTTTATGATAAATTCATAATTAGATACTATTGAATATATGGGTGAAGGGCTTAATTATACCTGAGCAAAGGTGTTCAGCATCATTTGAATTAGCATTCCCAACCCTTGATGCTTCTGAACTACTGTAGGCCATGTCCATATCTACCGGCCTCATGGGACTTACGGTTCCCAAGGCCTTTTCAAATAGTTCTAGGTGCCTATGTTTAGACAAATATACAGCTCTGTGAAGTGATTAAATTGTTTGCTCTGGGAGGTTAGATGCTCGGTTCACATGTAGGCGCTTAAGTTTCATCACCTACTTTCAGGTGTCAGAACCTGCAAGACGAATCCCACATCCAAAGTTAGGCGAGATAAGTCTTATTTTTTATTTTTCTCCAGACTTTTTTAGTCTGGAGAAAAGGAGACTGAGGGGTGACCTCATCAGTGTCTTCAAATACCTAAAGGGGGAGTGTCAGGAAGATGGAGAGAAGTTGTTTTCAGTGATGACCAGTGATAGGACAAGGAGTAATGGATGTAAATTGGAGCATAGGAGATTCAAGAGGAATATCAGGAAGAATTTTTTTACTGTGAGAGTGACAGAGCACTGGAACAGGCTGCCCAGAGAGGTTGTGGAGTCTCCTTCACTGGAGACATTCAAAACCCGCCTGGACGCGTTCCTGGGTGATGTGCTCTGGGTGACCCTGCTCTGGCAGGGGGGTTGGACTAGATGATCTTTCGAGGTCCCTTCCAACCCAATGATTCTATGATTCTATGATTTAGGAAACTGCATCTGTAATCTTTGTTATTCCTGGATCTACTTATGTGACTTCATAGAAGCCCTTAAATATTATTCTTTTTCTCACTTTGTGGAAAGAATGTTTCTGAAGACTAAAGATTCTGAAAGATTTGGATGAAATAAAGGCAGTAGGGAAAAGACTTTCAAGGAAGCAATTTAAATATATTTTATGAAAAAATCTAAAATACAGTTGCTTTTAAACATGTACATGTTATTTGAATATAAACAGATATTTTTAACAGTTTTTTACCTAATTTTCACAGAATCACAGAATAGTAGGGGGTGGAAGGGATTGCTCATAACTATTAATTTCCCGTATCTGAAATCTGTAGAAATATACTCGGAAACATATATATTGAAAAAACATTAAGCACTTTTCCCCAGTAATGAAATATCAGATGGTTATTAAGTGAAGCAAATTCACTATTTCTTGTAACACAGCTTCCTAGGTCTTTTTACAAAGGAAACATTACAGATATTAAGCATTTCATCACTATTTTTTTACTTTTTTTTTTTTCTTTCCCCTCACTCCCCTGGCCTCCAGGTGGACTGGGATTGTTTGTCTCAAATAGAATGACATCCTGGAGTCCTTGTGCCAGGACATATTTACATTTCACCATGTCTGTGTACCACCTAGGACAACAGATTCTGGGCACCACTGCAACTTCTCAGTGGTACCTGCATCACATCACCAGTGTTAGTGGAAGGTGTGCTATCATAAACTAGTAAGAAATACTCAGGTTGAGTGCATAAATCTGGTTATGTATTCGTTTTGAGCGCATAAATTTAGTTATTTATTTTAGAGGTCTACTCAGCATGACCTTTGAGACACTTCTGATGACAATGGTTAGGTCACCACGGTGAAGGGAAGCCAATATGATTATCCTTGATGTCAATATCTTCGTTTAGATTGTGACCTTCTTTTTCATTCTTATACTGCTTCACAGGAGCTGAGCTTAATTCTTCCTTTATGATTCAGTCATCTTATATCAGAGCTTACCAAGCTGCAAACTGTTTTTAAAAACCAACACCCACCTCATACATAAAGATTTTCTGAGCCTTCTGAGACAAATAGGTGTTTAAAATTAGCAATTGGCAGCTTTAACAATCTTTTCTTCCCCACTTCAAAGTTATCCAAGCTTTTAACTCAGATCATTTTCCACCACTCCTTCGTCACAGCTGCCACTGGGACATTTTAAAGTGTCATCAATTGTTGTGAGAGAAAAGATGTGATATCACAGTATTCGTACAGAACTAGAATTTCATATTATACACAAGGTGGAATCACTTGACTGTTTTACCCCAAAGAGCTTCTACATACCTACATCCAACAGTACAAATATCCTGCATGAACGGAACTGCATGAGTCACGTTACAGCCCAAATCAGTTAATAAGTGAATTGTAACTTCCACAATATTAGGGAATAGATGACTAGTCACAATCACATTTGGGTTTGATTTGCATTATGATGCATCATTTCCCCAAAGCTGATTTGAATCCAATATTTGCAACTTAAATAACTAGTTTTCAGAATAATTTTTGTACTGTTTTAATGACATTTGAGATGTTGTATCTCACTTTATGACTTACATGCTGGAAAAAATTATATGAGTGTAAAGTAAATCTATACTGTAGATGATATTAAAGCGGGTGTAACCATATGGACAACAACCATAATGCAGTCAAGCAAAAAAAAAGATGAATGAACAAATGTTTCCATGTACTGAGAAGCAGGGAATTGTCTCAATGTCAATGCAATCCTGGTAGAAGGAGCCAGAGCAACCTCCCATTTCAGACTGGAAGATTGTAGAGCAGCTGTAATTAGGAACCAATATTCTGCCATTACCCCAAAACTAAGTAGCACAGAACTATGAGAATTACTCCAGAGGTTTGGTTTTTTGGGGTTTTTTTTGGTTTTTTTTGCACAAGGAGACCATTATTGTCTGGGAAATGAATGAAAATTAGTTTATTTTTTTTTCCTTTTACAGGCAGGGTCATCACCCCAAAAAGTAATGATACTTATTTTTTATGACTCCTTATGGTTTCAAGGATATATATGGACAGATGGAAAGCGCTATATTTAGACCCAGCCACTTGGCCTCCTTGAGGCAGATACTTCCTGAAGACAGAACTTTGTTGTTTAGTCTCTTTTCTAAAGTGACAACTTCGCATATGTGACAAAAAAAAAATAAATATATATATATATTCCTATTGCATTACAGTTCTCTGGTTGTGTAAGAATCATGGTCCACTCTCTGGCAGAAAACAGGAGTGAGTGGATCTTTTGCCCTCTCCTTGGTAGAGGATATTAAGTAATTAATGAATTGTTTGATTTTTTTGTTTTTTTTGTTTGTTTGTTTGTTTCTTCTCTTTATTTCACACAAACAATTAATATTAATACTACCTCTAATGTTCAGGTTCTCAACTTTGAATGAATGACAAAGATGAATATTTTCTATAGCATCATTCAGGTTTTAAGGCAGAAGAACACATGGAAAACCTATAGTTAAGGAGCACAAGAAGAAACATGATGGTAGGATTTAAACAGCTAGAGTCAGATAACTCTGGAGCGGGTCCAGAGAAGGGCAATGAAGCTGGTGAGGAACCTAGAGAATAAATCTCATGAGGAGCAGCTGATGGAGCTAGGATTATTTAGCCTGGAGAAAAGGAGGCTGAGATCTTCTCGTTCTCTAAAAATCCCTGAAAGGAGGGTGTAGAGAGATGGGGATTAGTCTCTTCTCCCAAGTAACAAGACATAGGACAAGAGGAAATGGCCTCAAGTTGCACCAGGGGAGGTTTAGACTGGATATTAGGAAAAATTTTTACACTGAAAGGGTTATTAATCATTGGAACAGGCTGCCCAGGGAAGTGGTTGAGTCTCCATCCATGGAGGTTTTTAAAAGACTGATAGACCCAGTACTTAGAGATATAGTTTAGTGATGTTTTTTGGTCAAAGTTGGTGGTCGGACTAGATGATTTGAAAGGTCCCTTCCAACTTCGGCAATTCTATGACTCTGTGTTCTGTGAACTCCAGGATGGACATTTCCAGCCAGCCCAGTCACCAAGGGTACTTTTACAGTAAAAGTGGGCCTTTGCGTGGCCAGATTCACCTCCTTTCCAGGGCTTCCATTGTTAGCAGCAAAACCATCATTAGCTACAGGAGAAAGAGACCGATGGCTTATGAATGATGGTCTCTGAGAAACCTCCCACAGTGACAAAGCGGATGAGAGGAAACATCAGCCTTGTGCTTTAGTATGAGCAAGATGGAGCTCAGCTAGCATCTCTTGTGTTTGCATGTAGATGAGCAAGTAATCTACTAATGAGACAACATCTGTAGAGCTCTCCCCTCACTTCTTTTTGGTTTTATTCCAAGCACTAGAGCTGCAGCATGTGAGTTAGCTGAAGAATGGTGATGACGGATTTAACTATCCCAAACAGTATCAGGGCATTTCCCAAAGATGATGTCAACTGTGCTGTAATTTTTAAAAGAGCAACTGTTCCATACAAGCAGTCTAATGTGAGACTTACGGGTCACAGACTATGAGAGTCCAGACCATTTAAAACACAAGGGAAAATACACTCTAAAAAATCCATTTTGAACGAACTAGTTTTAAACCCCAAGGGAGCTGAAGTAATTTAGCTGATAATTCCCATAGTACTTTCATTACAGTGCGGTTCCCAGATGAAACTGCAGATTGCTGTGACATCTTCAGGGGCTAAATTCTACTTTTCAAGGTCAGAGTGAGGATTTGTATAAAGTGGTCTCTGGAGCTAGGTTTTGCTCTGGATAAAGTTTTCTGACCTTTCAACAGTGTTTCGAACACATATCCAAATTAAACGTAGACTTTTAGGTGTCAACAGATCACTAAAACTGAGAAAACTTCTACTTCAGCCATAGTTTGGTGTCAGGTGTCCCGTCTAATGACACCTGACAAAGAGTTAGGAGTTCAAGCTACTTCTCCCACTTCTTCCAATAGCGAAGAAAGAGATGAGCACTTTCTAGGGACATTTGTCTATATTTCAAGAAGATCCTCTCAGACAGATGGAATAAATCACCAGCTGTCGGTACCTAAATCTGTATAGTTAATACGGGAGTGTCCTGAAATATTTTTTTCTGGAATTGATACCAAACTTTTAAATTATTGAAATTTACATGAAAATAATTTGAGATAGTTCTTCCAAAATCAAATTTGATCTCCCTGTGATCTAAAAATGATATTTTTCAAGTCAAGTGTTCGACTTCCCAAGTCTCGTCACTTCCAAACTTCAGTTAGTCATTAAAAACTCCCAGTGATGGTCTCTCAGAAGGTTTTCCTGCAGAACCGTAGAATCTGCTGGCGAACCTACTTCATAAATCGCTAATGAGTTTTAACACTGTAGCAAATGGGATAGGTTAGTCACAAGCTGCTTAATAGCTAAAAGCACTCAGTGGAACATGCATGTAAAAAAAGGACCTTGAATAAATCATTGCTAGTGGATGTTAGACACACCAGAGTAATCAACCGACTTGCAAAATCGGCATTAAAAAGAAAAAAAAAATATTCTGTCTTAGTTAAATGATTTGTGATTTACAGCATAAAAATCTGCTATCATTGCAACAGAAGGATAGTTTAATGACATCAACTGTATAATTTTAGGCCTAGCTATTTTCTTAGAATGTTTTACAAAGTAAAGTTTGTAACCTCAGGACAAGGGATAATGGGCACAAACTTGACCATGGGAAGTTCCACCTAAACATGAGGAGGAACTTCTTTCCCTTGAGGGTGGCAGAGCCCTGGCCCAGGCTGCCCAGGGAGGTGGTGGAGTCTCCATCTCTGGAGACATCCCAAACCCGCCTGGATGCTTTCCTGTGCCCCCTGCTCTAAGGTGGCCCTGCTCTGGCAGGGGGTTGGACTGGATGATCTACTAAGGTCCCTTCCAACCCTATGATTCTGTGATTCTGTGAAAGTTTTGGGTTTTTGTTGTTTTTTTTTTTTTTTTTTTTTTCTCCTGGCATAGATTTGGCATAATTTTGGTCATTTTGTTGTCAACTTGAAACATAAATGAAAAGCCTATTTTATGAATAGGCAAAATAAGTCAATATTTTATACAAAACTCCAAGGAACATACAGAAAACAATTAGAAAAATACCGTTGATGGTAAGTGAACAGGTTTTGGCTGTATTTGTCATGAACTGAATAAATATGAAAAAAGCGTATCTATTAAAAAAAGTAAACAGAGGAAAAAGTAGGTTGAGACATCAGACAGGGGAGGGGTAATTTGCCAGAAGTGACACACATTAAGTTGTGGGATGGTCTCAGAAGGAAAAAGAGACAGAAGGACACTGACAAGGAGGTGGTCATGGGTTTGATCCAATACTCCTGGATTTCAGGTGTAAAGAAAACACCTATAAGAGACAAACATTTTCTATATGGAAAAGAAATTCCATGAGGCAGAGCTACAGATTACAGAGAAAAAAACAAACAAAAAGAAGTAAGTAGAGCTGCATCCCCAGTGAACACACTTATTGTAGTGATATCTACTGTTACAGAGATTTTAAGCCATTTCTTAACACATATCAATACCGTAAATGCAGGTTTGGAAGGGATTTCAAGGGGAATCTTCTCCCATAAAACATCACTTATACTGTCCTCCCTGACAGATGTATGATTGTGTTTGCCAGAAATCGCCAGCACTGGGGACTCTGCACAATCCTCAGGCAATAAACTCCACCACCATTATTCCTAGGAAGTATACTTTAGTGAATACAAGAAAGTTCAATTAGCCTCTGTAGGCTTTGCTTAAAAAAACAAATAGTAAATAAAAAAAAAGACATCATTTGTCCAGGTATTCCTGAATCTTCAGCATTAGTTCATCCCACATGTCAAACCATGGAACTCAGTGGAGGTTGTATCTGGAAAGGTGGCAAAGGTTTGCAATGATCCTTGTGGACCTGATTTTTACCAAAAAGATATATTCTGTTAATTGCTGACCTCTTCCTGAATTTTCCAGTTGAGGAAAATTAAATTAATTGCCCTACACCTGCTGTGCCTCTTTCATCAGGGTTTTTAGGAAGCTGCAAAAGTAAGAACAGAGAGGACACTCGGAACAGCCTATAAATCAATATAACATCCCTCTACAAGCCCCCTGCGGTGATGGATATGGGCAGAAAAAGCCTTTCATGTCCAGGTTTTCTTTTTATCCTTTTTTTTTTTTTCTCTGTGATGAAACCCGTCCTTCACTTTTATGAGCCAACAAAATGGAAACTGTCAGGCCAGCCTGACCTGACAGCAATTTGTTTTCTGAAGTTTAAGATGCAGGAGGGCTCTGGTCTGGGAGGGGTGACGCGAAAGGCACATGGACAGCACATTACATCAACTCCGCCTGCATCCCTTGCAGGCAGGAACACACGTGTAATTGTACCAGATGACAGATCAGATATTAGGATAGACAGAAATGCATGAAGCAGATTTTTTTTTTTTCTTAATTTTCTTCTTTTGTTTTGCTGGCATTGTTTTACTTCCTGTTTTTCCTAAGTGCTTCAGAGCTTCATTGCTTTTTTACTAACTGCTCTACTGGCAACTAATGGACTATGTTGAGCACCTGACTATCAATAGCATCTTAGAAATGGCAGATTCAACATTGTAAATCCAAAGCAGTTTCTGAACATAAAAAAAAAAAGGAGAAAAAATGGTTTTTTATATATATATAATAATATTTTGACAGATTTTCTCCAGAAATTGTTTCATTTGTTGTTTTTCAACATGCCACTTTCTATCACCAGAACCACCTGATAAGCTTCCTAACAGAAAATTATTGTCCTGCTCTGCATTCCCATCTACATCCACCAGCAGTAGATATCCAACAGTTGAGTATTCTAGTTTGAGTTGATCATCTACACTTTATGAGACAGATATATCCCATGGGACACAGATCCCACCCTGTTGATATACTTGTCTTAGAAGAGTTTCAGTGTCCTTGGGGAAGCGCTTTACTTCCTAACACAACAGCAGCAAACACCAGGAAAAATGAGTTGCATCCTTCAAGCTGTGCAATTTGCTGTATGTTTTCCCAGTAATGACAGAACCATCAGTTTCCATAGTGCAAGAAAGAGCTGTAGTAGGAAGGAGGAGGTTTTAAATCTCCAGAGTACCTATGAAGTCTGGATGCGGATCAGGACCCGGCTTATAGTAGATGCTGTACAAACACTAAGACCAGAGGACGTCATCATCTTCTTCCAGATCTCAGAGCACGTCTCTACAGTTCACACACCTGACTTTAGCCCTATACGCCCCATACAGCTATGTATATGTCCCCCTTAATTCTCCTACACCATAGCCTCGTATATCAGCCACTGTGAGCCATTAGTTGCATCCATCTGACACAGAGGGGTCACAGAGCAAGACTGAGGATGAAACTACATGGGGTGACCGCCTTAGAGGTCAACATGCTTGAGGGAGGCTGTCTAGAAAACACACATGAGCTGCAGCCACTACTTGGGAGGCAAAAGTCCAGCTATAGTTCTCTTTGTCCTGGTGTAGAAGAGCAATTAATTTGAGAGACTTGAGGAAGACTCAGGCTGTTGCTGCATCCCATGGTGCAGCTCAGCAGGTTTCTTTCAGCATTTTAGTCTTGCTTTTACCTGGCAAAAAAAAAAAAAAAAAAACGAAGCTAAACATCTATCGACAGATGTAACACAGATGACCTCTCTGTACATGGGTCACAGGCAAATTCCCTCATTTTACCTCTCCACTATCATTCCAGTAATCCAAGGCTTGCTGGGGCCAGCAGCTCCAGCTCAAAGTCTCAGGTACATTATCCAAACTCCCGTCATGGTAGGACAGACTTCTTTTACAGTGTCACCTAACAGGACCAAGAAATTGGTCACCACCATCTAATTCATGGTAGTGACCAATCACGGTCATCTCAGCCTGATATTCAAAAACAGAGAATAAGGACAGCAAAAGACAGAATGACCAGTCATATTGTTATTTTGTGAACTAGATGCAACATCCTTGTTTTGGGGGTTTTATTTTTTTTTGGTTTTTGGGTTTTGGGGTTTTTTTGCAGCTTGGATACAAATGGTAACTCTTTCTGGGTGATGGTCAAGGCATTCCACCTTCCATAACCAATGACACTGGGAAGATAGTGTGTCTGGCACTACATCCAGTTTGAATCTTCAGAGATTTCCATTCAGCTAAACCGAAGGAATGGAACAGACAGTAGCTACAGCCTACAGTTAAACTCAAGCTGCGGTCTCTAGAGTCACCATGGTACAGTTTATCCAAACCACAACAACCTCCTGACAAATATTTCGAAAAGTCCCCAGTGCTCCAAAAATACAGCACATTTTATCGCATGGACGGACACACATATAGATTAATTGGTAAGGTTACAGATGTCCCTAATTGGGAGGGAAGGTGGTCGTGTGTAAACAGGATGGAAGTTTCATGAATTAATAATTTTTATGTTGACATCAACAAATATTCAGGTCCTGAGCAGGTTTGTGGTGTTTCCTACAGCTGAGAAAGACAGGACCGCACCGTAACGAATGTACCAAAGTCTTGTCAGTGTGGCTGCTGGCAGCAGCAGACCTTGTGATTACCAAGCTCTAAAATTTCCACACAGTCTGTGATACATCCTACAACTAGACAGGGACTCCCCACGTGTCCTGTTGTTGACGTTTTAGAGAGGAGGTGGCTGTGACTCTTGGGTGCCTCTTCTACCTGAGAATGGGTTACTTTTTTTGAATAGTTTGCTCCGCACTAGGGATATGAACTGTTGTGTCCAATATACCCATAAATATTTTCCAAAAAGGAAGAAAAGAAACAAAAAAACCCAAACCAAAACAAGAGGGCTGTTTTGGCTTTATAATGTAGTTCATGTGGCTTTTCTGCTCCCTGTGCAGCTGGATGTGGTGGCCAAAAGAAATAGGAACCCAGTGTCACTTTACAGAACTTTCAGGCAAGAATAAATTTTGCCTCATACAATCCCCCCCATGACCTCCCCAGAAAAAAAAAAAAAAAATTCTCTAACAAGCCTGTATCCTGATTGGCTGCGGGTAACCACAGGAGAGAAATGGGGACAATAATCCTGAAATCTGAGGCAAGGCTGACCATCCAAAGTCAGCTGATTGCCTGCGCCTGAGGTCCTGTCTGCCCATCCAGATCTTTGCTCCCTGATCAGCTTAGCAGTGGTAATGTTTCCTGGACCTTTTATTGAGCCCTGTGCCAGGATGGTAGTTTTAGAACAGAGTTATTTATATGGATGAAGTGGGCAGTTAGAGGGAGGGTCACTGAATGGGGAGAACTGGTATCCAGAGGGTGCACCAAGGACTTTGCTGTTGGCTCATTTGTGATCTTGGACGGGTTGTGCCCAAAGTGGGCTCAAAGCAAAGATTTGCCTTTGACTTTATTTTTTTTTTCTCTCCCAAAGCCAACAGGAAAATATCTGTTTCTTTCACACTTTCTTAGTGTATTTGTCTTGAGATTTACAGATTTGCTACTGCTGTTCACTCTGTTTCAGCACTTTTGAGGCTATTGCAGGTTTTCTAGTGCCCAAACACATGCTGCCTGTATGTCAGATTTTATTCGGCTTCAGCTTGTCGTGAACCTGGGAAAAAAGATATGGAAAAATTATGAGTTTTTTTATACAATCTTTTATACAAGCTTTTTTATATAAGCCTCCAGAACATAGGTAATTAAAAGTGCCTTCCAACATAGATGATTCTATTACTCGAATTGTTCTGGAAAATTATAGTAAGGTTAAACAAATACTGTTAGATAGAAAAATGGTCTATGAGGCTTGCCTATGTGTTCTGATCTGTTGGAAAAGATGCTGTTTAAAGGCTGAATATGTATATATGGCCTCTGCAACAAGCAATGTACAACTCAAAGAAATAACAAATAGATACCACCAGGTAAAGATAATCAAATGTCATGGAATGGTGCAATAAGCAGCGGCCTCACTACTTCAACTGCCAGTCAAGATCCTCCTCTAATTCAGACCTTGGACCTGGGACAAGGAGCCAAGAACACAATGCTTCTGAGGAGCTGCCGTTCTGTGATCATGGTGCAAACAAGCAGATCTGTTTTCCATAAATATTTCCGCCTTGACATGCTGCCCTTGGAGGAGGTCAGCAGGGAGTTATACTTGAAAGGAAGATGGGGCTGTTGTTTTGATTGCCGTGTGGAACAGGCTGTATTGAGCTGCAAAACTTCACAGAAAGACAGATTCTGAGTACGGGCTGGAAAATGACACGCATTTTCATATTCATTCAGTGTGAACAGTTGAAGTTGTTTTTTACTAGTAGTGGTGATATAATTGCAAATTCTATGCAAAAGATATTTATTGTGTCTGCCGTAGGACTTAATTTACTAGCAGGTGAAGTAAAATCAACATTTGCTTGCGCCTAAGAGAGAATAAAATTCTTCATAGCAAGCATCGTTTATTCCTCTGTAGCGTACGCTTGTTTGCATCAGATGGCTCTTTAATCCATCGGAGAGGATAATACTGAAATATTAAAATTTGAAGTCAGAAGGTTCGGGGTGGCAAAAAAAAAAAAAGGGTAATTGCTTGTGGGATGGGTTTTTATGGAGCTGTGATTTACCCTTTATTTTTAACTTTGATCATGCATCTTTCTAAAGTATGTATATTAGAGTTCAACAGTAGATTCGTAGATCATATTCAGAATCTATCAGGTGAGATTCCACAGTCCAGTTAAGGATGGAGGTCAGGTCAATGTAGCATATTGTAACAGTCAAAAAGTCTTTCCTGGCTTTAAATGCCATGAATCTGTGAAAGCGCTTAAAAAAATTATTCCACAGAAGTCTCACACAGGGTGGTTCTCAAGTATTTTGGGTTCATGGAAACAGGTAAGTGACCAGATATTTACTCTGCCTTCCCAGTATTATATTGTTAGTGGTTTCTTGTAGCCTTGAACAATTTTGGAAAGTCTTTCTGCTTGTGTATGAGAGTTACAGAAAAGGATCACTCCTGAACATGTTCAAGTCTTCTCCAAACCTTGAGGTTTGATAGACCTTTGCTACTTTGGGGAGAGTAATCTGCAGTGTTAGGAAAGGCTGCTCCATAGCTGCATTGAACAAAAAGAACCTGAGGTTTGCCAATATTTTCTATAGGTGATAAAAACAGAGAAAGAATTAGAGAAATGTGATTTAGATGGACTTTTCTCACAACTTGGGCCCCAGTTAATTTGCTCCTTCTCTGAAAGAGAATGGGAATCACAAAAAGTTGCACTTGTACCACTGGGAATTTAAATCCAAGACAGACTTAACTGTTTAATCCTGTTCATCCGTCTTTCTCCACACACTCCCTGAATATTTTTCTGTAGTTTGACTTTTTTGGTTTTTTAATCCAAGACGATTGCAGTTCTTCTTCCTCAGCCCACACCACCATTGCTAATATTGCAAGACAACTCGCTAATGCTGAAATACAGTAGTATAAAAGCCGCTACTGTTCTCTGGATGGGTTGGAGTTGCAGATTTTCCTTGGCAAGTTCTGAGACAGTATTTGGAGGTTGTTGATTCAGAACTGTTAACTGTATTAATCATGTAACAAACATGCGCGGACACTGCCAGGCGTAATAAATCTTACTAGCGTGCAAGCTCCCATCATAAACACATTCAGAAACACTTAAGCAACCTCTGAGCCTGAGAGATGATCGTTAGTTTCTTATCATATGTTTTAGGTTTGCTGAATCAATCAATGGTAAGTCATGATGATCGTGAGCTGAACTCTCCAAATCATTTTCCATCCCAAGAGGCACGTGTAAAATAAATGCCTGCAGCCAACTGTCTAGCGATGCAGCCTCCCAAGAAGCTGTTTGCACATTGTAATTATAATTATTGTTGAAGCGCTTCTACACACACGATTATCATTTTATTGTGCTAAGTTCTGTACAAAATTTGTAATCTGCAACAGGCCATCCCTTTTCTGACAAGATCCTAGTCTCAGTAGCGAAGAAAGTACTACCTTATTTAGTAATTAAAGTAGGAAAAAAAACGTATCCAAATTAAATAATTTGCATAAGGTTAGTAAAGAAGACAAGAGTCAAGAATTAACACAAGTTCTTAAAATTTCTTTCTAGCTCTTTGATCAATTCATCTAGGAAAGCAGAAAACAATTCCACTGTGGAAACACAAAGACATGAGGAAGCTGTCAAGTCAAGTTTCTCAGATTTTAAGGCCTAAGTGGAATTAGATCATTAAATCCCATCTCCTACTCCTCCCACAATATTATATTTCATCCAAACACCCTTTTCATGAACAATGATTTTAGTAAGACATACCACCTTGGTTCTCACTGCAATCCTAAAATGAAAACTATGTTGGACACCAACACATCCCTCACGCCTGAAGCTGTGAGTTGCCAGGGAGTCTGACGAGTTATGAGAGGCCTGGTGGACCCACCTTTCTGGGAAACCTATCCCACCAAGAGCCTTCAAGTTCTTACTAGGGGATCAACTTCCCAGCGAATTTTTTTTACTGCTACCAAAGACATTCTTCCCACTCCCCCAGATAATGACCAAAATTACTTTGAACATAGAGGCTAGTCATGTTGAGAACGTGTCTTGGTTTAGAAGTGTCTCAGTTAAGTCTCCATCTGTTCTACAGTAAGTACCAGCATGACTGGCATGCATCTCAGGCAAAACCATGGACATCGGGATTAAGTCCATGAGAATTTTGCTCTTAGAAACAAACAGATGACTCTACCCATGAGACACCTGACATTGCTCTTGTCCGCCTAACATTGATAAAATCAAAGGTGAGAACTATTTTAGATAAATGCTTGGAGCTAAAAGAAGTGGACATGGGAAGAAATCTTGTCCAGGACTGGAAATTAAACTAACTCTTCTGTGACCTTCCCACCAGGTAAAAGTTGGAGAGCGTATGCTATACACAGGAAGCCTATGTCAGCAGTTGCATTTCAGAACTTCAAGACAGCAATGCGTAAGAACAAAAAATTAGCTAGACCCAACTGATTATATTTACCTACTCTGTTTCATCTTACCCAAATTTCCCTTCCTTGAGCACAGCATTCCTTTAAATGGCAACCTGGTCAGACTCATATCATACCGTAAAATCAAGACAACCTGCAGCACCTCAGGAGCGTGATCAGACCCTTAATGAGCTAAACTCTAAAGATCTTTATAGCTTTATCTGAAATGTCAGGCTTGATTCTTCAGCTGATTGTTTCAGCATTATCCTGCTTAATAAGATACAAACACGGTAACCACAAAGGTGAAGTCTACTTTTCATTAGTCTGCAAATAAAATGGATATGTTCAGAACATGAATTTGCATTGATATCCTTTATTAGGATCAACAGCTCTTGTAATAGCGCTATACCATCCACTGGTAGCAAGTTGTTGGAAGAAATAATTCAGTAGCATCTTTTATCCCTTGATTTATTTTTTTTCCCCCATGTACACTGGATTTTTCATGGCAGGAAAATATAACAACTCTGAAAACTTGGAAAAAAAAACAGAAAAAACTCAGAGACACCTGCCAGATACATGGCAGATCTAGAGAAACAACCCAAGTCACTGAATCCACCTCAGTCCTCAGAATTTGGCATTAAACTAGTTTTAAGTGTCATATACAGACTTTTAATTGGCAAGGTGGAAAAAGAGGGACACAAGACTTTTAGTTTCTGTGATCACTGTATCTGTGCTCTACGCCTTCCTTCAACAGGGTTGTCTGTGAATCTGAAAAGGTCTTTGGATTCAGCTGCAGTGAACTGGCACCTTTGCACCAATGGGAATGTAATAAATGAATGAATTATGTACCATGTCCCTGGCTGCGTCTGTTCTTCTACTGCTGGGTTGGCTTTGCAAATTTAAAGGCAAGGTTTAAAGCCTTTTCCACAAGTCTATCTTTCTTTCCTTTTCCTCTCTTTTCCTCCTTTTTCAACAGCGACCTAACAGCTAAAAATAGTGAAAATACCCATTGGCGTTTATTGCAAGTGCTCTCATTAAACATTCAGTTCTTCTCACTAGCTCACAGAGGTAAGTCAGATCACCTTTAAGAAATGCCCATTGTATTAGGCATCTGCCAGCTGGTGATCAGACAGAATTGGTTTTTGCTTTGCTTGCAAATCACATCCAGAGCTGTGGCTATTTTAAACCTGGTGATGTTAAATCTAATTTCAGGGGTAGTCACAGAGAGGTTAAATGTCATCACATTTCTCCTTCTGTTCAGAAATAACCCCAGCTCTACAGAAGAGCTTGCATAACTGACATAATCGTCTTTAGTTAAATTTACTCCAAATCAGCTGTAATATTAACCAGTGGAGGGTTGCTGTGGTTTTTGTTTTGTTTTGTTTTGTTTTATTTTTCCTACCTAAGGGCCTATAAAATCTTGGGCAATTTATCACTGTATTTTTTTCCAGGGTCTCTGCTATTGAGCTGTCAGTTTAAATGGCAAAGTGTCCCCTGACTGTCTTCCCTGGAAAGCTCTCCAAAGGTCTGTTTCCCATAAAGGAGAGAACACACCTTCCTCTCCCCCGACTCCTCCTTTTTTAAAAATTATTTTTTTATGTAAACCAGTCCATCCATCCTGCCAAGTCCACAGTCACTTCTTGGCTGAAGGCTGAAACTGCTTTCTACACTCGGATGAAGCAGGGCAAGTCAGAGAGGAGGTGGTGGGTGAGTTTGGGGTGAGGTTGTGAGGAACGAAAGGCAGAGTGAAATGCACCTCCATGGCAGGCAAGGGGAAGATGGATTAATTCACTGTAACACACTGCAGTACAAAGTCAGCAGAACTTCAAAGGAAATGAGCCATAATTCAGGAGAAGTAAAAATAAGCAGCCACTCTTCTCAAATCCCTCCCTCAT
>VXBO01010454.1:345308-376998 GCA_013400135.1 Rhinoptilus africanus | reverse complement strand
TTAATGGTAACAGAGCTGGGGGTGGGGGGTGTGGGGGGGGAGTGGGGAAGAGTCCTTAGTGGTCTTAAAATGAAATTTGATAAATGCAGATAAGAATTGAAAGAATAAATTGTGTGGTATAGTTCATAATTGCATATAATGCCCCCAGATACCCTTTTCAGTCTTTTGTGGTGATTGAGTCTGATCTCCTCATCAACACAAGGCATGGAGCCTTACCCATGAAGCTCCTTGGGATGCTCAGTGAGGTATCAATAAAGTACCTCTAATCTCTGCAAAATTACAAGACCAAACTAATTTCACTCCTTGGTTTAAAAGGGCCTTTGACTGATCGGGGTTAAGTTTGAATGAGTGTGAAGATGCACCATAGGATCCCTGGCCACCTTCTATCAGTAATGGGAGCTCAGAGCTGTTCTGCCAGAAGACAATGGTTAGTGCTACCACCTCAGGCAAATTCCATTTGGAGGTTGGCTTAGATTTTTCCCATAATGTCAATTGAAAAAAAGAATTTACCATTCCTCTATGTGTAGGCTTCATCCTACTTCCCAAAAATAAAGAAACCCCAGACCAATCTCTGGAATCAGGGATAAAGGTTCTCCTGATAGGACCACAGAATTAAAATGGAAATCCTTGCACCTCTGTTAACACAACACAGCATCATCCACCTTTCTCCCATTCAGCTTGTTTTCCATCATTACTGTAAAAGGGGGTTCTTCTCAAAACTTACTCTTGTTATTGGGAAGCTTCTCTTAACTTACAGCCTACATTAACCAATGACCAGTTTATACCAATTTATTATTATGCTTTCCTCTTCCGTGTTCTGATCTACTCATTAATTAACCCCAGACTACATCTCAGCAGCACCAGTAGATTACATAAGACAAAAATTCCCATATCCTTCCAGACACTCACCTTTCCATTTCCAGGGAGTCCTATTAGTATTTTCTATATTACATTGCTAATATGAATTCCCCTTTCCTTGCAGAAAACCTTTAGGCTCACAACACATCCCAGAAAGAAGGTTTTTCCTGTACTTCATGTGCAAGAAATTGAGGGCTTGCATTTCTGGCCTCAAATTGGGAAATTACGTGCTCTATGTCCAGTACCTCCTAAATGTAGCCAGCATGTGTAGTGTGGAAAGGGCGATATGGAAAGGGAGAACCAAAAGTTGCCTTGTCCCACAGAGAAAATGTTTCCTAACAATAAATAAAAGTGGAATAATGATCCCACTGTTCAGACACTGAGAAATATTATGAATAGAGCTGACAGGCACAATTTGGAAGCCTAGAAATATATTTGTCATCAAGGGATTATAAATGGAAAAGGCTTGGTTTACAAGCGCCAGCAGGAAATCCATTTCCTATCATGTGAAGGTGGCAGGCACTGCCGAGGCCAGGATGTGATTTACCTTTGTAAGCAGTCCACCGGTCCCATCTGGGTCTGACCTAGAGCTATCACTGTGTCCCAAACACTCCCTGCCATGCTCTTTGAACCCACAGAGTAAGGTTTATACTGTAGATTAGGTTTGCTTAACATTAACTCCCTTCCCCACCCAAAAATCTGACGTCTTCTCCTCTGATCCAGGAAACAGGAGGTCAGAGGACAATAACCTGTTGGGCATGGGAGAGGGAGCAATATCCTGACAACCAGGGATACCGTTGGGATGCTGCTGTCAGAGCCCTGACAGTTCGAGATCGGTTCTTTGATACCAACAGGAGGCAGGTGCTGGGCATCTCCAAGAAGTTAATTTACTGAATGTCAGTGGTTTGGATACTCCGGCAAGACAGGGCTTTACAGGATATTCATGACCTCATCCCTTATCTGAAACTTGTTGGCTTTTCATAATCTCTGTGAATGTCGAAGGAAACCGGGAAAGACTGAATTGTTCTTCCTCAGATCATAGTGAAAGTGCTGACTGATCAGTTCGTTCTGTCTTGGGATATTTCCTGGAAGAAGTAATCTTATGTTTTATAACTTCATGGCTGCAGTCCATCCCTGTTCAGCAAGCTTTTGAGTAGTTCTGGAATGATACAGCTTATCCTTATCGACTGCTTTCTGTGCTGCGATTCACCAGGAATTGTATCGCAGCCAGACTAAAAAGCAACTTTGTTAAAGCGTGGTCACCCTTAATCAAATTAGTTGACTGTTATGAGAGGTGGAAATTAATTAGTGCTTATTGGTTTTGTGGGTGGTTTTGCTGGTAAGTGGAAGATACAATGGATATCCAGGCATCCTATATGGACTGGAAACAAGGGAATACTTAAAAGATGTAATAAAAATACTCTTCTCTTTACCTCCTAGACAGAGAAAGCATCCAAGAAACACACCCTCCTTCACAGAGCTCTTCTAGACACAGGCCCTTTGAGGATATTGTGTTCTCATGGGATACTAAGGGGATCTTTCTGCTGCTGAAGAGTGGGAAACATTAGAATGAGTTTCCTGTAAAGGACGTGGGGTTTCCATCACTGGATGTCTTTATGAGAAAGTGAGATAAACATCTGTCAGTGTTAATATAGGCATATTTAACCTGGCTTACAGAGGTCTTCTCTGAACACAGAGTGATTCAATTGCCCTGTGCAGAATTCATGTGAGTCTCAGTGCACCAGTTTCTAAGGGGAGAGACTTCTTGATCGCTTAACGGCCAAAACATCATGTTCTGACATGACATGAGGAGTCGCTTCTTTACTTTGAGGGTGGCAGAGCCCTGGCACAGGCTGCCCAGGGAGGTGGTGGAGTCTCCGTCTCTGGAGACATCCCAAACCCGCCTGGACGCGTTCCTGTGCCCCCTGCTCTAAGGTGGCCCTGCTCTGGCAGGGGTGTTGGATGAGGTGATCTCCAGAGATCCCTTCCAACCCTTGTCATTCCGTGATTCTGTGACATTGTAATCTCATTTTGGCTGGGAAACGTCTGGAGGACACGGAAAGACCAAGCAGTAGTAGGATCGATATCACAGCTGGGCTTTTGCTCACCTGAACCATGTAACAGTAGTCTCAGAGGGTACCATGAGGATGGAAACTCCATTTTCTAGGTGATGCTGAAAACCACGGTCCTGCTCCTTGCAGAAGTCAAATTCCCAAAGACATCTTAATTTGTGATCAGCACAGTATTCACTGCACTGCAGTATATGCAAGTATGTTTGAGCCATCCTTTCACAAGAGGTTTGTCTACTTTGTGTGCCATCAATTGTTTTTAAGCATCCCTTTCAGCAACTGCCAGCATCCCTTTTTGCTCTCAGAGTGAAATCACGGTGCTGTATCTCATTTCTCATCTTCAGCTTTGAAAGAACACTGAGGAAAACGTAGGAATGGTGCTTTTCAGTGCTGTAGATTCACTGCGATATTCTGGCAATCTTTGTTTCTTTATTTCAAGGAAATGACAAGGAGCTCCATAAAGGAAATAGCATCTGCTGCTTATTTTTTTCTTTTCTAAAGCAATACACTTACTTCTATTTTGATAATTGTGATGTCCAATACAGCTTAATCTGAGAAACACCTGATGTTAATTATAAGTTTGAGTAGAGTGAAGGAGGGCATAGGAGGTGTTGCGCATTTTCAGCAGTGCTGCCAGTTAAATGCTTTGAAATATCTTCATTTAATGATCAAGCCCGGAGGGAAGGACAGTTTGACCATGTTTGTTCACCATTAATGTATTAAACTTTCTACGTTGTACGCAGCAATCAAACTGGAGGTGTTTGTCTTCCCCTTGCAGATATGACTCTAGAAAGGCTGAAGATAACTTAAACAAACTTCACTTTTCAGCTTCTGATCTGCAATACAATAAATCATAAAATTATACTATCTGAAGTAGAGGCATTTGTTGTCAGAATACTTTTTATCAGAGTTAATTTTTGGAAGAAAACTCAATATTCGCCATCAGTTAAGCAATGTTTTCTACAGCATCTTCTTCAAAAAGCCTCTGTGGATCTTGCTTGGTTGAAATGTTTCCACTCAAACTGCTTTCTGATAGAATATTAAGATTCTTGGCAAAAGAACTTTTTAATCCTTCCAAAAAGCGTTTGCTTTCCGTGGCATATTTCAATATTTGCAGTAAAAGGAAATACCTAAAGACCACAAATGTTCCCAAGGACAAAGCACAGTAGGAACCTGGGGGAATTGTATTTTTGGTACTTCAAGTCCTCCCTCCTTGGTCTGGGCCAAATTTTTCAGTTAGACTACATCTCCCATGATGCTGCAGTGCCAAGTGGTCTCATGATGTTCTCGGGGAGACATAACTACAAGGTATTTGCTGTCCAGGGAAGTGAGTGAGTACAGAAAATATTGGTATTACAGTCCGGTGAGAAACTACGACACATTTTCCAAACATGTATTTTCAGGTTTTTGCCACAAGCTTTCGTTTTTTCGGCTGTGTGAGCTTTTACCAAAAATCAGTGTTTTCTGTGGAAAAATCAGCATCACATGTTAACCTGCTTGGTTTTGAACTACAAAGGCAAAATGAATCTCCAAGGAGCTATACCCCAAGGAATGGATTTTCAGCTGGTGTCAATTAACATTAGGAGCCCTTGTTATGAGGGGAGCAATGCTGACTTAGAGAAGCTAAAGATTAAGCCAAAGTTTTGCAAAGTACTGTGTGTTCTCCAGACCAGAAGTAATACATATTTTCTCTTTATACCCTGGCTCATGCGGAAAATATAGACGAATACATTGTTCTTAAAAGAATATTTTTAAATATCCAATTGTGTCACTGTTCCTATTGTCCTGTGCTAACTTTAATTGATTTAATTTTTTAGAGGTGTTTGATTATGATCAATGTCATGTAAAATCATCAAAAACCCTAAGACTTTTGGTTTTATATCCATGTTTTCATGGTCTTGGTGCTATGTTTAATTAAGTATCTTGAAGATTCTTCTTGCTTTTTGTACCTCTCTCCATCTACTACTTTCCGTATTTATAGAGCGCACATGCAATTTCTGCCATGCTGTCTGTAATACAGGAGGAGCTGCCTGCAAACATCTTTGAAGATGCTGTATTGATCTTTCAGAGCCTCCCTTAAGGCACTCCTTGTCTTGAAGTTATACAAACAACTTGATGACATTTAGATTTCTGATCTGAGCAATAGCTATTGTGCTACTCAGTACAGTGGGACTTAGCTGATCAAAGACAGACATATACCTGTATTGTATGTATCTACGTCTAAAACCATCTTCCCAGCCTCTCTTTCTCATCAAAGGAGAGAAATGGGCATTTTTGGGTGTGATTCAGCTGGTCTCTTTTGAACATCTTTAAGATGAGGTGTTCTGCAACTTAAAGTCTTTTCACAGCGTTAATTATATTTCCATGAAGTATAAAGGGAGCCAAGAGTGACCAGATCAGATGGAAGTGTTGACTGGAGAAGATCATAAAATCGATGTGGCTGGAAAAGGCCTTGAGATCATCAAGTCCAACCATTAACCTAACACTGACAAGTTACTACTAAACCATGTACCTCAACATCATGTCTATCCATCTCTTAAATACCACCAGGGATGATGATCCCACCACTTCCCCAGGCAGCCTGTTCCAACGCTTGACAACTCTTTCAGTGAAAAAATCCAATCTAAACCTCCCCTGGCACAACTTGAGGCTATTTCCTCTAGTCCTATTGCTTGTTATCTGGAAGAAGAGACCCACCCCCACCTCTCTACACCCTCCTTTCAGGTAGTTGTAGAGGGTGAGAGGGTCTCCCCTGAGCCTCCTTTTCTCCAGGCTGAACAACCCCAGTTCCCTCAGCCGCTTCTCACAGGACTTGTTCTTCAGACCCCTCACCAGCTTCATTGCCCTTCTCTGGACACGCTCCAGCCCCTCAATGTCTTTCCTGTAATGAGGGGTCCAACAAAGATGAATCTCAACTGTAGCTTGTCTAGCTTTTTAGAGAGGCATGTAACAGTCCTCCATCCTTGTCCTTCCATGCGGCTGGAAGGATGTCCTTTCAGGTGCAAGTGTTGCTGGTGGTGTGAAAAGTATGATTTTGGTGATACCATAAGACATGTGTGCCACATCCGTCATGTATGTGGATAAGCATGTGCACTCCTGGCATAGGACCATCCTCTGATTTTTCACGTAACTGAGGATGTGAAACTTGTCATCCTGTGACAGATGCATTTGTGGGCACATGCTGATGAAGATGCAGAAAGAAGAACCAGAGATCCAGGCAGAGCTGCAGGCATTGTTCTAGCAAATTGAACCCGCAGGACACAATGTCCACACTAACACTATCTCTATTTCTTTCAGTGTGTAAATCCTGCTTAGGCAATCCTTATCCACACCCTCTTCCAGGCTTCCTAATCAGTGTTAGAGAAACAGTCCACATTATTCTTGGTCACCTCAGGGCCATTTTTGATCAGATATCATGATGAGAACAGGCATGACGTTATTACCCCCCCAAACTCAAAATAATAATAGTGATGATAATAATTTATTATTATTTCTCTTTGTATGTTTGCCCATTTTGGAGAGTTAATTTAGCCAAAAAGGGACATGTTTTCAATTAAACAAAATGGGGTTTTAAATGGAAAGGCATTGACCTTAAAATTAGACCAAGAGTTTTTGTCTCAGAGGTCAGTTGTTCCTGGCAGTAGTGGCAATGGATCATGTATAAGTTGGTTTGAAAATTGAAAGCATTTAGAATAGTCATGCCAAACATATTTTTGCACACTTATTCTTGCCTATTGAAACTGCAGTGCACTTGCTTTTACGTGTAGCAGTAATGGTTTTCCACATACGGAGATAAGTAGCTTTATATTGAAGGAAGAAAAAAAAAAAAAGGCATTTGTGCATGTGCAGTAGTTACCAACCTTCTCACCAAAGCCTTGGATTTAAGATGAAGCTTCTGTTAGCTTGTACATCAATGCTGGTTACATCCCCATGGACATACATACAGAGCCATGACCCGTGCAGTGGGTTACTAGTGCCATTTCATTAAACTCCTTAGGAAAAGAAAAAAGAACTTTTTGAATTAAGCATTTAAAATTTAACCATTAAATTATTTTTAAAATAATTAAATTCATTAAAATATGGACTTAAACCTAAGTCCATTCTGGAGTTATTTTTCTTTGTCTGGCGTCAAGTTCCCTAAGCAGTGGGCTGTGCTGCCTTCCAGGAGTCTGAACTAGCTGGGGACCCCTTTCCAACATGAAAAGGCATCTTCCTAATAGTCGTTAGAAACCCACTGCTATTTCCAAGGTAAATGGCAGCTGCAATTGTCCAGCATGTAAGATCAACTGTTAGAGGTCACCACCACTGTTCAGGGAAAACACTTAAGCATGCACTTGACTTGAACCATGTGTGAGAAGTTGCAGCAGCACAGGGCGCTTGACAGGTTCCAGCTGGTTCTAGCTTTGCCTGAGCTGATGGATGGCAGGAAGATGGATCAACAGATGGGTGAATAGGTGTGAGAGAATAGATTTTTTCTCCCATGGCAGGTGAATAGGAAGGAAGATATCTAGGAAGTTATTCCTTGTGCTATTAACTAGTTTTCTTCCTTTTTTTTTCCTTTCTTTTTGAGTTTTTGTCTGATAATAAACATGCCCCAATGAAAGGGCATTACAAGGGGTTAGGCTTAGAGCCTAAATGAAACCAAGCGTCAGTTTGCAACATGTTTCGATCCCATTAACATCAGGGTACCATTGACTTGTACTACGGAGTGTCACTGTCCTGGGGCATAAACAACAGCATACCACTGCAATGTCCAGTGTTTGAGTAGCTCGGAGCTGCCACTCTTCTATACTGAGTGTAAAATGCACAATGTTTGCTTCTGTCTTATCTTTCTCCACTCCTGGAAGATGGGCAGAGAGATCCCGGCTCTGTGCAGCATCACTGGGCCCTGCTAAGTGAGCTTTACCCAGAAGACAAGGTCCTGCTAGGAGGTGCTTGACAGCTGTAACACACCACCATGAATGTTTCCATGTGATGACCTGCCATCTCCAACGTGAGCCCTTTTCCATGACTTATTGAGGCACTGCCTTGCATGTCACGGACAACAACATGAGCTTTTCCTACAGCAAAATTGGAAAATATGTATTGTACAAGCAATGCTTAGACTCTGATTTCTAAAAAAAAAATGTTCACTGGTCTCAAAGTCATATTTTCAGCATCTACTGGACATTATTTTTGCTTTAAGTTTTAGTAACCACTGTGTATACAGAGCTTCGTATCATTGCCATTTCCGATTCCAGCTGGCTGAAGATGTTGGCAAGGAGGTTATCAACCCAGATGCAATTTATTATTATTGCCTTCTCCCTTTGTCCAAACATTTTTCTAACCTGTTAAGCTTTCTGTGATCGATAGTTTCAGACGATTTTTCTTTTGCCAAGTGCTGAGCTAAAAATGTTTTTCCTTAATCAAGAAAATATCCGCAGGGGTTAGACTTTAATATGGAGTAGTATATCTAGGCCTTTTGATTAAAAATGTGGGAAAAAAAAAAATGGTAAGAAGCCACCAACTGATAGCAAATTCAGTCTCTAGTTACAGTAGTTTTACTACATAAAATGTTACCATATGATGTTGCAGTGCATTCCTCTAGGATTATTTGGATCAGATTGGTTTTTTTCCCTGAAGTTTGTAGTTAGGTAAATGCCAGGTATCCATTTTGTGTACTGAACCAGCTGCACAACTCCTTGAAAAACTCACCGAGCAAAACCCATTAGGAAGTTGACTCTTTAAATCCCAGGTCACAGTACTGAGTTGTGCTAACCCCATGGCAAGTCTCTTCTAGCGTGACCCACAGGGAACTGAATTAGTTGTCCAGTTCTCGTGAATCATATGGCTCCTGGTGTGTGGCTTTGGGGTCTTCCATACCCCTTTCATCTCTTTTCTGGAAAGAACCTGGAAAAAAGGGGTGGAGGAGAGATCACTTTGCTTTTGCTGGAGATCCACGTGCAAATCATTCAGAATTACTCTGTGAAAATGCTGGTGTTAAAAGATGGAAGAAAAGACAGGGATAGAGGAAGGAAGGAACTGCTAGATCCAAAACAGTCAACTGGGGTGGGAATCTGGGCAAAAATCCGGCTTCTCCTGTCTGTAAGGTGGATACTTAGGGCAGGGCCAGGGCACTTGAGCTTCCTTATAGGTACCAGAGAAAAAGAACCCCTGAGCAATCTGAAAAAAACATTAAATACAAATTCTGAAAAGAGATTAATTGCACCCAGGATTTCCTTGACTGGATTTCTTCAGTATCCTCCAAATATAAAGATAAAGCAGAAGTTCAGGTGTCACTACTTCTTTGTTACAGATGCTCATGTTTCAACAGATAAATCCTATGTGATTCTCCTGAGAGAAACCTCCTGTTTGAGAAGAGGCTGTTTCCCTGGGGACATCCTTTCTGGGAAGGTGACAGCTCCAACAAAGCACTGTGCTCAATGTGATACAGGCATAATTTCAGGTGATAGTTAGGTTGAACCGACGTGTTGGTTAAGCATCCCTGTGAATTCACATGGAAGGAAGGGGGGCTGGGAAGCAAAGATCACTCTGTAGGCACATCCAACTCTTGCCTTGTAAAACTAATACCTCTTAATTTCTTAATTAGAAAACATACATTTTCTAAACTTATCTCCTAATGCTTATTTTGGTCACAATTCTTTGCTACAGTTGTGTCACATTAAGTAGTTGGAATTGTCTTCTTTTTTTTTTTTTTTAAATAAAAAAGTCTATTAAAGTCAGAGACATCTAGCTAAAAGTTTTCAACTCGCTCAAAAAATCCCAGTTTAAAAGCCAATGAAATACACTTTGATTCAAGGCCAAGGAAATAGAGGTGGATCGGGATTACAGATGGGGGTATAAATCAAGTGAATTCTGAAGTCTTTTTTGGCGCATCAGCACTAGCAGGTTAGTGGTGGCGAGTGTGATCAGGAGGCAAAAGGCAGTCCTTTTTCACACTCCTCTGAAAAAAAGTGAGCATCTTGTTGCTTCCAGATGTTCTGAAAAAAAACAAACCAACCCAGAAATGCACTGAAACAGGGTTAGGCCACATCGCAGGGGAGAAATCCAGCAGAGACTTAAACGTGACTTTCTGAGGAAGTCTATAAAATCGATGGCTGAAAACTAGGAGGGCGTGTGGGGAAAAGTAACACTATACTGTCTGAGTTTCTTCTGTTTTTTCTTTCTCTACTTTAGGATCCTGTGTTGAAGAGAGAATCCTGGCCCAGGTTACCCTGATAGACATAGCCAGTTTTTGTGTGCTTCCACTCTGCTGTTATGTCAGGGGAAGGCACTGTCTTACAAAACATGTGTTGTTCTCAAAGCAATCTGATATGGCTTATAGGTGCCCACAGAAGATGCAGGCAGAATTAGTAGAAATGCTGACATGAAGATCTGGATTCTAAGACCTGTCAAAATGAAAACACAGTATTTACTTTCTTTGCATTGAAAACCACGAGCAGACTTTATGCTCACAACAGAGAAAATAAATCAAATGATGGAATATAAAATGATACAGAATGTATTAAAGCTTAGTTTAAGTTTTATTCAGCTGTAAATGGAAAATATTTAATCAGTATTAAGAAATTAGTCCATGATTTTTTTTCTATTTTTTTCCCCCTTTTTTTCACCCTAAATTGATCTGTCTTGAATTGAAAGAGGTTGAAAAACCTTTCTCTTGGCTCTCTGTGTAGTTAGTTACAGTAAAAACTAATGAGAAAAGTCAAAATTGATCATAAAGTCAACTTTCTTCCAACATTGTAAATAAATTCTGTGTTAAAATATTTCAGGTAAGGTTCTTTCCCAATTTATTTGAAGTCTGGAAAAAGAAACTTTAATGTTTCTTTCCTGCTAGCTTCTTCTAGGGAAATTTCATTTTATGGAAGTGGCAGAGGATTAGAAAACATCTTCTAATAAAATACTGTACCCCAAAATATTTACCAAAAAAAATGCTCAAAATTATTTCAATGAGATTCTTTTCTTTCCTTCAAAACCAAACTGAATACATCTTTAAGGTTAGATCTTAATATGGATAAAAGAATAATACATACCATTCTTAATGCTATTAGCACATTTATGAAATAAAGCAAAGACCCATATAGCTATTTTAAAGCATTTCTTAAAATGAGCTAAGAAAGCGAACATCCAGAAAATGAGGGCACTGAAATCCAAATTGCATTTACAACCAGTAAAAAAATCTTAGACTATAATTAATCCAGCAGAACATCCAAGAGATCAGCTCATTTGCCAGGACTCTGTCACAGCATTTATGCATGAACTGACCCAATACAAATGAACATCTAAAATTAAACTCTAAAGTTCTGAGTTCATACGAGTGGCAAGAAGCATTACACCCATTGAGATATTGGAAGGGCTAAGATTTATGCTGCTGACTTTCTGTTTTCCAAGCCATTCCTTCCCTGTTTTCCAAAAAAAAAGAATAAGTGTCACATACCTTTTAGTTACGGGAACATTTTAAATTACACGACAGGTGTTTAACCAAATCAGGATAAGAGCAAAACCAATAGACAAAGCACACAGCAAACCTTTCCCCCCGCCTTCCCCTCCTTGGGCTTCTCCAAAATGTAATGAAAGCATGTAAATATGTTACCCAAAATTCCCTTAGCAGTTTAGTAAAGTCTGAGGTCATTCCGTGCTTCAGCTACTAACCCAAGGTGACCTCATAACCAAGTGCATGACTGTATTGCCGTTAAATTGATTAATAGTGGTGCAATCAAAAGATTCCAGTTCTCCTGCCAGTAACGAAGGCTTAGGAACCACGGGTTAATTCTCCAAGTCATTTTCTTTACATAAGTTCGTCGACTCCCTGGGTTCCTGGAGACGGATTTGTTTATAAGAAAGGGTATGAAAAACAGGAGCTTAATGAATCTGACCACTTCCAACCGTCTGGAAAGAATCCTTTTTGTTAGAGATGTGGAATGAGTTTTACAAGTCATCCTGAACTGTGTAACTCAGTCTCTTTGCAGACAGATTTTCTGGTTCTTACAGATAGCTGGAAAAAACAGAGGGGGGTTGCAACAATTAAGTTTCTTTCCCTCTGTCCTTCATTTTCCAATTGCAACAAAAAATGTTAAAGTAATGAAATAAAGAATGCATGAAAATTTGTACAAATTTCAGAAGAATGGGCTAGCTAGATCTTCATTGTAATCAAACTGTTAATACCAGTATAAAATTACCATTGCTTTAAAATCCCAGCTATTGTACTTGACAGTTTTCTGTGGAAGACTATACTATAAGTACTGCAAGTCTTCTTTTGAACAGACTTCTTGTATTTAACGTCCATGTAGGATTTAGTGTATGAGGTGCTGAAGGAAACAAAAGATGGGATTCATCTTACCTAATTTAACGATGACAACCTCTGAAGACGAACTTGTCATCTCGACTCTCACTTAAATGCAATGGAGAAAATTACAGTTTCTACTGCCTGATTCATCAGTCCCATTTTAGACCTCTGCTTTGGACAAATCATACATTAAATCCATTAAATCTCCCTCAAGTACCAATGATGATTAACCCAGTTGATTAGCTTGGGTGTAGCTGTCCACAAATAATCAGATGGATCCCATCAATAACTGGTTTAAAGCTTTGAAAATTTCCTCCTCAATTGTCACAACAGCAGAGCACTAAAAATAATTTAGATTTGATCAGGCCCATTCTTATTAATTTTCCATTATAATTAACACTCCATAGAGTCATAGAATGATAGGAGTTGGAAGGGACCTCTGGAGATCATCCAGTCCACCCCCTGCCAGAGCAGGGTCACCCAGAGCAGGGGGCACAGGAACGCCTCCAGGCAGGTTTGGGATGTCTCCAGAGACGGAGACTCCACCACCTCCCTGGGCAGCCTGTGCCAGGGCTCTGCCACCCTTAAGGTAAAGAAGTTGTTTAATGTTGCATCATGTTCAGATGGAACTTCCTTTGTTCAAGTTTGTGCCCGTTCCCTCTTGTCCTGTCCCTGGGCACCACTGAAAAGAGCCTGACCCCATCCTCCTGACACCCCCCTGTCAGTATTTATAGGCATTGATAAGGTTCCCCCTCAGCCATCTTTTTTCTAGACTAAATAGACCCAAATCCCTCAGCCTTTCACCTACTTAGGTTTTTTCAAGCTGACTTTAAGGAATGGTTCCTCATTTATCTATCTGTTTTATCAAAATAGAAAGGTTTTAATTTTGTGTTTTGGTTTGTTTGGGGTTTTTTTTAAATAGCTAAAATAAAAATACTTTTAATTCTAATCCAATTTCTAGTTTTATTCCAAAATTCTCTTTTATTCTCTTTTCTCTCATGTTGTTCCCCTTTCTCTTTGTACCATCAGACAACTTTTGCTCTGCATTTAAATTTTGTTCTTTTTTTTTGGTGGTGGTGGTGTTTTAAGAGAGGAGATTTGGAGGGATCAAGGAAACACAATAATCCTCAAAGTTCTAAAAAGTTTATTTAAATTTCTGCCATTTGCATAGTTCAGAAGCGATTTCAAATTCATGGATCATGCTACATCTTCTGGATTTGGGGTTATCAAAATCAGCATGTAATTTTAGTTTTCATCACCACACATAACCAGAAAAGAGGACCTGGACACTGAGTCCAAAACATAGAACAGGAAAAATTCTTTTACATTCCTTTGGGAAAGTTTATTTTCTATTAAGTTTTGTGCTGCTCTTTCAAGTCTGCTTTTACATGCAGGGAAAGTTTTTTTCAGGCTAGATTGTTTTAAATAAAAATAGAATTCCTAAATTAATATTTTCTTCATAAAAACTTTATTTGCTATTCTCTTGTGACTTTTGATGATTATTTTCCCTTCAAAACATTAGAGATTAAATAACTACAATGACTGACATTCTTCATCAACCCAAAGCCTGGTGTTTGTAAAGGAGCACAGAAAATTATATCCATTAAAATATTGATATAATGAAAATATTTTAATGTTTCTATTTTGAAGCTAGAAACCGAGTTTTAAATTTCTGAGCTTTTAGTGCTATATGGAAGGATCTTAAGCAACCCTTACAATTTTTATGGCCTGAGTAGCAAAATCTGCTGATAGATTACACATAATAAAAAAAAAAATTTCAATGTTGGGATATTTTGCTCATTTTTTTCTCATTTTTAACCTGCTCCTCATGGAATTTAACTCTTTTTGCTGTCAGTCCTTGCCTTTACCTGCAATATTTGTAGAACTCTATTCTACCTCTGTGCTAGTAATTCTTTGGCTAGCTTAATTCCTTCCCTTTGACAATTAAACTGTTCACAGCAGTTCTGGGAGAAATCTTTGGGAACTGTCCTCTTCATTTAATTTTACAACTGTGGTAATTCCACCCAGCTGGCTTTCTGGTTTGTATTATAAAATACCTCCATATAGTTCCACAGTTTACTAAGTGCATAGTGTGCTTTGAAGTCAAACTGAAACAGCCTGACTCAATGGGATTTCGTATTTCTAATTTTGGTGTTATCCTTAGTGATTCATATGACTTTACCTATGAAACTGACACCACGGCAAACACCTTCTACACCTCAACATCCAGCTGCCCTGGGTCTGGTTGTCACTCTTGTGGTAGACATGGTGCATTAATAACCTAACAATGAGGGCTGAGACTTTTTTAGAAGCACAGAAAGTTGAAAATCAACAGGAGTTTTAATGACAGGAGAAAAAATTTACCAGTGCCCACATCTTTAAGCATGTCATCCTCTTTTACAAAAAGAATATATGGTATACTGCTTAAAATGCTAGACATATGTTACTGACTGTTGCTGTCATCTTAGTGAGAGGCATATTCATCAGCCTCTAGCAGTCTGAAGGCTGAAAGCTAAATGTCTAGACTATGCCAGTCATATGAATGTCTTTCATACAACTTGAAATGCCCTCAAATTTTGTAAGACTCAGTCCTTTCGGAGTGGCAGCTAGACACTAGCAGGGTTGCACTTGGGCAGCCCACATGGCACTAGACTTTTACAAGTGTGCAAGTAAATCAAGAACTCACACTAAGGTAGGAGATCCAAACTGGTAGTCTTCCCCTTGACTCAAAGGAAGGGCATTAGGTCTTTTATGAGAAAGTTTAACCAGAACATATGTCAGTGGTGACATCTCTTGCATATAAGGCCTGTCCCTTTTCATTGACTTTAGAGAGGGCTCAGAAAACATGCATAGAATAGATGTTCAGCTTTTAGACAATTAAACTCAGGTAGGATTGAGTCATGCTCGAGTGGGGCAAATTCTAAATAACGTTTTTAACAGATCAGAGGAGGAACTGTACTTTGCTGTAGAGGAGTATGGCAGTATTAGGTTTGGGTCAGAAGAGACCAGATCCATTAAAATATTGGTTTTTGCTGTGTACTCAGTGTGTCTGCGTGTACATCGGTCTATACATCTTGGCGTTAAAACATCACTGTACCAAAAATTTCGCACAAATGAAATTGGGTTTTTTCCAAATCCTGGAGTACACTACCTAGTGAGGCTGGAAATTCAGTTTCACCAGCAAGTTATCTGTCTCTATTATGCAAATTAAAAGTAATAATAGGTATTCCAGAGCAAGACATGTAGGATTCAGCTCACAGATTAAGAAATCTAAACGTGTGTATTGACTAGGTTCTTTGATGACTGTAACAGGAGCTCACACCTTGGTGTCAGTCCAGTTCTGAATACACAGATATCCAGCTCCAGTTGAGAGTCCCAGGACATACCTCATGACCTCCAATTGCTGCTTCAGAAATATACAGGTCTCTAGCTCCTGTGTCCCGTCATTGAGCCCAATGGGGATGCTTATGATGGCTTAGGGTATTTCAAATGACACCAAAGCGTGGACAACTCAGTCAAGCACACAGAGCTCACACATAGACACCTGTGTTGTTGGAAATCATATGACTCAGTTCCCTAAACATGGGTGTTTCAGGTCATTTCGTTGTATCTGAGTTATCCACCTGAGCCTATGACACCACTCAGGAGTCTTGCCCTTATTAAGTGACACTTGGGATATCTAAGAATATATAAAATAAAGCTGGTCCCTTGCCTCTGACTCATCCAGTGACAGATTTGCTTGGGTCAAACCCGCAAAGTCTGATCAGTGGTTTTCTTGTGGCAATATTGTGGCACTGATTGTTTTGCCAAAATATCTGCATATCCAGTTACTGGAACTGTCTCTCTTGGCTTGTCTGGAATTTGAATAAAGGCTTATGGTAAGGCAGGTTGGAAAATGAAAGAAACAGAGCCTGCTCTTAATTAGGTTTGCTCAGATCTAGTGCCTTTTTTTTAATGTTGGTTATTTTTTACATGATCCTTTTGTACAGATGCTATTGTTTGCAGTGGTTAGCACCAAGCCAGGTCTTAGATGCTTTGCAAAGATTCTTTCAGCACCATGGGGGTCATCAGGTCACCCTTTTTCCTATTTAATTGTTAATAGCCAGTCTTGATTCGCAATCCTGTTGTCAGATGTGAAGGCTGATAAAGGGGCTGTGAGCAGAAGAACGCTATTTTTCATCACTTGTGTTGTTTAGCAAATGTGTTGCAACACAAGGCTGAAGTGTTCAACATCCAAACCCCAAAGCACTTCGCACTTCTAACCTCTTCCTTCTGCCTCTCATCTCCTTCAGGAACAGAAGGGGGTAATTTCCAAGGTCAACATGTTCCCTTTTATTCAGATACTCTTTTGAAAGAGAAAGAGGGAGAAACACTCATTCATTTTGACCTGTGAATTCCAAGTTTAAAAAGACTCTGATGAATAACCTTCCCCCCATTTGAAAGGCTCATTTCTAACATACCTCAGGAACAGCCAGATCTGATAGGGTATATCATTCAGAGTTCTTTCATGTAGTTCATTTCCTAATCTCTTTGCTCCATCACTGGAAGGTTAATAGGAAAAACAACGACTGGGCATATTGCTGCAATCAAAAAAAAAAATCTTAACTCTGTTTATATGGTTACACAGCTTTCATGTGAAGATGGCAAACAGATGGCTGCTTGAACAGAAAGACACCTATATCTATACTTCTTTTTCTTTGGTGGGAGGTAATTTCATCCTCTACCTTGTGCAGCAGTGCCTGGAGGCCATCAGTGGGATAAGAGATGTGTCAAGCAAGGTGCTACAGAGATTCATTGCAAGAAGCCTCAGAAAACTGATAATTAAAATAAATAGTTATATCCCCGTTTGACTGAGCCCCATGAGCTTATGACAGGGCTTCCTTTGAGTAAACAGATGCATCTTATGTAAATGCCTCCATCCAAGGTATCACCCTAAGCATCCTTTATAGTCAAAGGAAAGAAACGGGTGCTTTGAAGTGACTTGCTGGAAAGCAGTGACCTCACCACAGACTAATCTGGCATGTAAACTCCACAAACAGAGGCAGGGAGAAGTGGACCTGTGCTCCTGTTCAGAGAGCTGGAGTGAGCAACCTCCTGATTGAAAAACCAGGCTTTGACCTAAATTCACAGAATCAAAGAATCACAGGGTTGGAAGGGCCCTCTGGAGATCACCCAGTCCAACCCCCTGCCAGAGCAGGGTCACCCAGAGCAGGGGGCACAGGAACGCGTCCAGGTGGGTTTGGGATGTCTCCAGAGACGGAGACTCCACCCCCTCCCTGGGCAGCCTGTGCCAGGGCTCTGCCACCCTCAAGGGAAAGAAGTTCCTTCTTTACTAATTAATGGTTATGACTGTTTGGCTGATAGAGGAGAACACTGTAAATCATACTGCATGGACCAGGCTCCACAATACAGCACCTTTCTTCACAGCAGGGAGATGTTTATGTGCAGCGCTGAAGAACATACATTCCTTGGACCAAGGAAAAAAATAATTAAAAAAGGAAACAAAAGCTAAAGAAAATAAATGCACCTTATGCCTCACCCAGAAGGTAAGAAGACAAATCGTGGACAAAAGCCAAAGAGGAGGAAATTCCAAAGTGACAGGGAGGGGGAAGCCCTTGACAGCGAAAATGCTGAGTTACTGGTACTCACAAAGTCTCAGGACAAAGGGGAAAATCTATTTTCTACTCCCTTATACAGCTGTTGCTGAGTTTCAGTATTTCAGTTTTGATTTGGGATGAAGTTAATTCTTTATGGCCTTACAGCTGTTAGGAGGTTTTAAACCAGAGCAAAGTAGGTATAAAATATCCCCCACGCCGCAACGACAGATCTAGGTATGCACTTTGCCAAGGTATCAATGACAGCATGGAATTATGCTCATAAATGTGAAAGATCTCATCCAAGCCATGTTGAAATCAACAAAAAGTATTTTCTTGGACTTTGGAAAAAATCAGTCTGACCTCAGAGGTGGCAAATAAAACAGATAAAGCACAGATTTCACCATGACTGCAGGAGCCACCGGAGAGCAGAACTGTAAATACATTGATAGCACAACCCCATGTGTATAATCAGGAACTAACATGTGCCAGCCTGAAAAAAACTTATTACTTAAGTCCTTCATTTGGTCCAATCTGAAAGGTCTAAGGCAGGAATAGACTTCTCAACTTGAGATCCTGCCCGTATAAATTAAGCATCCAACATGAGTGTAAATGGCTGCTCAGAACAGTAGCTTTTTTTTATCAGTCATTTTATCTGTTTTGTATAAGTGCTGCAAGAGAGTGGAGAATCAGTCTCTAGAATTCATTTTCTGGAGCCAGGAGGTGGAAGTGTTTAAGCAGTCACTCAGTCCTGGCTCCCTCACACTGTTGGCTATGGCTTTTGTTGCTGTCAGGATTACCTGAAACATCTTTAGTCCCCGTTTTACTTCTGCAATGCAAGTCAGGATACTGAAGCTGAAAAGAATGCGATGAATTATGGAAACCGTTAGTCAGTGCTAAGGCTTTAGCTTTGACTTTTGAATGGCAATTTGCAAAGCATTACCCAAACCTCCTGACATTACACATTCCTTTCTTTTTCTTTTTTTCTTTTTTTTTTTCTTTTTGCAGGTGAGTCTTGATTGAGTAACCCAGAACCTTCTGCTAATTGGTAACATTCACTTGTATATATTCACAGATATATACAGATCCACCCCACATGTGCCTGAGTGAAATCTCATACCAGCATTTTTGCTCTTATATAAGACACGGTTACTTTTCTTGTCTATTTTCAGTGTGGTTTTCTGTATTTATATCACTATTAAATATAATTTATTAAGTTTACAACCTTGACAGTGTGAATACATTGCCATTTATTAGGCATTGGCAAGGCATTAAAACATCTGTTTTATAAGAAACACAGTACTTTTCTGGAGCTTTTGTTCCGTTATATGGAATTACTTTGGGAAGCTCTCCAGAGAGAAAACTCTGGCTCGACATCTTCTAGCCATAGTCTTGCCAGAGTCCTTGGTGCAAACTTGGCATCAGCAGCAGGGGAAGTTACTGGATTACTCTTTTCCTAGACCCTACTGCAACACCCAGGTGACCTGGGGAAAAAAAGGGAAATAGAGGGAGAATGGACTCCGCTTTTAGCATGCATTGTCTGCATATGTTTTCAGGCAAGAAGAAATCATCCTCTGTCAACCTAATCTGAGCTGTGGGCAACACAGTATTCACTCATAGCTAGAGCCTGATTGATGCCTTCAAGTACAAGTACATAAGTATGACTAGAAAGTATCAGTGTAATAAATGAAGGGTCTATGCACGTGACAGCTCTCAGCAGAAGTCAAACGTGGGACTGAAGACTGAAAACTGGATTTAACAGATCTGTGAAAGGAGCAGATCCAGTCCTCTTAAACAGACTTTTAATTGCAGAATCATGGGAAAGTTTATGTTGGAGGGGATCTCCAGTGGTGTCTTGTCCAACTGCCTTTTCAAAGGCTAACTCCTTTTCATGGATAGCCATAAAACTAGAACAAACTCTGTTCAATATTGAAAATGTCAAAGGATGGAGACTGTACAGTGCCTCTATGGGATTATAGGAAGAGCACTAAGAAAGGACAACCCAGCTACAAAACCTGTACCAAAGGTGATAATGACACCAGCAGGCTTAGGACTACAGCTTCCAAGTGGCAATGTGCTGCAGGGAACAAAAAAAAAAAAAAATAAAAGCACATTACCATTGAACCAATGTCAAATAAAATGCTTCCGGTCAAATCAGTGAATCCAAGTGAAACATTCCAGTTTCAAGGAATGTTGAAATATTTCATTTTCATAAAAAATGTTGAAGGAAAACATTTTGACAGATGCATTTCCATTTAGTTAAAAAAAGAAGGACTAATCTTCCCATCCTAATTTATAATGAAAACAGATCTTGTAATCTTAGAATACCCCCCAGAATCCAAAATTATAACTATTGTTCAGTGCAAAGAATGTGTAAGATCTGTGCAAAGTAGGAGACGAGTAAAGTAGTTCATACCTGATCTTCTGGACCTTGAAATCTGTGAATCTATTACATAGCCATGAACATTTAAATATATACACTGCTGCATACAAATTGCCATTTTACTACCCAAAACTGTGTGAAGCGATTGGATAGATTCCATTTATTAAAAAATCCCTGAATCAAATGCACACTCTCTTTCCCAGAGGTAGATAGTTCATTTTAAGTAATTGCATAAACAGAAGTGAAATCTCCCTTAAAAAGCATATATCACTCCTTGGATCATTCTCCAAACTTAGCTATGGTGGAGTTCTCTACTGCAGGCTGGGAATACACACTTTCAGATTATTCAGTTTGTTTTCTGAAATGTTTCAAAGGTTTTGTCTGTGAATTGATATTTCCTGCCACTCTTTGCTGGTTTTGTGTCCCTTTGGAGGAGAACAAGCACTGGCCTACAGTTCCTTGGGAGTCAGTGGTTGTCTTGGAAATCCATGAAGGATTTACAAGAAAATTGATCTGAGAGTGACTGAAGGAGACGACTTCTTCGTCTGATGACTGTTAAAGTCCTTGATGGATGGGCACTCTGTTTGATGACAGACTTACCAAGCTCCTGGAGCCTAGCCTGAGGAAGTGGGGGATCTTGTGCCATTTCTGTTGCCAGTATGTTTAAATTCACTGTGCAGACCCTGAACACCTGCCAAAAAAGAGAACATATAAGGCAATGACAGTTTAGAAAAAGCTGGAAGCCAATGTGTCAAACTAGCACTATCCTCCTCATCTGCTTTGTCATAAAAGAGCTATAGAAAAGTTCTTCAAGCCGGGTTTTGGGGGACTGCTGATAAACATCATGTGCTCAAGCCAGAGCATTCTGTGTGTGAGAATAGTTTTGAGATGGTATTACCTCTTGGTATGGCCAGTCTGCTTCTGCCAAACTAAACTAGCCTGAGGGCTGCTCTAATTCATGCAAAAAGTTTATAGTTAAAAAGAGTCCATACTGCAGCCAGGTGTTGGCTTCCTGCCCCTCAGAGTTCAACAAGGAGCTGGAAAGAGGTAAAGGAGGAACAGACACCAGACTGCTTGATCTGCCATAGACTAAAAGCCACCTAGAGAAAAAGAGGGGTAAACTCATCACTGGAGAAGCTATGCTGTTGGGACTGGAAGATCTGAGGTTAATGCAAGTAGCAATAGACATAGAATACTTTCTTTTACAATAAATATTTAGGAAAGTTCTCTTTTTTAGTTTAATCTATTTCAGCTGCAAGGTAAAAATGGTGCTTTTCAGAGATGTGCATCACCTGCTGTGAAATTTCTGAATGTGAAGAATTGCATAGAATGCAAGAAGGAGTCCTATGGTATTATTTAAGCTTATTCACTGAAAAAAAAAAAAAAAACAACAACCCAAAAACAAACCACAAAAAACGTTAGCCCCGGCAATATTAGTTAAAAGAGGAAGGAAGGGTTGTGTCTTATGATAGAAGAGAGATTTCTTTTCAAATAGAGAAACTAGAGGACAGCTTTGAAAAATGATGCCTAGAATGACCTGCCAACAAAAGTAAAGAAGGGTGAAAAGAAGTATCAACTGCCTTGAGATATATTTAGGAAATCAAGTGGATGCTGGGACCAACAGTTTAAAAAAATGCCTCAAGACAGAAGCTATTTAAGCTATTGTGCCGTCTGCTCCAGCCTTAACACTGTAGTTATCCCTACAAGTGGTCAGAGAGAAAAGTGACTTTTTAGAGATGTATTTGACAAGCTACCTATAGGAACAGTGGCCANCCTCTTTCCCTGTTACTTTCCCCTACCTTCCCCTAAGGTAGGATTCACCTACCTTAACTTAACAAAGAGGTATTCAAGTTGAAATCAATCATCTAGATATAACTACTCTTTTCAACAAACTTAATATTTTAAAACAATACCATGTTTCTCTCCGTGTATTATTAAGCCTGCAGCAGACATCATTCCAAGCTATTAAATGACTAACAGACAGTAGAAACCTGCTGGAGAATATCTCTTTTAGGAGAAATTGCCTTACAAATTCAGTCTTTCACAACCTTATCAACAGCTTGGAATAGTTGTGCTCCAGTCCTTCACCATCCAGTAGGCAAAACATTTCAGCTATGGTACTCTGCTTTCTTGGGGGTTTTTTTTATTTGTTTTTTGTTTTTTTATTTGTTGTATTTTTTCCTTATCATCACATTTCCAACAGATGGTTGGTAAGACTGATTCTATCTGCATTTGGTACAGGAAAGCACCAATGCCAACCCCAAAATTAAGAAATCCAGCACCAGCAAAACCAGACTGACCCTTATTTTTACAGGTACCACACTGAGAATGGAGTTCAAGCATCTTCTCTATCAGCCTATCTATTTTTTGTCTTTTCTGATCTGTCTAACTCTGTGTGCTGTTCAGGGGACAGAAATATCCTCACAGTCACTTCGGTTAGTTAGAAACAGTATCCTTGTGAAGGAGATAAGCATTCACAGAAGCTGATCCTCTAAATCTATTGTCTGTGGTCTCAATTAAAAAAAAAAAAAGGTAGGCCAGGGATCAAACTTCATCCCAAATCACAATCCTTTCTTCCTCTCTGCTTCTCCCCACCCCTTTTTAAACTGGATTTAAATGGATTCTTCCAACCCTCCCCTGTTTTTCCTTAAATTATTCTTAATACTCTGTAGAACAAATTTGCATGGACTCAAGTCACAACTTCCATCTACCAGTAGGCAAAAGACCATTCTCTGATGAGACAGGTACTAAGGTGATCTCTTATACAATATGTCTTTAAAGCCAATTTTTTATCCTTTTAAGACCTCTAGATCACCATGGGAGCAGACCTGGGAGAGTCAACCAAGGGCATGTCAGGGTGAGGGGAAAAGAATATATGTGAATACCTCATGGTTTCCATACTGCAAGGATAAAGGATCTGTCTTAATGGACACACCACATGCTCTTACCTCAAGCAGTAGCAGACAGTCTGTTTGCATCTGGAAAAGCAAAGTGCCATCAACAACATTTACATAGTTCACACACACTCCTGGGCTGATTAGGTGTGAAATAGGAATAAGAAATTGCTTTTAAGTGTCCATCATTCTCGGCTCCAACTAGACCCACCCAGTGCCTTTTCATCTGTGTGCAATATCTAACTCCATTGAAATAGAAGCTCAAACAAAAAAGAAACCTCTATGGTACTAATGTGTAATCTGCAATTTGGTGTGGCATGCTGGAGCTAGAAAATACTACAGCTAGAAAATACTGAAAGGATTCTAGAAAAGGAATATTGAAAGCACCTGGGCAACAATCCTGTAAAGTGCGTATTCAACCTGTGTCTCACTTTTATTTTTCTTCTCTCTGTTGCTGCCTTACACCTACACTGCTGACCTGACTATATTTTTGTCTTTTACTGGTAAGACTGAGTAAGGAAGAGGGAAGTGACCAAATCTAGAGCTTCCTGCCACCTGTGAATCAGAATAAAATAGGATATAGAGGGATCCTTGTGATGATCCGCACCTCAGGAATGGTTAAGAAATTCTCCAAGAGGAGATGTGCTTGAGCATCTCTGTGTGTGTTACATGGAAAAACAGGTAGGGCTGTGTTAGTAGTTGATGAAATATGGTAAGGACCTATCATCAGCAGACACAAGAGGTTCCCTCATGTAAGAGGCTGATGTCACAGGTCCCCTACCTGCTCTTTGGGTGAAGTACAGAGTGTCATGGAGAGATGCAGCATGTGGGGAAACAGGCCTTTTGATTTCAACTTTTTCCCTGGTCCTACCAACAAAACAAGAGGCCTCATGTCTTTTTTGCTCTTAGAGCTAAGTCCATACACTGTTGGCATCCAAGCTTGGGAGTTTAATACTATATGGATAGCTTTAAAAACTCCCTGTACTGACTTTTCTGCTATCATGTGTTTTTCCATGCCCTCCAAAACACCAGCAGGAGCAGATCTTGCCCCAGCTGCGCTCCATCACAGGATGCCTTGGAGCAGGAAAAGGATCCATAAGCCTTTTTCTCATTCAGCAATAATATAACAGTCTCCAGCAACAGCCCACACATAGCTTCTACCCATAGATAAGAAAGGTATGTTTTATTCCTTGAGAAAGATGCTGCCCAGGCAGTCATTGCAGATGTGGTAACATAATGAGGGAATATATTTGGCTGGGCTGGGCCAACAGAAACTTCATAAACAGAGGAACCTAAGGTAACCCTACATTGGTAGTGCACTGCGTGGTTGTGTACTAAGTAGACTTCATTTCAAGAAAAAGGAATAAGCAGAAAGTATAGGTTAGTTTCTGGGAAAGGAAAGAAAGGGTTTCCCATCTGTTCTGTCCTTTTTAAGCCGTGATGCTCAACAGATATCACTAGGAGAGGACTAAGATCACAGCTCCCCCCAAAAGAGACTGTCTCATGAAATAACTGAAAGCCTAATGGCAAGCTCACAGAATAGTACACTGCTGAACTTGCGTGCTGCTTATTATTGAACTCATAAAACATGTAACCCAGTCAAAGTAAAATATGACATCACAGTGTTGTCTGCAACACTCCAGTCAACGGGAGTGGAGTGGCTTCAAATCCTAGAAATTATTTTCTGAATCACTTCAAGCTTGATAGGGTTAGCCTTCAGGCAGGGTTATAAAATGAAGATTACACCCATGCACACATATAGAAGATTTATTTTTATTTTCAGGGATAAAGAGTAAGTTATTCATCCATCTATCCAGCCACTGTGGTTGGAGAGGGAAGACCTAAAAAGCACTGGAAAGCTGATTTATCTTGTGTTACTGATGGTGGGTTGGACTGGTTGACGAAAACTTATTCCCCTATTAGCATAAGGGATGACTGCTGGTATGATACCTCCCTGTGTGTTGGTCTGACTGTTTTCCAAAGCTAATGCCAATGGGAAAACTGAGGGAAAGGTATTTCAGTCCCATGATACTCATTGCTTCAGCTTAGATTAACTACAGCAGGTAGAGCTCTAGTTGTGGAAACTCTGGACAAGGGGTCTACCTCCCATCTACTTTCTCTGCTTCTGCATACAATTCTTTACAGACCATTTTCTAACACATTTGCAGTGGTCTGGAGTGGTGAGACATTCTTGTCTCAGCAGGTAGACTACCCCAAACCTCATCACTTACATGGTTTAATGAGTATCCACTGATGGCCATGGAACATGGAGCTAGACCTCTGGGCTGGTCCCATTTGGGTATGGTTCTCTTTTTAGGAATTTTTTGTGTTGTTTTGTTACAGAAAAAGGCAAAAAAAAATTGAAAGAGTTGTGACTTTTGAAAACCACAATCTGTTATTAAGAACAGAAAAACCTGTTTCTAGTTAAAAGTGGAAATGTTTTCCTGAAAGTGTCTTCTCAAAAGCCATTCGTTTGATTTTAATTTTTAACAGAAATAAAAACAAGTTAAGAGGCTGTTGTGGGCCTGGTAATGTGAGAGTCAGTGATGATGGTGTGCCTGAATTCAGTGTAGTATGAAGGTAGGGTTGAATGAATTGTCTCCAACTGAATGTCCATCATCACAGTAACCTGTTTTGGATCATGGCCAGCATGATTCTTCATGAAACTCTGTAAGAAAATTTGAAGCATGGAGTGATCACGGTCCCTGAGCTTCTGACAAGAAATAGATTTCCACAAGTATAGAGCAGTTGAGGGGAATCCTAAAAGGTACTTGATTTAATATAAAGCTGGCTCCAACCCATTTGGAACAGAAAAATTCAAAGTACGTGGGCAATTGCTTCATGAAGTGCTGTTCAAAGACCTGGTATTCAAGGATACTCTGGGAATGGGAACGGGAAGAGTGAACACAAACATACAGAGCCAAACAATACTTGTCAAGAGAAATGAGGAAAGGAAAAAGCAGAATTAATATTGCTATCCAGAGAGTTAATAAGTCGTGAGTGATGAAACAGATGAAGTTTTGTTTCCTATAGCACAAGTCTCATGGTTGGAGTCTTCTGTATCTACTTATGCATGAGTTCAGATTAAAAGAAAACTGAAATTAGATATTTGTATTATCTCCTACCTCTTTAGATGCTTTAGTGCCTAATACTGGGCAAGTTCACATTTTATTTTGCTGAGGCACTTGGAGATTCTCTTTCCTTTTCCTAACCACATTTTTTTCATCGTAACTGTAGGAAACTTAAAGCTCCCTGCCTTCTGTCAAACTTGACAGGAGTTGATCAAAGGATTCAAAAAGTATTGCAAGAAGAGGAGTGAATAAGCATTGCAGACTGCATCGATATGACACAAACAATACTAGTGCCTTGAGATTCCTCGTACAATAACATGTCTGTTATACCAAAGTTCTGTAGTAGCAACTTTATGTCGTCCACCAGCACTTTAATCGCACTGGGGATTTTGATTCCAAACTCATTTTTTTTGGCCACCTGGCAACAGCTATAAGAAAACCAAGAGAGCAAAAATCTATGGGATTTGAGCAGTTTGTAACTTCCCCAGTAGATTCCTTCCAAAGAGTTTTGGCAGATAAATCCAGGTATGTTTCGACCAGACAATGTTAGGACTCCGCGGCCTGAGTGAGCTGAAAGTTTGCATCGGTATAATTGCTTCAGCTCAAAGTTCATCCAAAGTTAACCTACCTTGCACTGCATGGTGTGGTCACAGTAGCGTTGGTCAGAGATCTCATGAGGGTTTCTTCAGTGATTCCTTGTACCGGGCAAACAAATATCTATCTATAAAACATTTCTACACACCAGGGGGCTTTTGTAAAGACAGGCACACATCATCAAAACTGTTGGACTCTGCTACAGATTTAGTAAAGGAGCTTTGAAGCAGGTGGATGATCTCCATCTGGGAAAATATATGCCAGGACAAAACTTTAGTGTAGGAACTGTTCCCATAACCAGATTCCCCTTTCCTAATGCAGCTTGTTTGGTGTGGGACTTGACAGCTGATTTTTTAGTGGCACTAAACAAAGGCACCTCCATGCTGTGAAAGTTTTCTTGGCAAAACTGCTAATATAAATGTGACTTCAGCTACTTAGACCCTACTAGGTCAGGCTGGGTCATGGTACTGAGAAACCTCACTGGTTCCAAGACTGCTACATCTGTACATGCAGTTCTAAATGGAAAAGGTATTAGATGTGTTTCCAACTACAGGATTACTCTTTTATATTGTGCTCTGCCTCTTAGCATGTTAGTAAGAATGTTATTGTGCCTTTCTGGTGTAATAACCATGCCATTAATAGATGCAAGGATTTAAAATTATTATCTTTATCTTGGAACTGTAGTAAAAAGAAAGATGAGACTTTCTTATGCCATACTGCAGGAGAACAGACTGAAATTCAGAGCACTCTTGGAAGCTGCTACCTTACAGACCAGACAAACTGACTCTCTGTCCCCTCTAGAAGGCTTGGTGTTTCTAGGAAGGTCCCTGCCTCCCTTACATCTCTTATAAGGCAATATTACACAGAATCACAGAATCATAGAATGATAGGAGTTGGAAGGGACCTCTGGAGATCATCTAGTCCAACCCCCTGCCAGAGCAGGGTCACCTGGAGTAGGTTGCACAGGAATGCTTCCAGGCAGGTTTTCAATGTTTCCAGAGATGGAGCCTCCAGCATCTCTCTGAGCAGCCTATTCCAGGGCTTTGCCACTCTCAAATTAAAACGTTCCTCCTCATGTTTAGATGGAGCTACTCACAAACAGATCAGATAAATGAAGGCTGTGACTGTTGGCCAGGCTGAAGATGAGCTCAGAACATTCCCCAGAGCATGCACAAAAGATTAGACAGTGCTAAGGCTGAAGCGGTCCTGTCACGTGAGGCTTGACTTAAGAGCATTCATGTGGACAGAGAGTCCAGCAAATTTGGTTTTGACCCCAGCTTTGAATCCACCCCTGAATAACTATGGGGTTGCAACTATTGGTGCCTAGATCATAAGCAAACATTCTATGTGTCTTTATGTAAAAAAAAATAAAAATAATAATAATAAAAAAGATATACATGTATGCTGACCACAGAATGCAAAGCTCTATAGAAACCTTGATAACTAGTCCTGCAATGTAATGGAGCTGATCCATACTCCAGGATCCCCTCAAGTTTTTGTGCATTTCTTTAATTGTTTGGGGTTTTCCATCGATATTTCTTTGCATAAGTAAAATTTGTGGTAATGTTAGTATAGTTCCCGGTTGAATTAAGACTCGCGAAAATGAAATGTATCCAAATATCTCTGTATGATTTCTTTTTCGATTCACCAGTTATTATTAGTTTTTTCTTGCCTTCTGAGGTGGCAGATTTTAAGGAAGGTCCCAGTGGCAGTGGAGTACAGGAGCGATGTAGGAAAAAGACAGTGAAACACTCTGTGATGGTGGTCTACCTTTTCTGTTTTACAGATCCCTCAGGGTTTTCATGTGAAGTTAATCTTCACACCCTTTAGTGAACTTAAGCCTCTCTTTGAGGTTTTTACTACAATTTGTAGCTGACTTTTCTAGATCATAATCCATCATGGTTTGGTAAGCCGTGGGTTGAAGATCCTAGCTTTGGAAAGTTTAAAAGAGACTTCTTGAGCTTGATCCAAAGGTCTTTGACCTCAGTCGTGAGAGTCACTGACTCAGTGTGGTCTTTGGATCAGACTTTGAAAGGCCTGTAGCTTTTTACCAACCGCCTGTCCTCCGTGTCCCAGTTCTCCCTTCTCTCTCCTGTGTTTGTTATTCCTTCTTTCCACCCCAGCAGATGTTTTCCAGGCAACAGAGAATGATCTTGCTTCACTTGGAGCCAGAGCCAAGCTCTGGTGGTCTTGCACTGATTAATACCAATGGGAGTGGCACCTCTGAACAATCAGAAGCCGAGAGCTGGGGAAGTGCCTTTCCTGCCCTTGTGCTCAGTTGTCCCTAAGTTACCAAACGCCATAAATAACAAAAGAGAAAATAAAGCTGAGACAAACTACTAAAGCAGGAAGAGAGAGGCAATGCTCCTCAGCTTTGTTCACATTGGTTTCCAGGCTATCTTGATGACTGTTCATGGGAATGAAATTTAGGAAGCGCATTTTTTCTGGATGAACTTTTAAGGGGGGCTATCTCCTTTGGGTGCCCCATTGCTCACTCTTTCTGCTTACTAATACCCAGCAATATCTTTCTTTCAGCTCCAAATGCTCTGCTTCTGGATGGGATTTCTTTACCTGATACTAAGGATCTAGGCTCCTCCATCTCTTTCGGGACCATTAAATATGCTGTAAAAGAACAATACTGGATACATCAATAGAAGCACATGTGTTTTCTACTCAAGCTATTTCAATATTTCCATCAAAATTATATTTCTTTTTAGTTTTTATCCACCTCTCCCTCCATTTCGAGACAAGGTCTTCTTGCAACAAAACTGAACATTTTTTTCATGAAGGGAATTTTTTTTTATATCAAATAAAATCCTCCTGTATTCCAGCTGAATAACTTTCTTTTTTTGTAATCTTACTTGCTTTTCACACACATTTTTCTCACAGAGAAACTGCAAGTAGTTTTCCGAACAACACTTCTAGCTGGCCGCTTGAAACAGAACCTGAAAAAAATGCAAAGTAAAAGGATGATCTTTTAAAAATTATATTTTGTTTCTTTAAACATCCAACTTCAATTCTCTTGAAAAACTGGAGTTTGTTTTATGCGTTTCTTTGTGTTGTAGCTGAGAAGTCTTCTATGTGATCTAGTGGAGTGGTTTTATTCTTCCTGCAGCAGAACTATGAGCTTCTTTTCCTTTAGTTAAGAGTCAACATAGTCCCTCAGACTGGAAAAGAGATTAACACAATTGTGCCTCCTGATCTCAATTTATCTTCTACCAATCTATTGGTGCTTTTCAGTAGTCAAGGGGAATGAATCATCACAGCAGCAGAGTTGTCTTCAAGACAGACCCTCACTTGCCTCCTTCAAGTCACAGTCAGAACTGTATGAAGCCAAAGAGATCAAAAGTCTGCTAAAATGTGTACAGTTATGTAGGAAGTACGGCAGAAAAAAAAAAAATACCGCTTTTAAAGTCAACAGCACAAAACACAGTAGCTGGTTTGTACATAGATACATAGAATCATCCAGATGGGAAGGGACCTTCAAGATCATCGACTCCAACCGTTAACACTGCCAAAACCACCACTAAACCATGTCCCTCAGCACCACGTCTACCTGTCTTTTAAATACCTCCAGGGATGGTGACTCAGCCACTTCCCTAGGCAGCCTGTTCCCTTTCGGTGAAGAAATTTTTCCTAATACCCAATATAAACCTCCCCTGGTGCAACCTGAGGCCATCTCCTCTTGCCCTTGTTACTTGAGAGAAGAGACTTTTAATATGGATATGATGTTTCCTTTCCTCTATTGCTGAAAATTAGGCCTGAATAAAGTAGGAACTATGGGATGAAGTATTTTGGTTCAGTGGTTATTTCCTTTGTTTGGAAAATGAACTAAAAAAAAATCTTAACATTTCCCACCATTTTCTTTCATATCTTCCATCTTTTGTTATCAGAGGGCAAAAAAGGGTAATACATTTTAATATCCCCAAAACTTCACACCAAACTAATATATTCTTTTTCATAAAGTGCAAAATCTATCAGTACAATTTCACATTAAGTCAAATGCTTTGTTTTGCTTTATTTTGGATGAAGCCTCTGTCAGAAAGTCTCCACTGCTTCGCAAGTGGGGCAGAATGCAGGAGTCTCAACCATCTTCTCTTAAGATCAAGAGGATCTTTCTGCGATTTTACTGGACTTTAGATCAAACCCCACAAAGTTTGTCCAAAGCCTATTGGAATCAGTAGAAAGAATCCTATTGACTTTGATGGGCACTGGATCACATCTTATATGAATGACTGAAAAACTCTTGCAGATGAGAATTTCAGCTCAGCACTGCCTAAGTATCCAAACTGGGAAAACTACATTTGCTGGAACGTTGCTTTAAGGAAATCAAATAAGAAAAGAAATTACCAAGCTTCAATCAAAATTAAAATCGCCCTTTAGAAAACAAAAAAATAAACCTTGCCATCTGTGACTCTCTCACTTTACACAACATTTTTATTAAAAGCAGCCGGGTGCTTCCTCTCACTTTGACTAGTTTAAGCAAGAAGAAGATGTTTATTTAACATTCATAATTTGTTTAGAACTAGCAAACGAAATACCTTGTTGTGCATGAGTTATTAGCTCATTGCAGAATTGTTCTGTTTAAACGAGCCTTTGACGTTGATTCATCTAAGTATTTGTGTCTCCTAAATGAGAATCATATGCATGGTGAAACCAGACCTTGGCATTTCATCAGGGTGTGATTCGGGAACACAATCTTGAAACTCTCCATATTATTAATAAAAAAATAAAAAAATAAATTAAAAAAAAGGTTGGGGGAGAGATTTTGGACTATTTTTAAAGAAAAAGTTCATTTAGTAGTGTATTACTGCTGTGGTATATTAGTGCCATAAGAAAGTTATTGATCCACTGACATTTGCATGTCACTTGATGCTAATCATTTTTATCCAGTTGGCTTGAATCATAGAATCATAGAATCATAGAATCATAGAATCATAGAAT
>VXBO01010454.1:326019-345188 GCA_013400135.1 Rhinoptilus africanus | reverse complement strand
CATTGCTGGCTCATGGTCATCCTGTTGTCCACCAGGACTCCCAGGTCCCTTTCCTCAGAGCTGCTCTCCAGCAGGTCAGCCCCAAGCTGTCCTGATGCGGGGGGTTATTTCTCCCCAGGTGCAGCACCCTACACTTGCCCTCGTTGAATTTCATAAGGTTCTCCTCTGCCCAACTCTCCAGCCTGTCCAGGTCTCTCTGGATGGTGGCACAGCCTTCTGGTGTGTCAGCCACCCCTCCCAGCTTTGTGTCATTGGCAAACTTGCTGAGGGTGCACTCTATCCCCTCATCCAGGTCATTGATGAATATATTGAAGAGGACTGGGCCCGGTACTGACCCATGAAGAACCAGTACAGGAAACTGACTGCTAATATTGTGTACGAGAGGCCAAGGAAAGCATGTAAAAAGGAGTGTGTGAATTGGCCAAAGTCAGCTAATGTCATTTCTACTTCTATATAAAAGCAGGACAAATTGTTTGGCTTTCTATCCAAATAGCTGCAGGGATCAGACTTCAGCTGTCAGCGGGTTTCTGAAAATTCCCAACATCATACCTGCTTGCTTATATGCTCAGTGAAGATGATTGACACTTCCATGGCTCATTTTCCTCAGTGGGATTTCAAAAGCATTTTACAGATGAGTGAGCCAGGTGCACTGGTAGACTACATCATCCTCGCATTAATATGGAAAGCAAAGCAGCCATGATCCTGAAGCACTCCACCCAGGTGAAGTGCTCCACTGGAGTGACTAAAGTTAACAAGCATGTAGTGAGAAACATGATCCTTGATCCACATAGTCATAATCAGCATCTAAATGTGCAGAACTCTCTGGGGTGGAATAACACTCCTATAGGTTTCATTTTCCACCTTCAGGATGATTCCTTCATCAACTTCTCTGCTCACTGTTTCTTTCTTTGTCTGACCAGGCTCATGACTTTAGCTGCTCTTAAAAGTTTTCTTCTTTTAGGTCTTGACATCTCCCTAAATCACCATTTCCATAGGGACTTCCAGACATCCCTACTTAGAATCATAGAATCATAGAATCATAGAATCACAGAATCATAGGGTTGGAAGGGACCTTAGTAGATCATCTAGTCCAACCCCCCTGCCAGAGCAGGGCCACCCTAGAGCAGGTTACACAGGAACGCGTCCAGGCGGGTTTTGAATGTCTCCAGAGACGGAGACTCCACCACCTCCCTGGGCAGCTTGTTCCAGTGCTCTGTCACCCTCAAGGTAAAGAAGTTCCTCCTCATGTTTAGGTGGAACTTCCTATGCTCAAGTTTGTGCCCGTTACCCCTTGTCCTATCACTGGGCACCACTGAAAAGAGCCTGGCCCCATCCTCCTGACACCCACCCTTCAAGTATTTATAAGTATATACTTACCAAGAAAACAGCAGGTATCTCACAGGGGATGCCAGCACTCCGGTAGAAACATACTGGGATGCATATGTCTTTTTGGTTAAGCACCTCCCTTCCTCATCCAGAGCTTCTCTTATTGTTTTTCTTTATCCACGGTGACCTGAAACTAATTTGAATCAGTCCCAAGTTTTCAAAGGTTCTACACTACATTCCTGAGAGAAGACACTATTCTAGTCACAGCTACACAAAGGTAAAATTCAAATGTTATGCCAGAAACGTAAGTGGAGTTATACTCAGCTTTGCCTTGAATGTGCAAGGTGTTGTCTGGTGACAAAAGAGCTGATTCGTAACTTTATTCCTTCATTTTAGTTTGAACATATCTTGAAACAGATGAATTCTTTTCTACCCTCACGTAATCCCTTCTGTTTCGGAGTGTTTCCTTGTAATTAGGCCATAAAACCCGACCAAACTAGTTTAGAAAAAAACAAGAGCCCTGTCTCTGTCTCTTAGGGCTGAACTAAAATGAACCTGTAATTTGTTCCCCAAACATCTCTCTTTTTTTGAGAATTTGAATCTTAATTTTCCAGGTTGTTGAAACAAGTTACTTTAAATTACACAGTGAATCTGGTTTGGCTTAAAGCCTAGACTCTTAAGTTATTATTCATGTCTAGATGAATACACTTCATGGGTGTATTTCATTTGCTTAATCATAATTTTTAGTGCCATTTAGTCATTGTATAGTCTCCTGCTGCAAAACAACATGAATCTTTTGTAGGCTCTGTGTCAGATCTACATGTGAGAACACCCAGAAAGACTAAGGACATCTAAAATGGCATCAGATGTCTATGGGTGGGCTTTTGCATCTTGTTCTCCAGTACAGATATCTTCAGTTTGCAGTACGTTAATCATCGTAAGACATAGGTGTCTCAGAGCTGTTGTAACTAATGGAGATCTATATCTCTAACAAGTGGTCCACAAAAAAAGCATCTAACACCATTTGAAACTCTTCATAAGGTTGAAACCTTTCATAAGGTTAAAATGCAAATGACCTTTAGGTTGTCATATCTGTCACGCCTATGAGCAAGTCTCGGATACCATAGGGTGCCTCAAATCCCATGAAACATCTATGTACGAGTGGCTCAGTTGGCACCTCATTAATGTAGCCAGTAGAACTGGGAAAGAGGTTCATCTGACCAGTATAGATGGTGATGAGATGAATTACTCCTTGAGCTATATTAGTTTTATTGATTAGGGGTGTGACTCAGTTGCCCAAATGTAGAGGTCTCGTGACGTCTGAGACAGCTACTGGCATCTAGGATCTCACCTTTGATCTCTACTGACAGCAGTGGACATGTGGCCAACTCACTTGCAGGCACCAAAATTCAACTAAGCTACACCAAACATGCTGCTGTTCAGCTGTACCCAGTGGATATGGAGTTACAAGCTGCTCTGCACTTTTGGAAAATCAAGGGGTGGATATAGGAACTTTGATACAGACCTATCTTACTCCGAGTAAATGAACTTTCATGTTTCAGTCATAAGGCAGCTTACTCCTGTCAAGTGATGATCTCACGGGGCTCAAGGGGGCTGCTCACAACAAGAGGCAATGCTCTGGATTAGTGAGAGTCTCCACACACGGGGATGTATGGGGTTTTCAAACCCCCATTTGACCGAGGAGAGCAAAGCAGAGCTCTGCTTTTGTGAGGTACCTTTCAAAAGCACCCATGGAAATGTTGCCTGCCACTCAGTTAAGGTGAGATTCTCATTGCCTAACTTAGATCACATAACTTTTATGTACCTAGTCTAAACTAGGAATATAGACTCCTGTTTTGCCAATGGAGAAATGCAGGTACCTCTGAAAAGCAATCCAATTTTTGTAGATAAGTAAGTAATTGAATATCTCCTGGAGGTGACTGGGGCCTGCTTATTAGGCATGTTTGACTTCTAGGTGGCCAAAGTTAGGTGAGAAATATTTTATTCTCCAGCTACTTTAGAAAGCCCCACCCTAAGGTTACTGGATATAACTTTCCCAGCACCTTGTCTGGAGTAGTCTGTTGGCTTCCTCTTGAGTCCCACCCTTTCAGTTTGGGGGTTGTTTCACCCTTCATTAATTTTAAGGAAAGAAAACTAAAGGTCGCTCTTTTTTTTTTTTTTAATGTTCTGTCACTCATTTCCCTGAATTTCCCCACTCTGTCAGCATAATCTCTGATATAATAAGCAAACAGCAGGCAGAAATACAGATTTATGGCTATAGTATACTTGGCAAAAGCCCATTTCCTTGAACGTTCTCGAGAGCTGCATGGTTCCTACGCTCCTCCAACCTCAATGTACACAACAAATTTCTTTTGTTTGTTTTTTGTCACTTTCAAGCTGAAAGACCATAACTAACAACAAATGGTGGTTTGTTTTCTGCCATAGTTACATTATTTATGTCCTGTCTGTGTCTGTAACTTTCACCCCCTCCTCTTTTTCATCAAGAAAGGCCTCTGATGGCCATTAATTTGATGCTGTATCTGGAAGAAACTTGCCAACACTTGTCTCCCAGTAGACTGTAATAGACTGGAACAGGCTTGGGCCATTTCCAGATAATTGGTTTTGTGGGTTTTCAACAGAAGAGCTGCATTTTACATCTGTATAAAACCAGATGAATAAAAAGAGGGAAGAAAAATAAAGTGAGAATAAACAATCACCTTATCACAAAAGATTATTATTTTTTTTTTACTTCCCTCTATAGCTATCAGTTGAGTCCAAGCATCATAGGTTGCCAACTGACATGCCCCATTGGCATAGACGAGTGCCACTAAGGGTAGAAATTGAGAAGGTGCAAATAAATGAAGAAAAAGCAGAATACAGAGAAGCAGAGCCGATCATTAGACATTCTCACACACATGAACACTTAAACCTATCTCTTTTGCTTCACATATTGCATATATTCATTTAATAAAAACCAGCACCCTATTATCTGCAGCGTCAGCTACGGCACATTTCATCAGGCAATGGGAATTTTTAGGTTTGTTTTAAGAAACAAACAAAATGTCACACCATGGATGTGGGATCCAGCATTTGAACTAACATATAGACATATAATAGTGTAATTAAGTTTATCCTTTCTGGCTCAGCTTCCAGTCCTGATTGCTACGGATCTCTCACAGGTCCAGTGCCATATCCCTGATTCCCATATGAATATTTCAGAACTCCCACAGCACCTCAGATGTCATTAAAGGTGTCCTCAGACATAAGTCTCCATGTGACATGAATGACCAAGCTCCCATGGTAAGACAGTGGTGATCTAGCCAGAGGAGTCCAGAGAGCCATTCATCTGGACATCCTCCAAAGAGGGAGATGAATCTCTCTTTGGATATCATTAACTAAATCTCCATTCACTCCTTTTATTATCATAAGAGATAGACAGACATTATCCTGAAGGTGAATTCATCTCACCTGTCTCCAATGTGTAGGAACTAATTATACTCCATGTATGATTACCTTTTTTCATTTGATATGGGAAAAAAAAATAAAAAATAAACCTTTCAGGCAGAGAAGCCCTCCTTCCAAAGCCAAAGAGGAGATTTCCTCCCTTTCATCCAGGAGCACTATGTGACCCAGGAGACTGACTGGGGAGGTATGGAAATAAGAAAAGCCAATACGTGCTTTGGTGAGTGGCGTTGCTACAACAAAGTAGTTGGGCCGGGTTGGTTTATATAATTCATAGAATCACAGAATTGTCAGAATCGGAAGGGACCTGAAGATCACCTAGTTCCAACCTCCCTTCCATGGGCAGGGATACCTTCCACTAGACAAGGTTATTCAAAGCCCCATCCAACCTTGAACATTGCCAGGGCTGGGACAACCTGGGCCAGTGTCTCACCACCTTCACCAGAAAGAATTTCTTCCTGATGTCTAATCTAAACCTACCGTTCTTCAATTTAAAACCATTACACCTCATTCTATTGCCCTACTCCCTGATCAGGAGTCCCTCCCCAGCTTTCCTGTAGGCTCCCTTTAGGTATTGGAGAGGGCTATAAGGTCTCCCTGGAACCTTCTCTTCTCCAGGCTGAACAACCCCAACTCTCTCAGCCCATCTTCACAGCAGAGGTGCTCCAGCCCTCGGATCATTTTTGTGGCCTCCTCTGGCCCTGCTCCAACAGGTCCATGTCCTTCTTATGTTGGGGCTCCAGACCTGGATGCAGTACTCAAGGTGAGGTCTCACCAGAGTAGAGTAGAGCTGGAGAATCGCCTTCCTCGCCCTGTTGACCATGATTTGTTTGATGCAGCGCAAGATGTCTTTGGCTTTCTCATCTGCAAGCACCCAGTAGACTGCAGGCTCAGAGGGGCCATAAGTGAAGTGCAGAAATACAGTGGGAGGCAAACACAACCCAAGAGAGAGCAGTGGTGCCAATATAATTACCCAGATCTTGGAGCCAGGAAGAGGTTCCCTCTGATAACAATGGGGGAAAAATCCTTTGGGATACTGAAGTAACACTTAATTGCCTTATGAATGAGTTATTAACATGTCCCTGACTGCAATAGTCTCAGTGCCTCAGGAGGTCTCTTGCAGTCTTTTGTTTCTGGAAACAAAAGGAGATGTATTATTGTAGTGTTTATACTAAGAAAAAGGGGGACTGGGTGGAGTTCTTTCTGGAGGATATGATTATGAGTATCATTAACAGCATTAATCAAATGGCTAATGCAACATCGCGAGTTCATCACCTAGAGTGAGCAATATACTTTTCTCCAAGTATAAACATGCAAAAACACTAAAAGATTGAGAATTTTCTCCAGACCTCTTGAATTATTTCCATAAAATTCAGCGGGATTCAGTTCAGCCCCTTCTTCTTCAGTCTTCTCCTTCATACAGAGATACTTGAGGTAAGAATTGGATGTCCATCCTGATATCTCACTGCTGTCTCACCAGCAAGCACAAACTTAAATGCAGGAACCACCTGCCAAGGAAAAATACTAACTCACGCAAGGCTTCCCATATACACAAGAGACTTAGATATTTAAATACACAAAATTCTATTTGAACACAAGAAAAATTTATTATTTTTTTTCACTGTTATAGTTGTTGAACACAGTTTGCCCAAAGAGACTGTGGAATCTCCATCCTTGCAGTTCAAAACCCTAATGGACTCTGATCTGGGCAGCCTGCTGTAGGTGATGCTGCTTTGAACAGTGGGATTGGACTAGATGATCTCCAGCAATCCCTGATAATTTAAGGACTCTGATAATGTGATCATATTAAAAGATTTAAAGGTGTTTTCACTACTTGGAAATTTCTGCTGTGTCAACAGGCGCAGGAGCAGTGGAAGAGGGTAGGAATTTCTTGCTAATAAATTGCTACTGAGTTTTGGGACTATGAGGTTCACTAGGCACTATCTGACTAAAAGAATTAATTGCAGTCATATTTACTGCTTAGATGTTGCCATGTAAAAGCCAATTTTGTTTTGGCCTAGATGTGATTGCTACTATTCATGATTTCCCCTCAAGTTATCATGAGGTTAAAGCAATGAACATTTCACATTTTTCAAATGTGATTTTTTTCAGCTGAACTTTTCATAGGAGTCATTTAGAAAACATCTAACTTTTTTTTTCCTAGAGAAGCTTGATTTTTTCTTTATAATAACACTTTTTATGGCAATGTTGTATTATTTTGGTTTACCTGTTCTTCATGTGGAGATAATATATTGTTTGCAAGAGCAATATAGCATATGTACACCGGAGTACAATTTCAAACCACCATCTGTTGGATTTCAGCCATCACGTAACTGAAATCCCCTTTGGAAATGTATCCCTTTAAGATTCAAGACCATCCTAGAAGAATGAGGATTTGGTATGGGTCACATCGACCAAAGACAAGTGCCACTCAAGTGAGACATAACTGCTGAATAAATGGCTAGAAGGCTCTTCCCATCCAAATCCATTCCTGCCTTTTAATTAAAATCTGCTGAGAGGTTAAGATTTGTGGAGGAGTTGCAGTGTTGGTTGAGGTCCCAGAGAGCAGCAGGTCAAGACAGGGTAGACAGTGGTCTGTTTCCCAAAAGCTCTTTCAAGAACAGTTTGTGCCCTAATGTGGTAGATATTGCTGTGGGTACAAGGTCTGGAAGTGCTAGTGACTCCCCAACTGACTTTGGTTCTACTGCGTTCAGCTCCTCCTTGTCTCTCTGCCACTTTTCGCGAGATGCTGGTGATGAGGTGAAAGTGCAGAGAAGACTATCTCCTGCCTCATACATACCCTCCTTGTGCCATAAGGAAAGCCCAATTTCACCCGAACTCAAGGCCATCCCATAATAGAAGCAGTAATAGCAGGGTTATGACATGCATCGGCTGGTTAACCTCAGGAACAGGCTGCATGTCTGCACAAAGGCTGAGATATTAACCAGATCATTTCACCCAGTGCTTGGACAGACACTGCCATGATGACATTTCTATCTTTTCTCTTGCTCCCCACATCAGCGGGCTGTATTTTATTTTTTGTTTGTACCACCGAGGCACTGTGACCTGAGAGAGGGTCGGTAAACACAATGCTTTGGACCTCCATGGACAACATCCAGGTTAATACCCACAGCCCGTGTAGGGGAAGATGAGACTGAGAATAGAAGCACAAAATACCAGAAGGGCTGGCGGTAGCCGAGCCGTTGTGTTTTCCTTATGGTTTCAGCCTGCTGTTTGAGGGAAGCTCTCAACCTCTGGGAAGGGATGTGCTCAGAGTCACTGAGGACAAAGCCATGCTTTTTGTCTTGGGGTTGCCTGCTTCCCCGTGGGGAACACGTGGAGTGATCCAGCCTGTGCTGTGTGGTTCAGGAAGAGCTGGGACAATGTGCTCTGAAGAGCCTGGCCACAAGCAGCCCTTGGGCAGAAATACCACTGAAACCATAATGAGGGACCTGAACTAAAACCACAGTGGGTCCTTCTCCAAGCTCAAATCGGCACCCCTTGCTGCGTAGCTCTGGCCTGGCTCCCCCTGAACCCAAAAGCCCTTTAGGAATAAAAAACTCTTTTTCTCTTTCTTTTTCTTTTCTCTCTTTTTTTTTTCTTTTTTTTCTTTTTCTTTTCCTTTTCTTTTTCTCTTTTTTTTGTTTGTTTTTTTGGTTTTTTTTTGAAGGAAGGATACTTCCATCTATTTCACAGCATGAGACACCATTGTGGGAAAAAGCTGGAGGTCTTCAAGACCTCCGTTTGTTGTATAGTTTCACCATGTTCTTAAGCAAATCCTTAAGGACTAGATTTTCCAAAAACATGCATATAAATGCCCTCTCTTAAACATTAAAATGGCTAAGACCTGTTAGTTTCTGTACAAAAGCAGAGAAATGCAAAGTGCTGTCTGCTTCTATCTTCATCCTTAACTGGCCTCACATACCGTGGAATCACATAATCACAGAATGGTTTGGGTTGGAAGGGACCTTAAAGATCACCAACCTCCCTGCCATGGGCAGGGACACCTCCCACTAGGCCAAGTTGCTGAGTTTCATGAGTCTTAAAAATCTGAATACAGCAGAAAATTAAGGTTTTAGTTTAATTTCAAAAAAATAGAATAATATTTTTCTCACCTTCTATACCATTCCTTCAAATGCCTCTGAGATACTAAATGGCTGGAGCGAGGGATGCCATATAAAAATACCTATATAGCCCTTTGCATCTCAAAAAGCTATTGGAAAGACAATTTAGAGTCTCTTTTCTCCGCCAACACCAATGCAGTGGTCTAAGTGCATTCAGGGTTAGCATTGCAAAATAATTCACTAAGCAAGAGCCAAGAGGGAGTCTGAGGGTTGTGGCTGGTTTAAGACTCGCCGGTTCACGTGTAGGAACTTTTCCCATGGCATGTGCAATACCTTGGGCCGGTGCGAGAAGTTCACACACTTGTTATGACAGATGCTTAGCTCAACAGCCAGCGCTGATAGAAATTACATCACCCTTCCAACCACACCCACTGGCAAGGGAACGGAAAGTCAGATAAATCTTGCTGGACACGGCTCCTTAGGAAACAAACCCATCTGCCAGCCCCCTTTCTTGGGGTTTCAGATGCCGTTATCTTGGACATTCTCTTTCCTGGCTGGATAGCAACAGGAAGCATTTAGTAAGTGGGTAATAATAGTTTCATGTTAATAGGAAATAGCAGGCTTGGAAGTGACCATATGTCTGAGAACTAAAAAGGACCCCACAGCTTTCTGAGCATGTGTGGGAATCCCACAAGCCTTTGAAGCTTATCCAAAACACACAGCCCATTTAATTCTTCTATAATTGCCAGTGTCAATAGTCAGCGGGTATCATTTTGTCATATATTGTTTTAATCTGGGAGCAATAGTGTCTGACAGAGGAGCACTGTGCTAAGTGACAGAGAGAGACAAGAGGGAACAGAGCATGGCACTCATCCTTGGAGGATACTGTCTGCGTGTGCTGTGCGCCAAAGAAGACAGAAATCTGATTAAAAGGAAGGAATGGGGAAAGAGAAGGGCGCAGAGGACAGACTCAAACACTAATGAAGCAGATCTTAAGCTCTTCTTGGGTTAGCCGCGCTGTCTGCAGAGCTCATCCTGCTCCTTTGCTGGTGAATTGCCAAAGTGGTGGTGGTGGAGCCAGAGGGGAAGGATCTCTTCTCATGCAAAGGAGACAGTGTCTCTTTTTGTATGACTCCTCTTTGCTTCAGTGAAAGTCCCGCTGCGTTTCCACCACAGCTGGTTCCAAGATTGCTATTTCCTATTAGCACAACACTATTATTACTCTTGTACTAATGCTGGCCTGGGAAGGTCAGCAGGACTCCAAGTATCCTTGAATTAAGATTATCAGAAGAGTTATAAAAACAGCAGAGAGCAGACAATACAGAGGAAAGGGACTTAAATGCTATCCTTCAATGAGTTAAGTACCTATTCACACAAGTAAGTAGAGTCAATATTTCAGCAATAAGCTGTCTGTCTCCTAGCTCATGGCATGTATGTGGGGTCCTTCCAGCCTTTCAGAGTCGGTCTTCCTTCCCTATACCAAATAGAGCAAAAACTGAAGCATTCTTCAAAAAAAGTAGAAAGTCTGTGGGCTTGGGACACTACTTCACAGGAGGTTTCTGTAACTAAAGGTCATTGAGGTTTGGAAGGTGGCCAGTCTTTTTTTGTTAAATATATTGAATATTACCTCATTAATTTTAAACTTATCTACTGATTTCAAGGAGTAGAAGGGCCACCTTTTGTGCAGAAAATATGACACTGAGATGGTAGATGTGGGTATCATATCCCTACAGGCAGAGGAGGGAGGAATCCCTCCGTGCTCATGTCACCCATTACCCTGAGCACAGCGCTAACGGAGGGCAGGAATGTAAGGTGTGCAAGGAAGTACATCATCAGTCTTCCCCTGGCAGCTGATTTTGCAGCAATCAGCCTGTTATAAAGAAATGTGATGGGTCAAGATCTATAGCTGAGATAAGAGACACCACCACCACAAATTTCACAGGAGCTTTTAGATGAGAAGGTCACTGAACTAATGGGTGCTGCCAGGACATAGGCTGTGGTACATACATCCCATACTAGAAATGCGGATTGTTCCGCATGGAATTTTTTTTGCAGTTTTAAACGACCTCCAAATATAGGTGCCACCTGAAATGTGTTTTAGTGAATTAAGGATGAAGGAGTTAAACTCCTCTTGCTTTAAACCATTTGCCTTCATTTCCCAGCAACTCTCGAAGGGAGCTGGGATATTTAATCCACGCTCTGAGTCTCCTGTAATTTTTTTAACCACATGATATACAAACCTCTTCATGTTTAATAAGTGCAAGTCAGCACATCTGGCTCAGGCTGCTCATCTGCTCATATTTGCACCCTTTTGCTGGAGATTTAAGCCTGGCTTCTATACAGAAGCCATATAAACTGAAGATCTCCTTCCACTGAAATAAAGATAAGTTCCTAGTGGAAATCTTTAACATTTTTTGGCAGTTTTTTGTATTATTTAGCCCAAAGTATTGCTGATGCAATTTTAATTCTGGTTTGGGAGCCATTTTATCTTGGTCAACTGCCATCTTCCAATCAAACTGGTTTGGATATCTCTCAGATTTCTCTCACAGTGCACTTCCCATCTCTCATACTCTTTATTATCTTGATCTGCAAGGCAGGACAGCACCATTATCACTCTTCAGCAGAACTAAGGCATAGAGACTTTGTGTGATTTGGCCATGATGACTCAGAGACAACAACACAGAGCAGGGCATTTATTTTGTGTTTTTGAAGTCCAAGGCTAGCAACCAGATCGTTAAAGCAACTCCAGTACCCTTCTCCTCTACTTTTATACCCAATGCACGGATACAAAACCAGAAAAAGTTATTTTCAGAGACTTACCTGGGACCTTATGATAGATGAAAAATACTGAAAAAAGCCATGGTTATTTGCTTCTTTCACATCTGCCTCAATCAAAAAACCACTCTTTTTGCAGCCAGGACAAAAAATTCTGCTTGTAACAGAGGATAATGGAGTCCTTTGCTCAGGTTTGTTTATACATTAAAGAGTGTACATGATCCAGGGAGATCTGAAGGGTGGTATTTCTTGCTTGCTTCTCCAAATCCTGAAGCTAAATTGCCAGTTGTGTTGACATTCCAGACACTGTGATTAAATAACTATAACTGCCCTTTTTTTTTCACCGGATCTCTAGAAACTTCATTTATATACTCAAAAGATCTCAAATGTACTGGATTGTCCAGATGATGTGGTTAAATAATTGTTAATCCTAATAAGTACCCCCTTCAGACAATGTGATTAAATAATTGCTAGTGTCTTTTTTTGCTAACTTCTCCAGATTCTGTGGTTAAATAATTGTCAGCATTTTGCTTATTGAATCTGTATTTTTTCTCCTGAAGTAATTATATGTTTCCCCTCCCTCCTTGCAAAATAATGTGAACCTCGTGGGTCTGGTTGTCTTGTTAAGTCTGTGTCAATTTAATGTGTCTTAGGCAAAGGATATAGGACAGAGTTACTGAGCAAGCTAGATGTGAACATGAATTTGGCTTCTCTGTGGTGTATTTCTCTCTGATGGCTTAAACCTCTACAACACCAGGTTGCTTGCAATTCAGTGATAGCCTGCATCATGCTGGCCACATTTATATCATGGCAAATTGTATAAATTACTTTAAAGCAGAGCATGCCATGTGAGATTCCGTGCTGTTTCGCTAAAATAGGTGTATTTAGAAAGCAGAACTTTGCACATCTTTTTCTTGAGTATAAATAGTGCTGCGGTGTAAAAAATACACAAAATTTGTGTTCCTCAGTGGAGGTGGTTCCAGTTTATAAGAATGTAAGTGACTAGTCTCTCAACACTTTATGTCTCTTAACTTAGACGGAAGAAGACCTGCTGAAGTACATGGGGAAATTATGTTCTCATCTTTTCTACCTCCCACTACCTTCTGTTTGTTACTGCAACTGAAACCTGCATGGAACTGCTACTGATTAGCTTTACCTACATGCCCACTCCATAGAAACTCACACAGTTTTATTTCCTTTTACTAAGGATTGGTGGTAGTACCTACAAGGTGTTTCTTTTCTTTTCTAGCACCCAGTAGCCTCATGCTCAGGTAAAGGAACCTCAGGCATAGGAAAAGTTCAGTGCTTCTTTCTTCTCAGGCATGGGCAAATGGATTTCTCATTGTAAGTAAATCGAGAAGTTCGTGAGTATTTATTGTAAACAACAAAAGTCAGATTCTATAAATATGTAGACCGTGGTGTTTAAGCATAAGTATAATTGGGTATGTCAGATGTCTTCATATATGATTTTTTTCAGTTATTATTCCTTTATAGTGTTGATTCACACAAATATTGGAATCAGTGGGAATTAAGGATCTGAATATCTTTAAACTGTGGGTAAAAGGACATTTCTTGTAACTTCTCCTACTAAGAGTTTTTCACAGGATGTGACTTGCACATTTTGGGGTTCTGTCCTCTGTTCTGAACACTGCCATTTTCTGGTCTCAGGACTTCCACAATGTCAGTCAGGGTATATGTGATTACATGTCTCCATCCAAACTACAGTCTAATGCATCCTCTTTGCTGATGAATGTTCATAGGCCCTCCTTTACTAAAAAGAAAAAAGTATTTAACCATGGTGCTTAACCATCCTTTTCTGCCAATACCTGCAAACAAGATTTCATCTAATCCACACCCTCAAGGAATCCCAAAACAGAGGGAGACGGGAAACCAAACAGACGAACTAGGTTCTTGGGGTAAAGGAGCAAATAGAATACTCATAGAATTTCCTTTCATACTACCCACAGATATACATGTCCTTCATTAAAGACAAGGATTTTTCAGAGAAGAAATAAAAATGAAACACCTCTAATTAAAAAAGGCATTTTTGATTTAACAAAAAATTATTCAGTACAATATTTCCTGCTATAATAGAGATTTTAAAATCTGGTAGCCCAGCAGAGGTGAGCACCATGGCCCCAGCTCTGGACAGTGATGAACCTGAGCACGTATTTTCAGTAGCACACAAAACAGATATCCACATGTACACATACATGGCTGTCGGCACAGATCAGCACAGGCAGAAACACTCACACAAACACAAACAGTACCAAAAGACTTCTTGTGCTTTGCATTTTCTGGCTGGGATAGGGCACTTCTTTGCCCCACATGGTGGGTATATCAGTTCCCATTGTTATTCCTGGTCATCAAGAGCCAGGACAGCCAGCACAAATTGTGCTTAAAATATGAACAGTAAATGGCCCCTGTTCCTGGACAGGGTGTTGAGTAACCATGTGTTAAGTATGTGTGTTTACATGATTTCCCACAACATAACTTTTCCATCCCAACAAACCCACTGCCTTTGTGTGACCGCTGTACAGTACAAATGGTTTGTGAAAGCTCTGGTGGCTTTAGGGCTGTCCTTCCTCTGATTCCCCGCTTCAATCCACCAACTCTGGGATCTCTGCAAAGGTGTTTTTTCATTTCAAATTGTCATTCCCAGCGTCCCTATGCACTTAACCCCAGCCCTTGACCCACACCATAAGGATAAAAATACACTTATATTTATAGATAAAGGTATAGATGTAGGCACATATACTTCCCATATAATTTGAATCAAATAATGCAGATGGCTGTTTAAATTTAATCTTTGTTTTCACTGTTTCTATCCCACCAACATATTGGTTGATTTAACACCATACTGGATGCCAGTCCTTTCTCATCCTATGGCTACTCACAGAGGGTGAATACAGGCATGCAGAGTCTGCTCTTTCTTTACGTTAGAGCATAGTCTGCTCTTTCTTTACGTTATCTCCTCCCTCACAACGTCTTTATTGCCTTCATGTCACTGGAAGCCAACAAGAAGGCACTTAACATATTTTTGACTCTGTTAAAGCAATCAGATACAGGTAAACAGTTCTGGCCAGGCCCATCACAGAGTAGCTTCAGCACAAAGTAGAAGGGTCACAAGGACTATGGCCCTGGTCCAAAACGAATACAGCTAATGGGAGGGGTGTGGGGTAAGGTGTATCAGGGGAAACGAGAGACTCCTACCTCTTCATCAGCTCCATGACTACTTCTCTCCATTACCTCTAAAGGAAGAATACAGTTTGCCAGCCCTGAATACTGTGTGTTTGGAACTGTGCATTGCTTTTTTCACTTTAAACAACACTATTATCCCTACAAATCAGCCATATGCCTGTAGCTTGAATATAGACCCTACGATCCCACCAAACCAATTATTTCTTTCATAAACGATGACTGATGATAGCTTCCTTGGCCTGCACTGTGTGGTAAGATAGATTTATGAAAAATTTAATTGTGAGATCCTATCGTAATATGTGACCCTTTCAGGTACGTGGTGGATATCTTCCCAGGCAGCTTTTTCTCTCCTTCACAGTGTCAACTTTCCCTGCCTCATTAACGTTAAATTTTATTTATGTTTATTTTGGCCTGGGTATTTTTCCCTCTGGTTCTTGCGTGTGTAATAATGGCTTAGACCTCCATATGACCAAGCTATGATTATTCTAATTGTTGTTCATCTGTGTACAGTGACACAGATGTTTTTACAATGGGTGCTTTATACTTATCTTAAAAAACTCGTGGTATACAGAAGGTCCATAAGCTTTTCTGGCATGTTTGGAAAATTAAAGTTCATATTTTGGGAGGGAACAGGGAAACAAATACATAGATTAAGAGATTTAATTGACTTAGGGTCCAAAGTGTTGGTTTTTTTTTTTTTTTCTGGAGAGAGGAGAGGAAGATACTGAAAGACCTAGTAAATGAGCGATGGTTTGATATGAGCAGTGGAAGTGCTCAATCCCAACAACTGAATCTGTTGACACTAAAGAGCCCAAGACCCCTCAGGCAACGGGAAGGTCAGCTGGAGGCTGAATTTCAAAGGACTGCAGATCAGTTCAGCTGCAGATCAGCTTCAGACCCAGTACCCCATACGAGCCATGGCTATCAGACTTAAGTTTACTAGGACCTTCGTAGCATTTTGACAGGAGAATGAATCACAGACAACAGTGAGTTTTTTAAAGTGTCATTATATTAGATGTTATTGTCTAACAAGAGGGATAAAATGGAAAATGTGCTGCAAAAGATGGAAAAAAACCCCAGTTTATCTTAGAAATTCAAGGTAAGCATGGACTCTGGCTGCAAAAGCCTGAAGAAATGCACCTGTGTGTAGGGCAAGAGATAGTGAGAGTACACAAATGAGAAAGCTCTCCCGGGGTCAGTCCTAACACTCAAAAAGTCTACTAATCTCAGATACTTTGCTTTCAGTTCTCAGGGTAGGTTTCATCTCAGAGATGCCTATATTTAGTGTCTATAACCAATGTTTCATCTGAGAGATTTAGGAGATTTAGGACCTGTCTTGGTTGCCTTAACATAGCCATCCAAAGTAATTTCATATGAAATATGAAATAGAGTGTAGAGGAAACCCATTCTCTTCTGGATCAGGATATCCATATCATCATGAAGCCATAGATATAATGGCATTAAATGCTTAGTTTAAAGTAGCTGAATCAAGCCCTAGGCACAGTTTGTGAAATCTGAGGAGTCAGTCATCTGGGCAAGTACAGGTATCTTATTTTATTGACTAGATTTCCACTGACCTTAAGTCCTTCAGCTCTCATATAGACACGAAAAACTAAACTCTGAATAATAGGTGTGTTAATCAGTGATAATAAATTCTACCTTGTTTCATTCATAAGTAGAGAAGCAATATCACTTTTCTTCTAATATATCCTAATATAACCTTAGGGTTTCAGAATTATATTAGAGGGCACAGCTAACAATTATCAATAACTGAAAATGTATTGCCTGAAAATAATTTCCTCTTGTGTGGAACAGCTTCACAAACATGAAGGAGCATTTTGGGGCAAGCTGAAAGAGAGCACAGAATATTCTTTGGAGGGGAAGGAAAAACACAATGTTTTAGAAATATGACTTACTGAGAATATTTTTTTCAACACCAGAGAGCACAGACTGGGTCCTTCAAGAACACATTGGTAAAGGAAAATTAAGACTTCAAGGTCAGGGACTATAGAGAGGAGTAATTCTGAAATCAAGTTAGGCACAGCAACTTGTTATTTGGTCACTTCATATGAGCATCATAATAGTTCAAACCACAATTAGCTAGGAACCCTGTGCTGATGCCAACAACTGGAGTTGTTTCTTCCCATTCCATTACTGTAAAACATGAATAATTTCTTGGAACATTTTTCCTTATTCAGTCAGGATAATTTTCATTCTAATAATTGAAGACATCTGTATCTGAGTAGAAACCTGTGTTAAAAAGCAGCTGCTCACACTTAGGAATCTATACGTCTATTTGAGATGCTCTAAAGTGTGCAAGATTTGCAAAAGGAGTTGGTGGATAGTAGAGAAGAGACCTTCAGGCTACTAGAATGACAACTAGAAGGAAGGATGCTCAAGGGCAGAGCAAAGGGCCATGTGTAGATAACAGAATCATGGCCCCAGTGAAATGAAACTCAGGCTCACATTACCTCCTCCTAAAGTAGATAGCTCCCTAAATAAGCCCAAAGATGACCATTTCTCTCATTACATCTCACGAGAGCTTGGACTCACTAAGTCAGTTGATGAGATCTATATTGTAGGTGTCTAAAATGAGGTGAGATGGATCTCAGCCTCTTTGTCTTCACATACTGAAAGAAGCTGAACTCCTAAAAAAACCCCAAAATATTACTTTGTATATTCCCTGTAAAAGCAGAAACTGTCTCATAATGCACATATCCAGGAGATGAGTGACCAGAGACTTCTGCTGAGTGAAGAGAGGTTGGTGCATTATGGAGCGCTGCCATGACCTGATGAAACACAAACATATTTGGGGACAAAATATTGATAGAAGTTGAATATTGCCCACCTATAGAATAGACCAGCATAAACAGAGAGAGCAGGATACATTTCTTAGGCCGTACTGAAATCACTTCACTCTGGTCTAAAGTTCCTTCAGAGGTGTCGCAGTAACAGCTCAACAGCTAAACAGGATGTTTTGGTCCCCTGGGACAGAGCAAAATGTGCCGTAACGGTGGTGATTGCCAGGAATTTCACATGGCCTTATTACCAGGAAGGGTCCAGGCATATAGGAAATCTCCTCAGAAGTTAATCAACAAGGCCCTCTAAGGAGAATAAATCACTGTTTCTTGGCCTAAAATAAAAATGAAATCCCAGGAGTGACTCAGTTCAATTCCTTAATTTGGCAAAACATGGTCAAGACATTACTACGTTCACTGGAGCGAGGGCCTGTCTGAAAGCTCAGAGAAGTCACTGGGGATGGATTTTATCTCACCTAACCTCAGGTGTCTACATTGCAGAGTTTTTTAATTGAAAAAAAATTCCTCAGACTCACTTTTTTGACAAAGAATGTAGCACCTTTCGGAAGTAATTCAGATATATTTTAGACATCCAGTTTACAACGCAATTAACTGCCCCCACAGTCCACTAACTAGATCTCCACTGACTATAAGGAATTATGCTTATAAGAAGTGGAACCTCAGCCTATTATTTAATTGTTATTTTTTATTTAATGCCAATGCACTTAGTATTGAAATCCAAGTACAGAAAAAACTAGAGCTTATAGTACTTAAGTCCATCGATGATGGCAGGAGGGTGAGACTCTGTCTTTAACAAGACTGCAGTTTTGCTGTGCAATTTATTTTTTCTGTATGGGTAAGTAAGTAAAAGCAGTTGATAATGCTTGCAAACTGTTTTAAGGTGCAATTAACACTTACTGCAAAATTTTTAAAACTCCCTGGATAGAGGGAGGTGAGCAAATGAAGAACATTTTTGGTATTGTCTAATTTGTATTAGTATGAATGTAGTCATTGTAATCTAATATTCATGCAAGGTGTTCCTGTTCATCTGTTTCCCGCTTCATTCAGGACACAGTTTTAGGACCAGCCTTCGCCCCAATAAGCTGTTTGTCTGTCCAAAAATATAAATAAATAAAAAGCAAATTAACACAGTGGAGGGTTGATAGCACATACAAGAGGGAGTATCACAAGTAAAAGTTCAGCCAGGGCTTCCAAGAAAGCCCATGGGGAAGCCTTTAGGTTGAGACACCATTGCTTTCCTCTCACCAGCTATGAAAGAAAGAGCAAGACCCCGCAGGTAATTGTCCTGTTATTCACCACCGGCACATTATTTGTTAAGAAAAGGACACTGTGTTCCTGTGTACAAACTCTGACTGCACATGCACAGTCTATCATGCACCTAAGCAGAGTAAGAATTTGTGTAACTAGGATTTCCAGTGAAACAAAACTCAGAAGTTTGGGGAGAAGGAAAACTGTAGAGAGAGATGAAGACCTAAAGCTTTTCCTTATGAGGAGACAAGAAATTGAGGGAGGGTATTTTAAA